>OY998175.1:200235404-200830675 GCA_963921935.1 Galeruca laticollis | reverse complement strand
GCATGAAAACACCTCGAAAATGTTTAGTTTTATATAATTTTGCAAAACGTGCAAAATCGGTGTCGTACAGTGGACGATTCGGTAGCTTTAAAGCGAGTTTTTTGGTTTTTTCGAATACAATCCAAATCCTCGACCTCCAGCATACTTTCTCAGATATAAGCCATTTTCAACATGTTCCATAGCCTTATTATGACGTATGTCTTCTTCCAATTTATTTCGAGCATTATTAGCATCAATGACGATCTTTGCAACTCCAGCTGCACCAACCGATAACGCTCCATGAGCCGAAAGTCCAGCAAATAAAGGTATAAGAGGAAGGAAACCTCCAGATTTAGGTACAGGTATTACGCGAGGTACGTCAACTTGCTTCGGTCCACCTAATTCGTGAATAAGTGCTTCAGCTGCTCTTAGGGCGTACATAGCAGTCTGTTTTAGAGATGTTCCTTTCTTCATGGATTTTCTCACTTTCGCAACCAAATTTCGATGGAAGGAACGTCGTTTGATTGAACCCATCCCCAACTTTCGTTTAACCTTCATGCCGCCCGTAACAAGTAATGCAGCACTCTTTTCACCAAAAGATGTGTCTTTTGATTTGACTCGAGCCCAAGCTTTATCTTCCAACTCCTTATCTGCTTTGTGATGTTCTTTAAGAGACTTGTTTTGCGAATATGCAATATCGTGCTGTTTACAAGCGGTGTCTAAGGGATTAATACCAACGTCACCACGTGCTAGTCGTTTTTGTAACTTTGTTCCTGCTGTAAATGGAGAGAGTATAAGTCTTTAACAGTTAACAAAGTATATTCATGTGATCACTTACGTCCACAATACTTGTAGGTGGGTAAATGAAGTTCAATTGGTAATTTATTGATTAGAGAATTTAAAAGACCTTCTCCATCAAACACCAACATTAAGACTGATATGAAGAGATGTGATGTCATCCATATATATTGAAAACACTTTAATTGCACTCGCCACAAGATGAAGATCGTTCAACAAGAACAGACGCTACCCACTGAAAATCTGGACTTCACATCTAAGCCAAGTGTTGGTAAACATGGAAAACTACTACCAAAATTAATTTCGGGCCATCATCCGCGGTCCTAGCGGGTGTGGAAAAACAAACGTCATGTTATCACTTTTATTCAACCCAAATGGCGCTAAATTCAAAAATGTTTACGTCTATTCCAAGTCATTGTTTCAACCGAAATATCAGTTGTTGCAGGAAGTATTAGGAGAAGTTAAAGGTGTTGGTTATCATTTAAAGATGATGAGGAAATTGTTAGTCCAAACAAAGCGAGATCCAACTCGATATTAATATTCGATGATGTCGCTTGCGATGGTCAACAGAAAATTCGGGAATATTATTCAATGTGTAGAGACAGAGATATTAACGCTGCCTACCTATCTCAAACATATTCTAAAATACCGAAACAGCTCATACGAGATAATTGCAATATGATTGTGTTATTCAAGCAGGATGAAATTAACCTAAAACATATATTTGATGAGCACGTATCATCAAATGTGTCATTTGAAGAATTTAAAAAGATTTGCTCTGAATGTTGGTCGTCCGACAACTACGGAACATTGGTAATTGTAAAGGATTTTGCTTTAAATCGCGGCAGGTATCGTAAAGGCTTCGATAAATATATAAATGGGTAAGCCAAGTGTACGTGCTACTAGCCAACATCATCGTGTCCGACGATAAGGTTGCAATTGCTTTGCGTAAGAAAAAAGTTAGTGAATTGGCGAGATCTATTCGCAAGAAATATTTAGCTTTGAAATTGGGAAAATCAGAACATGACGCATCTCTAAATAAACTATTTAAACCAATATCCGCACCACTAAAGGAAATCGTTAAATCCTCAAAGTCACTACAAAAAACTCTAGTTTCAAATTTTACTCCCAAAGAGGAACCGAAGAAGGAGGAAGAAGACAAAGAACCTGCTACTACACACGACAATGATGATGATGTATATACTTCGTTTCTCGAATCAAAACCAGTAGCTGAGACGGATGAATCGGGAAATATCGTACGTTATGATGACGATGGTGGTGATGATGATGAAGAGTTGCGACCCAACGTTACACGCGAAGCCATTGAATATTATTTGGATCAATACCCTTCAATTAGTCGGGAATATCTTGAAGACTATTTTCGGGGAGATGACAAAATTGATAGGAATTATTATCCCACATATAATGATGATATCGGTTGGATGTTGGTTCAACGTAGAATTGCGTTTGATAGAAGAAACGGTAATATAAACGTGCTACAGGATGGTAAAAAAGAGGCAGCATACTTGCCTGGAACTCCAGGATTCTACGAGCTTTTATTTTACAACGATCCTCAATATGAAGAGGGAGATTTGAAAAATTACAAAAGTCTACTAAGTCCTACCAAAGTTCATCTCGATGCGCGTAATCGTCTGAAAAGATCTAGGACAGATAAATATCACTACATTATTAAGCCTCTCTCTTTACGGCTACATCAAAATCAACCTCACCAACTATTAGTCGTAGTAGTAGTAGTAGCAGTAGTAATATAATCCGACCTCCATCAGCTCGAATATTAAAGAAACTACAAGCTATTCAAAGTCCATCATATACTAATGCGGGAAAGGGACTTTTGTCATACAACGAAAAACCGATGGAATACATTTATTGGGACGATCCAAATGAATTGGTTGAACGTTTAAAATTGCTGATTGCATCCAAGGAGGCAGGCGACACATCCAACGATAACGAAATAGTTGCCATCATAAATGAACTAAAGGAAGCTGATATAATAGAATAATCAAAAAAAGTCTATTCATTTCAATCATGCCCGTCGATAAGTTTGGACACCGACATCGTCATGGTAATGAACGGGTTACGCCGTATATGTTGAAAGTAGCATATCCACACAGTCTGGACGACAATATTGATGCTGAAAATGTGAAAATCTGTAATTTGAAGATGCCAACCACAAATACTGATGTTGCCAATAAACTTTATGTCGATGAACAAATGCAAGTGTGTCATAATGAACTTAGAGAACTTCAACAAACAATAAACTCCACATTACAGACACAGTTGGTATCCCATCAAAACAAAATCAACGACATTATTACATTTGTTTCGAGAACTTCGCCCGTCGCTGGTCGAGATATGGCGACTAAAAAGTACGTCGATGATGTGATTGTTGTAAGCAAAGATTATCTAAGAAGAGAATTCAGAATTTTCATTAAAAATTTGGTTGAAGACTTGTTTAAAGATGTTAATCAAATCAATGATAGAGTCAATGCACATGAAGTAACCATAAACGAATTACTAACAAATTACTTGAAGAAAGATATCAAATAGTATTGAAAATATATAATCAGTTCAGAATGTGTATATGCGCTTACGGAGCATGTCGCCTAAAATACAGCTTGTTAACGAACTCCACAAACCGATACGTAAAAATTTCCACACAGACGTACAATCATCAAAGGTATAGATGACTTATGGCAAATGGATTTGGCCGAAATGCGACCTTACGCTCATCAAAATAAAAAGCATAAAATGATACTAGTTGTTATCGATTGTTTTTCAAAGTTTTTGTGGACACGACCATTAAAGACAAAGACTGGCGAAGAGCTAACTCGTGCATTCTCGCACACACAGGTCGAACACCCAAAAATCTTCAATCGGACCAAGGAACGGAATTTTACAACAAGTTTCAACAATTAATGAAAAAACATGAAATTAATCACTATAGCATATTTAGTACGAAAAAAGCTGCAATGGCCGAACGAGTGATACGAACATTGAAATCAAAACTATATAAACATTTCAGTTTAAATGGCACCTATGAATGGATATATATTCTACCCGAAATTACAAACGAATACAAGAATACAAATCATTCAACTACCAAGTATAAGTCCTTCCAAGTCAATAAATCCAACGGAGAAGCTATTTTAAACCAAACCTATAAACATCTGAAGATTGCAGGACCATGAAAGTTCAAAGTCGGTGATATTGTTCGTATAAGCAAGTCGAAACATGAAAAAGGATACACACCCAATTGGACGACAGAGCTATTCAAAATCGTTAAAGTCAAAATAACCAATCCCGTCACCTATTTGCTTGAGGACATGTATGGAGTACCAATCAGTGGAGGGTTTTACGAGGAAGAGCTACAGAAAACGTCAAATCAGGACATTTACTTTGGTGGAAAAGGTACTTAGAAGAAAAGGCAACAAAATGTATGTCAAATGGCTTGGGTTAGACAAAAAGCATAATAGTTGGATAGAAAACACAGATGTTGTTGTTGTGTAACCACTTTTCACTTCAATTGTGATTGTAGTGATAGCTTATTGTCTGCGGCACTTAGAGAATTTATATATTTCTATAAAGTAAAGTTGTATATGATTTAGATGATGTAATCAATTGATTAATTGACATTATTGTTTTTATCTCCTCTTGTCCTTCTCACGTCACGTGAGTCGTTTGAAGAATTTACTAAACAAAATTTGGTTAATAAAATACTTTTTAAAATCATCATGTATTTTAATTGATGCATCATAAGGGTATTACAAACTAAATTATCTAAGAAAATGTTCCAGCTTAATATGATATTAGACTAAAACTAGAACCTATCTCTGAGTATATTTTATGATATTAAAAGTGTACAATGGCATAATTCGCAAACATCAATATCTTAATTAGAAAAAAAATTATTCTGAAATATTATGATGACCCCATGGAAGTGTATCAAATGAACTGGGAAGTAATTTTCTCTTATCGTCGCGAGGACTTAACGCGATATTCGTTTGTTCGATGCTATACACATCATGGGCGAAGGAACGTATCGTATTTTGAGTAACCGTCATTTGTATCCAATTTGTCAGACAATCCACATAATCGTCAAACATTATTTTATTTTCTACAATACATTTTTTAATTCCCTTTGACTTTTTAACGACTTTACCCCCCTGAACTTTGTAGGTATACATTTTGGACCTTAAGCCGAGAAAATTAGTGATGATTTGTCCATTAGACTCATCTTTCATCAAACCTAGTACTTTTTTGTTAACTCGAGGAATATTGTAAGGATTATCTGAAGGATAGTCGCTCGTATCAAACTTATCCAAGTTTTTTTTTATTAATTCTTTATATATGTTATCGGAAATTAATTCATAAAAACAACTGTCGGTGTACATTAACTTACATTTGTCTACTCCCATTGTGGGAACCATAAAATTGTAATGGAAGTCGTACATTATGGTTTTTGAAATATCAAGAATAGCTATACCCACGTACATCGGTTTATTGGAAATGAGCTCGGACTTTTTCAATTCGATTCCCATTAGAGGAGGATCACCATCATCGAAAACTGTTCTATTGTGATAACGCGGACTAGCGATAAGATTTTTAGCACCATAACGATCCTCATACGAAGATACTAATTTACAAATTCTATGTTTACGTATGCATTCCATACACTTCCCAAAGACCGCATTGCTTATTAGTTTTCTCAAATCTTTTTCAAAGTCGCTGGTGGCTAAAGTCCTCAATCGATTGTTTAATTCGATGTAGGGCTTAAGCCACGCAGATTGCTCAAATTTCAAAACTTTGTGGACTTTTTCCAATACTAGACCATGTTCTGAGGCTTGCTTCAAATTTCTATAATGTGAAGTGTAATGTTTTTTATCGTGTAGCGTAGTCATTAATTTTGCTAATTTCGAACCGGGTGGTTTGCGGTGTTCGGGTAACATAGGAAAGTCTTTATGCAAATTATGTAGTTTGTTAGGATATGCCAAATCTACTTGAAGAATATAGCCTTTAGGGTTATCATCGGCAATGGATTTTATGAAATTGATGTCGTTAAATTTCTCAATATCATTTTCGACCCATTCAAAACCATCGTATGGTAAATGCTCACACATCGCTTTCCCATACCAATTATTCACATCTGTATAGAGTAGATACGTTGACGGTTTCTCAGGATCATAATCCAACATATATTTGTTATTTGCTTCACTATATCTGTTGCAACACTGCGGTATTCCTCCTCTAATAGACTCTTCGATAAACATAATCATGTCGACATTTTTTAAAATTTGTAGTTTACATTTTGTAAACTTTAGCATCGCTTCCCAAGTGTACCCAGGTATGGTGTAGTACCAGGCAGAATCAAGGTCGTACGTTGCTAAAGCTGTCTTCCTAAAATTTTCGAAAACATCTGCTAGAAGATGTATATATCGCTATATTCTCCAAGTGTTTTCACATTGAAATATTGCCAAACATTTTGAACGTGAGCATAATCGTCATCAGTTACGTTAGCATCATTTAATCTATTGTAAAAACATTCAATCGGTGGCAATTTATCATCATTTGATTCATCCAAGTTGTTAATATAGTCATAAGGAAAGATACCTTTGCGTGTCAATAATGTAAATTGATCATCAGTTAAATCGTGATTTTCCTTTTTCAAATTTTTTAAATCATCGGTTTTCAAAGTTTTAACCGGACCCTAAAAATCGAAATGAATCAATAAATCTGAATTTTATGTCCGTTTCTGAGTCGTACTGAGTAAATGAAATGTATTTTTCCTTATTTACTGGTAAAAGACTGACTCTACCACGTTTGGCAATATCTCTAATGATAAAATGACTGTCATAACCAGACAAATTGTGAAATACAAACGGCACAACAAACAGTTTTCTAATGTTTAAATTGCAGGATTGGTGTGCGAATCCTCGAAACTTACCCGTAAAATGATTATGATCTATAACAATATCTTTTCCAGTAAACTTTTTCTCACAAATATGGCAAACAGTTGCATCGGTACAATCGTCGTAGTTTTTGATTCAACAAATTTAGCTACATTAGTCATTTCGTTGGCAAACCAATCCATACAATCTTCTCCTCTATAGCTTTTGTGATATGACAGCGAATCGTCAAAAGAACATTTTACGTAGTAGCCTGCACTGTACGCTTGATGCCGTTGATATTTGTTTGTTGTTTTTGGAATTTTCTTATTACATTGCATCAATTGGGATTCAAAATCAGCATAAATAACAAAGGGACAATTTTGTTCGTATGTATAATTTTCAAATTCTACATATTTGAGAAATGAAACTTTTTCGTTGTTTAAATTCTGATAAAGTTCCGTATGATCATCAAGTGTCCCTTGTGATGAAAAATGATTGAGACATCTATCGCAAATAGATTTTTTATCTTTAACTTTACTCAACTGTAAACTTATCAAACGAGATAAATCTTTAATCCAACAATATTGGTATTTAATCTAAACAGCAATATCAATATCATCATCAGCATCACTGGGTGGGACTTGATAATCGTTTAATTTTGGAAAATATTGATCTTGAAAAGTTGACGTGAAATTTAATTTTTCCTTAGTCAATCGTGCTGGAACTACAGTATAAAATGTTTTTTTCTCGTTCGCTGATTCATTATACTCCAGCATGTAAACATTTATGGAAATTTCGTTGAGTTATTCAAATTTGTTAATTTGGGATAGTTTCATTTGCATGTCTAAACCTTGAGTTTTCAAAACACTCGAATAGTGTGGATATGATGTTGTCCGACTCACCTTTCCTGTGGGAGCATGTAGACCGGCAACAACACTCCAGAAAAAGCATGCTTCATCATATTTGTTCTGAACATTGGTACATACTCGCTTTCTCTGTATTTGCTCAGGCAATCGAATGAACGGTGAACCATTATCCATTTCGTATATTGTGTAAAATTGGATCAACAACATAATTTTTGAACCAATCCAACAAATTAGTTCCTTCGTCAATGATTGCATTAGGTGTACTGAAATGTTTTTTATCTAAAAGTTCCCGGTCATTTGATTGTTCAATATAATCTCCAATGAGAGTGGTGTTAACTTTAATCATTTTTAAATCCCTCAACTTTTTTGAAATTTTATCTTTGAATAAATTGGACGCATCTTTGAAAAAATCATGAATTTCTTTATGTTTTAAATTTGTGACAAGACCCGTCCTGATTCTGCTATTAAAGAAAGCACCGGCATCCACCCATTTTACACTCCGTCTTTTTCTTAACCCATAACCTACATTTTTTGGTATTGACTTAATTTGATATCGCATCCGTTTAAGTTCCCCAATCTTTGTTTGAATTTTTCTCTTTTCGCCAATAGAAAATTTAATTTTATCTAACGCTAACACACATTTCCTTACATGTCGGTCTATTAATTTAATTATTTTATCAGCTAGAGGTTCAGAATAATTTTGTATTAGGAATGCTAATGTCTCATCCACTTTATTCAATAAATTTGTCATTGTACACTTTTAATATAATAAAATAGAAACTCACCAGAAAAATTAATTTCAAACGAGATGGCTGGATTTGTTTTTTTTCTGTTTCTACCAATCTTCTAAAGATGCTGATTGAGTACTTTCTTGTTTGCTGAATTTTCTATGACGCCTCGTTATTGGTCTGCAACTCTTTGGGGTAGGAAGGTTATGTATGCTCCTCCAACTCCACCGAAACGACTTCTCCAAATTTACTTTGTATTAATTCTGCTTTCAAGACGGGCCTGCGCTTCTCCTACACTCAAATTTTGTAGCTTAATTGTTGGCTTCTTTTCTGGAATTAGCGATATGGTATTTAGTAATGATAGATCCATCTAAATAGCGTTCAAAACTTTTATACACATCTCTCAATTAGTTTATTTGAAATAATTTCGAAAAAAGTCATTAAATTTGCTATTGTACACTTTCAATATAATAAAATAAAACTCACCAGAAAAATTAATTTTGAATAATTTCAAACGAGATGGCTGGATTTGGTTTTTTTCTGTTTCTATCAATCTCTTAAAGATGATTGAGTACTTTTTTGTTTGCTGAATTTTCTATGACACCTCGTTATTGGTCTGCAACTGTTTGGGGCAGGAAGGTTATGTGTGCTCCTCCAACTCCAACAAAACGACTTCTCCAAATTTACTTTGTATCAATGTTGCTTCCAAGATGGGCTGCGCTTCTCCTACACTCAAATTTTGTAGCTTAATTGTTGGCTACTTTTCTGGAATTAGCGATATGGTATTTAGTAATGACATATCCATCTAAATAGCGTTTGAAACTTTTATACACATCCCCCTATCAGTTTATTTGAAATAATAAAGTGTACGTGAGAAATTTCTCGCAAAATTTTCACATCAAACTAAATAGATAATGAAAAAAGAATTGTACTTACTTTTGCCTTATGTGCGTGTGTGTGTGTATACGGGAGTAACTCTTCAACAAATTTATGGTGGTGATATCACTACTGATGTTTGACATCAACTAAATAAAACAGACCGTCGCAGCAAATTTATATTACTCGCAACACTTTGATAAAATTGTTTTCGAAACAAAAATCATTAGGTGAATAATATTTTGAAAGTTTGAACAACATCTGTTATCAAAAATTTTAAGTGAAAACAATAAAATCATAGTTCTCATATTTTGTAGCTAGTTGTGTATGTTTTTCTCCTTCGTTATCTTGAGACCATATATTGATAACAGCAATTCATTGTTGGTTTTCTCGATCGTTATTTCTTTCCTGTTATCAGTTATTGCGGTTTTTGATATTTCACACTGTTAAAATAAGTTGTGTTTTTCATTAATTATAAATGTAGCTAATATAATATTTCTTAAAATTGAATAACGTACCTCCGTATATATTAATTTTTATGACTACACCTCGTATAATGAATTTATTCTCTACATTCTTTTTCACTCCACCGTATATGGTGAATATCAAATTCTGTGTATAAATATAATAACATAATATGTTTTATTCGTCAGCAATACAGCAATGTTTAATTTTAAACGTTGTGGTAAAAAGATAATGGATTATTGAAAACATGTTTACAAATTTTGATAAATTTAATATTGATATTTCTACATAATGAAAATGAAAGTTTAACAATGTTTACTATAACAAATATGGTTACTAATATTATACATATCATTAAAAAATATTGTTTAGCCCATCATCATTCATATTGAAGTCTTGTTGGGTGAATTCGATTTAATGGATATGCCACTGTTTGCGGTGTTTGACGTTTAAAGATATATTCTATGACATTTGAAATCTACCGTTGTTTCCCTGCTTTTTTGTAATTCTTTAGGTACCCAATTTATCGTGAGCTTCTCCCATTTGTTTTGATTTGAATCGGCACTAAGATGTAGGTTTTCAATGTGCATCATAACATTTTTCTTATCTTCATAAAAAGTAATATCCTTGTTCGATCGATCTATTTCCATCATTAATTCATTATACGAGGTGTAGTCGACAAAAGACATACCTCTAATGATTTGATTCCATTTATTTTCATTTGAATCGGCACTGAGATGTAGGTTTTCAATTTGTATCATAACCTTTCTCTTATCTTCATATAACGCCCTTATTCAATCGATCTATGATGTTATATGAAAGCGTTGCTTACGTCACACTATATACATGGTGACATAGAAAAATAATAAAGATGGAGCACATTAGAGTACATGACGGATGATGTTATACGAAAGTGTTGCTTACGTCACACTTTATACATGTTGACATAGAAAAATCATAAGGATGGAGTACATGAGAGTACATCACAGAACACAAGGTGGATGATAAATATGGACAGATGGGACATACGGGACATAGAAAAATCATAAAGATGGAGCACATGAGGGTACAATCGCGGATCAGATGGGGCATACGACACATACGACACATTTGACGGTAGGCACATATGACACATTTGACAGATGACACATACGACAGATGACACATTTGACGGACGACACATACGTCACATACGGTGCGTGAAATCCAAGATGGCCGCCGCCCTCTCCCCTTATGACGTCACACCCCCTCCTACATGACGTCGCTCGACTCGGCGTGTGGCCTTGAAAGTGCCCCGATACCCGTATTGCTCATCTACTCGGCAAAGGATCATGCAAAACCAATTCTAGCTAACGAACATTTAACTTATGAATGCTTGAACACGGTATTCGTACAGATTGAGAGTGTCCTAAACTCTCGACCATTATTACCTTTATCCAATAATCCTAATGATCTATCCATTCTCAGCTCATTTTCTCATTGGCGAACAACTTACTGCAATTCCACAGAAATCTTTCAAATACATTCCTGCAAATCGTCTTTCATTGTATAAGCGGCTTCAGCAGCAAGTTCAGTGCTTTTGGCGTCACTGGTCTAGGCAGTATTTATCTACACTTCAAGAATGCAGCAAGTGGAACAAACAATATGACAACATCGAGGTCGGTGCTCTAGTCCTGTTAAAAGATGAAAACTCACCTCCTATGAATTGGAAGGTAGGACGTGTCACCGAAGCGTTTCCCGGCCAAGATTCAATTGTTCTCGTGAACGTAAAAACAATCAGTGGCGCATTAAAGCGACCCGTATCAAAAATTTGTGTACTTCCGGTATAGTGAAGTTATGTTGAAAGGAAAGCCTTCCAAGGGGGGCGATATGTATAAACCTTATTACTCTATAAACATTTATCACAAACATTCATTATTTTCTATGCGATATGGCAACGGCGCTTTGCATACCCTGTCGATGCGATCGGCTCCGCTGCTTCTCACTTATATTTGGTTTTAAGTCGAGCCCATGCTATTGTGTCATTTTGTATTACAATGAATTTGAATATAGTTAGTAGTATTGAAATCAGTGTGGTGTTTCTCTCAATTCGTTAATTCATTCATCAAACACGGAGGTGTAGAAAAGTCTACACGGTACAAGTGTGTTAGAGAGCAGCATAGAGATATAGACAATCCAAGTGAGCGTAGATTATTACAGTTATAATACAAATATTAGCAATGATACTTTTTTCGCATGTTATGATATCCTGTTAAAGGAAAGAGTGATACAATAAATACACAGTGTCACTTACAGTTATTGGATCTTTATCCGTGCGTTATTGATATCTGATAACATAACCCACATAATTATTAAGTGGCATCTGTTTCTATTATTAATGAAAATCCGAACAAAATAATTTGACATTTTTCGGTTATGTTATCAGATATTACTCGTAATGACGCACGGGTAAAGATCCAATAATTAAACTGTATGTACTGTGTCAATTTACATCTGACTAAATAATATTCGTAGTACTTTACATTACGTAACATTTTCGATCTTCATTTAACGATTGTAATAATCAATTAATTAATAACCTATACATTGATGTAATTAACTATTTTATTTAGGAGTAGAAAAATAAGATTTTTATTTCTATATATTCATCAGGCTAATTAGATTGGGTCAATAGGTGTTCAATCCAAAGGACAATTATTTCAAAAATGAGAATGGTAGGTTATGTGTTAGGCTAGAAAAATAATGATATTACAACCAGTATCACATTTTATTTCCACGAAAGAATATTCCTTAAAATAAATAAATTCATTTACACATCTATATAATACCTATTTATCGTACTTATTTAGATTTCTCCAATTTTATCTTCTCAATAGCTGATTCGGATACTTCGATGGTCGCTATACTTCTCTTATCACTAATTTCTTGAACAATGCTGCTTCTTTCTGTTGATATGATTTCATCAGCTTGATCTCTTATTTCTTCCCAGGAACATTTTACATCTTCTTCCGTGGACAACCGACTGCATATAACAAATCTTAGAACAAATTTGTTTTTAAAGTGTCCAGGGACCATGTATATATTTTTTCTTTGGTCGATTTTTTCTAGTAAACTTTTCGTAAGGGAATCTTCACCTTTCAGTCTGAAAGTTACTAATCCCATACTCGAAGTACATACTTCGAATCGCTTGTCGTTTTTAACAAATTCCTCGAATTTTTTGGCTAAACCTATTTGGTCTCTTATGTATCTCTGGATACCTTCCACCCCGTATATTTTGAGAACAAACCATAGTTTCAATGCTCTGAATCTTCTTCCAAGGGATATTTGCCAATGGCGATATTCCGGAGCCAGATCTTTGTGTTGGTCTTTAAGGTAGATCCTTTGGACGTTGAAAGCTTCTACTAAATATTTCGCATTTTTCACCCACATTGCTGAACAATCGAAATTAACCAACATCCATTTGTGAGGATTGAAGTTGAAGGAATCTGCAAATTCTACGCCCTTCATCAAGTAACGGTACTCTGGACAAGCAAACGCAGCTCCGGCGTAAGCTGCATCTATGTGTAACCAAATATTTTCTCTGTTACAAATAGGTCCTAATTCTGTTAAATCATCAAATGCACAAGTCGGGGTAGTACCTAAACAAGCTACTAGATAGCATGGAATTAGTCCGGCTTCTTTATCTTTACGTATAGCTTCAATAAATGCGCTGGTAGATAATTGTCCTTCATCATTGGAAGGTATCAACCTCATCGGCATAGATCCTAATAAACCTGCTTTTTCAACTGACGAATTCGATTGGTCTGAGGTGTACGCTACTAATTTTCCTTTGATGTCAGATTCTTCCATGTCGGGATTTTGTTCCATTAGATCTTTTACTTTTTTTTCTTTAGCAGCTAGAAGACCGATGAATGTCACTTCGCTGGCAGATCCCTATAAAAGAAAAAAAATTTAGTGGAAAGCAAATTATGATATAAAATAAACTTGTATACACTTCTGGGGATGTATCGTGCTAACAAACCGAAATTATTCCAAAAGTAACCAAAAATGTAGTATATCTGGATTTATAGGACCCGCTGTACTTCCTCAGGTCAGCTGAAAATTAATGTGAGACACCTTGAAAAATATCCAATTATAAAATTGGTTACTTGTATACACTCCGGAGGCTGTATCGTGCTAACAACCCGAATTTTTTCCAGAAAGGACCAAAAATGTGGCACTTCAGGTACCATAGCACCCGTAGTATTAGCTCTGGTTAGCTAAAAATCAATAATGTTCATCTATAATATATCCTGAACATTATTCAATAATGAAATTGGTCACTTGTATACACTCTGGAGGCTGTATCGTGCTAACAACCCGAAATTTTTCCAAAAAGGACCAAAAATGTGGCACTTCAGATACCATAGCACCCGTAGTACTAGCTCTGGTGAGCTTAACATCAATAATGTTTATCTATTAGACGCCCTGAATAATATTCAATCATAAAATTGGTCACTTGTATACACCCAGGAGGCTGTATCGTGCTGACACTCGTTATAGTGGCTTTAGTGAGCTGAATATCAATAAGGTTTATCTCTGAGACGCTCTGAATAATATCCAATCATAAAATTGGTCACTAGTATATACTTCGGAGGCTGTATCGTGCTAACAAACTGAACTTTCTCCTTAAATGACAAGCATGTTGTACTTAAAGTACTGTAGCACCTGATGTAGTGGCTATGGTGAGTTGAAAATCAATAAGGTTCATCTATGAGATATCCTGAATAATATTCAATCAAAAAATTGGTGACTTTTTGCACTCCGGAGGCTGTATCGTGCTAACAAACTGAAATTTATCTAAAAATGACAAGCATGTTGTACTTAAAGACCTGTTGTAGTGGCTATGGTGAGTTGAAAATCAATAGGGTTCATCTATGAGATATCCTGAATAATATTCAATCATAAAATTGGTGACTTGTTGCACTCCAGAGGCTGTATCTTGTTAATAAGACATGTAACAAAAAGTGGACGACGACGACATACATACAGGATTTTTTTCAAAAACCGTTTTTACGTGTTGTTATTGAAGAAAAACGTAAAAATAACTCAACTTTTTTTCAAATTTCATTTTTTTTTGTGGTAAACCAATTTTTTTCTTGCAAATTAGATAGGTTAGGCGAAAAAGTAAGAAACGGTTTCAAAGTTTAAAGCTTACTTTTCCGCACTCCGGAGACTGAATCATACTAACATAGCGAAATTTCTCTAAAAATGACAAAAAATGTGGTATATATGGATTTATCGAAGCCCACTGGTGGGCTTAAAATCAGTAGGATTCATCTGTGAGGAGCCCTGAACAATATCCAATCATGAAATTGGTCACTTATTTTACACTCCGAAGACTATATCGTGCTAACGAAGTGAAATTTCTTTTAAAATGCCCAAAAATGTGGTACATCAGGATTTATAGGGCCCGTTATACTGGCTTTGGTGAGCTGAAAATCAATAGGGTTCATCTGTGAGATGTCCTGAACAATATTCAATAATAAAATTGGTCACTTGTATACACCCAAAGGATGTATCGTGCTAACAAGAAAAAGTGGGCGACAACAACGACGACGATGATATACATACGGGATTTTTTTCTAAAGACCCGACTTTCGTCTTCTTTTCACAGAAAAATGTAATAATAACTAAAAAAATCTAAAAGTCCAACTTATTTGGGGTATACCAATACTTTTCTCGCGTCGTAGATACAGTTGGCGGAAAAATAACAAATATTACCTGTATGATGCCTCCTCCTGGTCCTTCAGAACTATTCAGAAATTCTTCCGGGAGATCCAATAATTTTCCTAACCAGTTCATCATTACCACTTCCAGTTCAGTATAAGCTGGACTGGCGATCTGGAAAAAACATCGTAATCAGGTTGTGTCTAAATAGGAAATAGAAGCAGAGAAAAAACAACTTTGTGAATGAAAAATATCAATACCTAAGCGAACTTTATTTCTCATTATCGTAAGTTTGACTTAAACCAGCTGTGTTAAAGACTCTAAGAAACATTTAGTCACAATACAAAGTCAACTTGATCGCGATTATAACATAATTCGATATATTTGTGTATGAATTTCGAATTTAATATATCAGTCGAAGAAATTACTTTTAGAAGATCCGGCTAGAAGTACCAACGTTATAAATTAACACACATACTTTGGAGCCAAAAATGATTTGTTTAATCTAACTTATCTCAATATAAATATGCAAAAAATTTACAATTCCTTGAAGTAAACAAATGCAATTTTTTTTTAGATATTTAGAGATATTTTTGACATATTATGATGAAACGTGACAAGTGATTTTCTTATGTTTGGTTCCAAATAATAATTGTCCACCTTAAAATTTTATTGAGCACCTGTCCCCCCCCCCCCATTTTGAGTACGTAACAATTTAATTTGTGCGACCATTATTGAACTACATTATTTTAGTCCTGTGCCGTCGACTTGAGCCCCTTGAGATACGCCCCTGTATCTACTCCGCTGCAAGTCGTTTTGGCTCACCACTTCTTCTACCACGTCCTCGTCAGCGTCTCATCTCGGTTCGTGTTAGCCTGCTTTTCTTGTCCGTCAGCAACCATTATCGAGTCGGCGCGTTTACTTAGTACGCTCTGTTTTTTCGGCCATGCATATCAAAGTTCCCGTTTAGCTGTAAAGTCCACTTGTTGAAGTTTAGGAGTTAGTAGTGATAGTTGTTAAAAGTGTTGAGGTAATAACTATTTATGATTGTTTAATTTTCAGATCAAGTAATTGGTTGATTTTATTGTTACTGGTCCAAGCACTCTTTAGTGAGGGAGATAGAAATTCGAAAAAGTTTGTGTTGATGGGGATTTTGTTTAAAAAGTTGAAAATGTTCTTTTATTGGTTGCCCTGGTGTAGAATTAGTTTCCTCTGCAGAGCAGGGTTGGGGGTGTTTTGGGGGTTGTAGCACGCGTTCATAGATTGAGTTTGGTGTATATAGGTGGTTCGCTGAAACCCGGCCGGGTTAAAAACGTGTCTAGGAAAATTAAGAGAATTTTTGAAGGTGAAAAGGATTGAGAGTGTTGGAGCGAGCTTTTCTCTAGAAGGTGGTCTGGAGGAAAAGTTATCTCGGTCAGCAACGGGGATTGATTGGAAGCAGCGAAGCTCAAAATGTGTATAGGATTGGGTGACGAAAAGTGTCTAGGATTGGAATGTTTTGGTAGGCACTCTTTACTATTCCCGTTCCAACAAGCGGTACCTGCGTCGTTCGACCTAATCAGCCGAAACACTCGATCTAACCAGCAGCGCGGCTTGTTGGAAGCAGCGGCACAATATTTCAGTTGCGCGGATCAAATTCTAAGCCACGCAGATAAGTTTGAGCGAGTCTGTTGGGGAGCCGTGCGGATTCGAGCCGAGCATTTCATTAGCTGCTTTGATTCCGAAAAATCCTGCAGATGCAGATATATTCAGAAGAGTGGTACGTTAAGCATCAAATCACTTACTTGGAAACAATGGAAATCTCATCAGTTTACGAGAGTTGAGTAATTGGGCAGCGAATTTGACCCTAAATTATTGAACAAGATCAGGTTTTGCCTTCCAACAATTGGTATGGTGTGAGCCTTCAATTCAGAAGTCGACCATGTATGAGAAAAAGGGTACATGGCATTGAAAGTCAAAATTTCAAGTCAACCATTTTGTTAAGCATTAATTATAAGACCTACTAAATTAGCAGCAAGAATCAGGAGGTCTGCGGTACAGAACGACCCGGTAGTTGCACCCACGGAAGGCTTGAAACCCCTTCTTGATTTGACAAAAGGAAGCTCCAAAGTAGTTATACGAAAAGAAGTCAAGCTCAGACGCAGAAAACAGCTTCCAGGAGGAGTGCAGCAGATATTTTGCACCCACGAAAACTAAGAAATCAACTAGTTTGGATGGACTAGAGCAGTCAAAAAATGAGTTGAGGGCGATGCTCGAATTTTTTCAGTGAAAGGTTCGATCCATCAAAGGAGAACATTGATCCTAATGCGCTAGAGAATGCGGATGCTCAATCTCGGGAAGATTGTTCGCGTTAAGAGGATGATCATGATTTTGCACCTGTAGTTCCGCCTCTTCTAGATTTCTAGATTTGGACTTGAAGGGAGATACTGTTGCCGCTAATGATATCGAATTTGACTTTAGCCCCCATACTAAAGAAGATGAGCCGTTAATTCCTCCTGCAAAACCTCACATTGAGAATAACGGCATAGAATGCTTTAGATTAGGGAACCCCTCGTTTAATAAGATGAGATATTTAGATGCCTAGAAAAGATTGCCTTGCAAATATATACTCAAATTTCGAATTCGAGTCTTCGAGACGCTACTTACGAGCAATTGACAAAAATTGATGATTCTCTAGGTGTTGTTTTACATGCTTTATCACTTCAAATATACTGTTTCTCTGAAGGGCTGAAAACGTTGATCGAGAAGCATCCTTCAATCAGGAGCGATGTAAAAGAACTTCTCACGGTCCAGGAGGCGGCATTCAGACAGGTATGGGATGACGGCTTTCAGTATGTTTGTGGTTGCAGACCTGTGGTTATCGAAAATAGAAGGTGGTATTACTATTCTAAAAACGCTCAAATAGAAGCCTTGCTTGACGCTATACAACCATCTCCTACGCATTTGTTTGATGTCAATTCGACGCAGAGCTTTTGAAACAATATGGCAGTTCCTTTCGCTCCTCATATGGTAGCTCCTTTCGTCCATGGTTCAAGCAATCATCTGGATTTAATAAGACATCCAACACTACCTCGCAAGGCCAGCAAAAGACGCGTAGACCTAGGTTACCTGTGCGACGCCCAAGACCGTTTGTCAAAGCGACCACACCTTCATATGACGAAAAAATCAGGTATTATACGAAAGAAAAGGAAGGCTCAGCAGACAAGCAGAGGAGAAGGCAATGACTACATTCGATCACCTTCCAGGACTGGCCAACCAATGTATTATTTAAATCAAAGGAAAACGGTAGGAACACCAGAGATAATCTTGATGTCTCTGGAATGGTATTCGATCCCATTTGTCAGAAAGCATCCCCTGATAGATATCTCACAGAAGAAAACAACACTGAATTACAATACTATGAACATGAACATAGAAATTGACGAAATAAAAAATGCGTTCTGGAAAAATCATATTTTACAACAGGATTCCTGTCAAAGATGTTTGCAGTCCGAAAGTCGGATGGATCGCTGCGGCCGATAATGAATTTAAGAATATTAAATTGGTATCTTCGACCAAAAACTTTCCGACTTATAAACCATTAGAGGATTTCCCAATTCTTATAAATGTGGGATTTTATGACAAAAATGGACAAATCCCAAGCCTACTTCCAGATTCCGACAAAACAAAGGTTCCGAAGGTTTTTGTCTATAGTGTATCAGGAGCAGATACATTACATGACCTGCTTACCCTTCGGCCTATCGTCCACTCATTTGGAATTCTCGAGAATCTACAAATGGATGGAAGATTGTCTACAAAAGAAGGGAATTCGAGTAGTAGTTTATCTAAAAGTTTTCCTGATTGCGAATCAACATCGGGGCATTCTCCGCGAACAGACCGAGGATACCGTAAAGTTCTTGGAACAATTGGGCTGTCAAGTGAGCAGAAATAAATCAGTCATCAAAACCTCATTAGAACCTCAATAACAAATAGAGTAACTAGGGATAATTTGGGACGCAGTAGGGAACTTACTGCTCCTTCCTGAAAGGAGGAGATTAGGCATAGATTAGGATTTGAAAAATATTGTATCTCATCAGCCATGGGATTGGAAAATAGCCAAAAGGGTACTGGGAAAGATGAATGATACTGCGTTCGTCATTCCCCTTGGAAGGCAGCTTTCAAGAAGCATGGTAAGAGCAAGCTTAGTGCTCCCAGGAAACAGGCCAAGACTAAAACACATAGTTTCAAAAAGTTTTCTAGAGAGCAGTTGGTGTATAAAGGATATTCAAGAACATTCGCTACTCTTCCCAACTAATTCACGAAAATTTTTTGACCGCATATGCCAGCAACTTTGGTTGGGTAGCGCAAATAGGAAACAGCAATTTCAGAGGAGTTTGGTCAGTTGCAGAACAAAGATGGCACACAAGCTCCAAAGAGATTTATGCAATATACGCAACTCTAAGGAAGTGCGCATCGGGTTTAAAAGGGAAATATATTCTAATTCAATCAGACAATCTTACAAAAGTGTCATATATGGAGAAAATGGGAGGAATGAAATCACAAAAGTTATCACAAATAATTGTCAGTGCTCGGCTAACTCTCACAGAGAGACCCCGAAAAACATTATCGGTACAATATGTCCCATGCATCTACAACAATCTGGCAGACAGCTTATCCGGGGAAAAGGCCTCTTCCAGACTGACACATACTTCTCAGCATGACCAACCGAATATTTCTGTAGTGGGGTTCCCGCAGATTAACCTGTTTACCAGCAACCCATCGAAAGTTGTAGATTGCTATGTATCGATGGATGTCAGGGATCAGAAAGCCGAGTTCACGAGTTCATTCAACCGGAGGCGCGATTATCGGCTTGCATGGGTGTTCCCACCCTCAGGTTTAATACCGCGAGTGCCAAATTACTTAAACAAAGTAGTGGGGATATTAATTCTAGTGGCACCCAGCTGGGACAAGGTCTACTGGAAAGTGAATTTGATGACGCGAGCGATAGCACTCCCTTTGAAATTACCGGATCTTCAGTTGCACTTAATGGAAACAATTAAGATTACTAGTCTGGAAGCTACAGGGTGAACCGATGTTGTGAGTAATTGGTCAGCTGAGGATATTTTTCTACTATAAAAGTCATGGAGATCGTCTTCGCTAAAAACTTACATATCCCCTTGGCGTGATTTACTACAGTGGTACAAAGATGTTCCAAATAGCCCAGAGTCCAAATAAGTGGCCCAATATCTTTGTTCTTACATAGGTTTAGAGGATATGCGCCTGGAACTATTAAATTGCACAAATCTGTTATTGCAATTATGGCTAATCTGTTAAGGGGTGAGTAAACCAAATTCTAGAAAAACGAGTATCTGGAATCTGGATCAATTGCTTGAATGGGTCAGATCAAACGAAGTTACGAGAAATAGTATCTTCCAAGTGTCGCGTAGGCTAGCACATTGTATTATTGGTTGGAGGATCGACGATTTAACAGTATTAAGAATAGATGAGCAGTCGATGCAATTATAGAATAATAGTTCGGTCACGTTTTGGCCAGAGTTCGAATCCAAAACATAGGAGTAACTCTAGGCAATCGGCATGGGAGTTACTTAAGAACCCCGAAAAACTATCGTATGTCGTATGTCGTATTTTGGACCTAGGTATCATTAAACAGAAGACAAGCAAAATCAGGCTTACATAACCTTTTTATCTCGGTTAGGGGTACAATTTCGACCCTGCTTCAAGAGTAAGTATTGCAAGTTGGATTAAGACGGCATTTGAAGGTGCAATTATAGAATATTCACCAATCAGTATACGAACAGCAATATCTTTCTCTAGGTTTGACAGTAAAATCCCATTAGAGTAAATTTTGAGAAATGCAAATTAGGAAGACGAAGAAATTCTTTCAAATATTATTATAATAACGTTGAAAACTTTCTGACTCGTCGGCTATCTCTTTTGTTCCGTTTTGTAAATTCTTGTTATCTACAGTTGTTTATTATTTGAGTTTTGAGTTAATTTTGATTTAACTAGGAATTGTAAAAGAAATATACATGTTTTTCTTTTTTAAACCCGTCTACTTCAGTTTGCGGTTTGTTTTAGGTTATTATAGACTATACTTATTACAGTACGCTCCCATGTCGTCTGAATCTAAAGAAATCTCAGAGGGGTAAGGCCGAGGACACAGGACTGAAATATATAGTTTCCCCCGATGGGCAGAAAACGACTTATTTTAGGCATTGCCTAAGGCTTAACCCCCGGTGTAAGTACTTGCGGACTTACCACCAAAGGTACTATTCCAACGCTCCGGCTCGCTAGCTTGCTATTGCTTGCCGACGGATATGGCAAGCGGACCAGCACGAGCCGAAATCGGGCGTTGACGAGGTCGCGGGGTAAGAGGAAGGGGAGCCTAAACGACATGCGACGGAGTATATATAAGGGGGTTAAGCCTTACGCAATGCATAAAATAAGGCCGAGGAGAAAACGCTATATATTTCTGATACTGTTTTGACCTCTAGTGCTTCTTAGAAATATCAACTTTTACCGAGATACGCCCCCTTTTTATTATGCTTGAAAAATTTCGAGTAAAAAAAGTCGGCTCAAAGTTCACAGTAGCAAACATTTTTGAATCCAACTGTTACTTTAAAAAGCACTAAGAGGCAAACAAGCTTCAAAAATAATGCATTTACCCATTGGAGTCAAATAATCAAATCGTAACGTAGACAAAAATTTGAGGAGGCTATTGGTATCTTATAAAATATCCCATAAAATATTTATGAGGTCCAATGATTTCATTAATTTTTATCTGGAAATTGCTTTAATTATAAGAAATCCATTTGTCATTGTTCATTAACGAATCTCACTAACAATTCTTCAAACATTTAAAAAAATCTAGTTGATTGTACTAAATTTTTGGCTCCAAAATATGTGGTTCAAATTATGACATATATCTTTAATGATTGCATTAAAATAAAAGATAAAACTACTTCATTTCATGAAATGTCCTTCAACAAAATCATAATTCGTATTCTACTGAAACTGTAATAAAACTATTTACCCAACTCAATCCAACACATCCGAACCCAGCACTCAACATCTCCCCAACAACAGCAGGAAATGAATTTGCGGTTGGATAGAAAGCATGGAATCTCGGTGAATGCCAATGGGTGAGTCCTGGCATAATTATCCTATCGACATCTTGCAGGACATCTTGCCACGATTCACCAGTTTGCGGGGCTTCTTTGGGCAATAGGTCTCCTAAGTAACCAGGTTGTACAGAAGGTAAAACAGGTCTGAAACAAAAGAACACATGAATAAATTTGTTTTAATTCTATTAAACATGTTGTAACAAAAATTAACACGAAAACAATGATTTATATTAGTTATTTGAACATGAGGTAAAAACGATAGATAAAAATCTGGTATTTTATCAAGTAGGTCCTTTTCTTTCAATTCAATGATATTTATTTCGAACTTTTATACTGAAATCAACGGAAAAAAGCAGCTGACAGAGGCAACATTGCCTCAACGCCCACCAGACCAACTTTTAGTCAGGTTACTGAAGGAGTAAAAGTGGATATTCTGCCGACTAACTATCCAGAGGTTCTCTTGAGTGTGGAGTAAATAGAAGCCGCGGAAGAAGCCATACTGGACAAAATTGCTGATTTAGGGAAACAGTTACAACAAAGCCTTACTTCCACAGCTCATAGAAAATACCTGGTTGGCTGACCCTAATATGCGCCGGTAATGCCATTGTACAGTGACTTAAAGGTGTCATTGAGGACAATAAGCCCTGGGATGGCACCGGGCTGAAGGTCGTTGAAGAGACAGCAATGCCCTCCAAAACTATTAACTCTCTTGGATGATATTCAATCGTACGAAAGACTAAGAAAAACGGTTTGGACACACAACCCTCAGGGCAAGGAGCGGCAAATCCAAATCTGCCACACTTGACCTCGCAAAACCTGGGACTTCAAGTACCAAAAAAGATGCAGTAACCGTCAAAGAGGTGACTACAAGGAATGTCAAAAGCATAGTTAAATCTGCAAAAAAGGCAAAACCTAACCAAAGACAAAAAAATGTCTAAGACAAAGGATAGCCTTTATGCCCGCGGAGCTAGAAGGGACCTCCAAAGCCTCCGACAAAATGAGCAACTAAAAGCTTAAAATAAACCTCCAACATTCAAAATGAAGGACGGATGCAAGGACTCAATGTCAAATCGTGTAAGTTACTATATAGCACTTCTCACGAAAAACTACGAGCAGCCATATTGCTCGCATCTAATATTAAAATCTTTTTTGCTCCATATTTCACCACTGGACATTTGGCAACAGCTATAGTGGAATTGCCGACCGGGGGAGGAAGTCATTGCCTCGACCAACTTCCTAGGGGATTCAATAACACGCCCTCCGTCAGAGGAAGTCTAAGGCCTCATCAGATGGTGTAGGGAAGGGAAAAGATACTTCATTATGTGCAGCCACACGAACGCCAACTACAAGGGAAAGCACATACACAAATACGCGGGGTGAGTACCTTTTAGAATATTTGTCAACTACTGATATCGACATAATAAATCGAGGGAATAAATACACCTTTATAAATGGAATTATTTAGAAACAGTTAGTTTCATTTAAAAAAATAAAGAAAGCGGTTCTTGAATTAACCCTCGCGGATCCATTTATAACTAATTACAATTACAACTGGCATGTCTCTGATGACTCCTCAATGTTGGACCATCAGCTCATCAGGTTCGACTTGGAGACATCTCAAACACGCTTCGATGGATATAGGGTATGGGGGTTGACTACCTGGGATGTTTATAATCAGAAAGCTAGCGACGGACCCATTAATAAACATTCAAAAGGCCATAATAAAAGCATATGTCCTGAAAAGCAACCACTAGAGATGTGTCTTGGTTGAATAAGGAACTGACAAAACTTAGAAAGCTTAGAGTCTAGAACATAGGGAAGGCTACAAAATGGCTCTATCGAAGTATAATAAAAAACTTCGGAAATCGAAAAGGGGAACATGGAGACAAATGTGTGAAGGATTAATAATTTGGCCCCGGTTCAACGTCTCTAAAAAGTTCTTCTAAAGGAACGTTCTAAAACGTCTCTGGAGGATGAACAGCAAAGTGACTTGCTGGAAGGGGTTGTCCAGCAAAAGCCTAGATGGCAAAATCGTCACAGCTCAAAGAATCTAATGAAATATCAAATGCTTTAAGTCATTTAAGTCGCCTGGAAAGGACGGAGTATTTCCCGCCTTACTGCAACATGGACTAGAGCTCATCTTGAGAAGGCTATTCAGCCAGTTTTAACTCCGGTTACATACCGGAGGCTTAGAGGGAGGCCGCAGTGGTGCTGGTAGACGCCTAGTGAATGAACCAAAGTCTTACCATCTAATTAGTCTTACCTCATTTCTCCTGAAAGCAATGGAGGAAATAATTGACTGTTATGTCAGAAGCGAATTCCTTGAGTTAAGACCGCTCCACAAGAAGCAGTTTGCTTATTAAGCAGGTAAATCCACGATTAATACTCTACAGTGCCTAGTTGAAAGTATTGAAAAGACATACGCAGCAAAAGAAATTGCTTTCTGTGCCTTTTTGGCATAGAGGTTGCTTTTGATAACAACTCAAATGTCTTTATCACCAGATCACTAGAGGAAAGAAACATTAACGACACTGCTCAGATGAATACAGTCTAAGCTGAAAAGCAGAATAATTATAGCGACAGCAGGAAGAAGTTGTCCTCAAGGGCGAGTGCTATCGCCGCTGCTGTGGTCACTGGTTGTCGACAGCCTAATAGTGAAACTGCACGAATCGGGTATTACGACTCAAGGTTATGCCGATTACCAGGTTGTAACCGTCAGGGACAGGCATGATGGAGCAATTTCCGATTATATGCAAGTAGCCCTAGATATAATAGAAAGCTGGTATACAAAGAAAATACTTGTTATGTTAATCCTAGTAAAACAGTGATAGTTCCATTCACCAGGAGGCGAAAGTGGAACCCAGCTAACATTTTCCAAAGAAGTTAAATTCTTGGGCGTCATGACCAACCAAAAACCGATAGGAAACAGCCAAATTAACCACATCCTCTTCAGAGCTATAGAGGCAAGATGGTCATGCCGCAACGATCATTAAACCCATGGTTACCTATGCTTCACTGATAAGGTGGCTATAGATACAACAAACCTCGGCATAAGCTAAGTTTCAGAAAGTTCAACTATTAGTTTGCCTAGGTATTACTGGAGCAATGTCCACGTGCCCTACTGTGGCACCAGAGGCAATGCTGAGCCTTCCGCCACTGCACCTATGTGTAGTGAGAGAGGCAGAAATCATTCCCTTTAGACTGAGCTAATCATAAAAGCAGGAAATCTGATCGATCACCTAAAGCTTTTGGAACATATTTACCTAGAAGCTATGTTTAAACCGACAGATACTATGCCAGTTATGTACGACTTTGGAAGACAGTTTGAAGTGGTAATAAACATTCACCAAATATACACAGAGAATGGACCTCAACTGAGAAGGAACGCGGTAGTTTGGTACACTGATGGATCTAAGATGGAGTGGGAGTGATGCTGTCTAGTTTCAGGCTATTAAAACACTTTGGCAGAGCTCCAACCAAATATCAAGCTGAAATACATGATATGGAAATTTGTGACCAGGAGTCCCTTAAAAGAGACACTCGAAGGGCAGAAATCTATATACTATCAGATATATATATATATATATATATATATATATATATATATATATTGTAATATTTTCAATTCTCAAAATATTTATTATTCTTTAATTGTATTTGCCCTACGATGTGGAGACAACTTATAATATGTTGTCGCAACGACAATTATTGTACATGCAACTTAAGTACGTATTCTATTTCAATTTTGACAGTAGTTGTCAAAAAAATATGCCCGGCGCCAATAAATATCAATCTAAAGATGAATTTATGTACAATCGACCTTTTACTCCTATCTCAGGGTGAGATCAAAGTTGTTCAAAAACTAAATCTTCGAATTTATTTGTTTTTTAACGTATTTCCAAATTAAATGTTTCACTATTATCAAACTCTCGAATAACTGTTAATTCAATATAATGAAAGGCCCTTTAATTATTTTATGACATTTACTATTTTACTGTCACTAAAAAACTCAACCAAATGTCACTGATTAAATTGAAAATTCTATGAATGTAAAATGATGAGTTCAACGAGATTGGATACTGAATGAATACTACAGGTAGCTAGAATCAAAATTATATATTAAACTATCAGATACGCAAATTCAACAAAATTATTATTCCCAAAAAATACCATAAAAGAATAACAGTCGTAATCTCTACAAAACTTAAAATTAGAATATAACTATTCTAGAATTCAACCTAATTTATTATTATTATCAAACATTCAACTTATGTAATTTACACTTGACGTGTATCAATGTCAAATAATGAAATTTTTGCTCAAATTGTCTATTCAATTGATGTTAAAACTGATATATGTATCGATAATTTTGGTATATTTCAAAATTTCTTATATAGATGCATCTAAATTTTCAACTGTATTTAAAAAGGCCTGATATTTCTCGAGAAATAAATTTAAAAACTGGAGTGGACACACCAAATGGATCAGGAAAACTCGTACTTATTCTAAATATATTTAGAATTCTGATAACTTTCTAAATATATACAATTTAGAAAACTGGAGCCACATACACTTTTTACGATGCAATTCTTATCCGAATAATACACGCACTAGCTTTATTATATGAGTTATTTATCTGATTGTATGATATACTATTTATACAATCTACCAAAAAATTGAGACAACTCTAATTCTGTTGTCTCCTCAAAGGATAAAAAACTGCTGACTAAATTTTTATAAAATAAATAATTCTCCTTTCCGTTGGTTACCGATTTTTCTTGTTTTTTAAAAAAATTACTAATCTATGATTTTCAATAACCAAGTGAGATTTTGAAATTCTTTTATTACATTTGTAATGTTGCTATCAGAGACCTGTATATTTTGCAATTTCAAATATTTTCTCCAAATCATATTATGTTCTATCTATCATTAGATATATTCTACACAAAAAATGTCATCGAAATTATGAAATGTCATGTTTGATATTTCTACTAAATCTTTCAAAATTTAATAATTTACATATAGTACAGTGTGTATCGAAAGTATGGCAGCCAAAATTAAATAAATTTCCTTATGTTTTACTTATTCTTTAAATTTCAAATAGCGGATCTGTATTATATATATCAGCACTACAGACCTATCTGGCCTTCGGCTTCAAGATCTTCCACTCTGTCTCTCCATTTTTTTCTATTCCTCGCCTCGTTCTGCCAGTCCCTTACTCCCACTGATCTCAGGTCTCTCCTAACCTCCTCCAACCATTTCTTCTTTGGTCTTCCTCTTCTCTTTTTACCACCTTCTCCCCCTTTCAGCACTCGTTTTACCCATCTATCTTCTGCCATTCTACCTATATGTCCTAACCATCTCGCTCTCTGTGCTTTAATTATATGGGTTATACTTGGGTGAATATACAAATCTGATAATTCTCTGTTTGTTCTTCTTCTGTATATTCCGTTTTCTTTATTCCACCATAAATCTTTCTGAGCATTTCACGTTCCCATATCTCTAGTTTAGTCTGCTCTTTTTTGTTCATTGTCCAGGTTTCACAAGCGTAGGTAACTGACGGTCTTATTATTGTTTGGTACATTCTTATTTTTGCTGTTCGTGATATGTCTTTTGTGTTAAACATCTGTGATACCAATCCTGCTGCTTTACTGCCTTTTGTTAACCTTTTTTCTATTTCCCTTTCTTCGTCTCCTTTATTTGTAATAGTGACTCCTAAATATTCGATTTGTTCCATTTTTTCTATTTTGTAGCTTTTGTTTCCATTACAATTCATAATAATATCGGTTTTTTCATTATCCTTCATTACCATGTATTTTGTTTTTTCCTTGTTGATCACTAGAACATATTCTCTTGCCTTCTCTTCTAGTAGCTTAAATACGCTCACAAGTTTTTTCCTGTATCTTGCCATAAGTACTATGTCGTCCGCATATGCTAGACACTGATGTTCATTCCCATAAATTAAACCTCGAGCTTTTATACCACTTTCTCTTAGTATAATTTCCTAAACTAGGTTAAAGAGGGTTGTGGATAATGGGTCTTCTTGTCTCAGACCTTTCTCTATCTTGAATTCGTTAGAAGTACTGCCCTCCAAAATTACTTTTCTCTCGGTTTTTCGTATGGTCATTTCCACTTGTCTTTTCAATTTACCTGGTATTTTTAACTTTCTCATTGCCTCATACATTTTTTTCTTTTAATAGTATCATAGAACTGTCTGTAATCGATGAATAGCATATGTAGACTTAAATTTTGTTCGTAAGCATTCTCCTGAAGTTGTTTCATAATGAAAATTTGGTCTATTGTCGATCTACCTGCTTTAAAACTTCCTTGGTATTCTCCTACATTTTCATTGTGGTATTTGTCTAATCGATTTTTAAGTATTTTTGCCAGAACTTTGTATGTTACATCTAAAAGTGTTACTCCGCGGTAGTTATCGCATTCTTCCTTGGGGCCTTTTTTGTGGATTGGAATTATTAATGCCTTGTTCCAATTTTTAGGGATTTTTTCTCCTCGCCATACTTGTTTCAACAACTGCCATATTCTCTCCGTTA
Organism: Galeruca laticollis; assembly: GCA_963921935.1. Taxonomy (NCBI): domain Eukaryota; kingdom Metazoa; phylum Arthropoda; class Insecta; order Coleoptera; family Chrysomelidae; genus Galeruca; species Galeruca laticollis. Next base: position 200,801,673 of record OY998175.1, on the reverse strand, counting down.
ATTGTTTGCCTCCATATTTTAAAATTTCTATTGGAATATTGTTTTCTCCTGCACTCTTATTATTCTTCATATGTTTTAAGCATTCTGTCACCTCCAGTTTTTTTGGGACCCTTATGGCTAGATCTTCCTCATCACAATTTTATTCCTCCATTTCATTATCATTTTCGCCTAGTTCTTCCTCACCATCATTTAGTAATTCCTCAAAATACTGTGCAAATCTATTTATTTTTTCTTCCCTATCCCCTATTAGATATCCCTCTTTGCTGTTCAAAAAATAAGGTGCTTTCCGGTTGTGGCCTTTCCCTTCTCTTATTTCATGATAAAAATTTCTCACTTCTTTATTTTTATAAGCTTCTTCAATTTTTATTAATTCCCTTTCAAAGTAATTTCTCTTGTTGTTTCTGCATATTTGTTTAACTTCTTTCCTTGCTTTTTTATACTCTAGTCTATTTTCTTCACTGTTTTCTTTTAATAGTCTTTGTCTGATTCTATTTCTTTTTTCTAACGCCTGTTTACATTGTTCATCAAAACACTTACCTTTTTTTCTTCCCTTGGGGCTCCCTAGTATCCTATTTGTTACATCTCTCATCACAGTTTCTATCTGTGACCATTCTTCTTCTAGTTGCTCGACGCAAGGTCTTAAATTTAATTCTCTATCAATTTCTTGTTGGAAGTGATTTACTTTGGTCTCGTCCTTCAATTTTTCTAAATCGTATTTTATCCGTTTTTTTATCTTGTTCAATTCTAGATGGCTTATCTTTATTCAGTTTTGTAATTAATAAAAAGTGGTCACTATCCGCATCAGCTCCTCTATAACTTCGTACATCTGTTACCCTTTTTAAGTGCTTCATTTCTATTAAGACGTTATCTATTTGGTTTTTTGTTTTGCCATTTGGTGATAACCAGGTTTCCTTGTGGTGGTTCTTATGGTCAAATGACGTACTTACGATTTCCATTTTATTTTCTAAAGCAAATTCTATGGGTCGCTTGCCATGATCATTACTGAGTGCGTGTCCACTTTTTCCTCCCGTTACTTTTATATTCTCTTGTCCGACCTTTGCATTCATATCCCCTATTACACATTTAACATCACATTTCGGTATTTTTTCGACTACTTGTTCCAGTTCTTCATAGAACTTTGCTTTCGTGTCTTCATCTTTGTCCTCAGAAGGGGCGTGCGCATTAACTAATGTCGTTTTCCTGTGTTTTCCTTTGATTCTTATTCTTTATAGTCTATCTGATACTCCCTCAAAATCTATAATATTTGCTTTAAGTTGACTGCTTACTATAAACCCTGTACCCAGCATTCAATTATCTACTCCACTATTAAAGAACATATAATCGTCTATCTCTGTAATTACTTTCCCTTTTTGTTTACTTTCTTGTATTGCTAAAACATCTAATTTGCATTTTCGCATTTCATTGATCAAATGTTTTATGGCCCCCTCCGCAAATGTACCTCTCACGTTCCATGTTCCTAGTCTCATTCCATATTGTTTCTCTTTTTGTTTTCGTTTAACGCCGGAGTTTGCCTTAAGTTGTTGCTTTTCTGTAATCATTGTATTTGTACTATTCTTCATCTTTTGCATTTCCTTGTCAATTTCCATTGCCTGGTCTACTTTATATTCCTCTGCCTCTGGGTTTATGCTTGTCGCCACTGTTTGTTGTCGATATGTTCTGTTTTGTTTTTTCCAACTTCTCTTCCTCCGTGTTCCATCTCCATTCCTCTGTTTCTATGTACATTTTTCTGAACCCCATTTTCACTCGTTTTCCTTTATCTCTTTCTTCTATAGCTTTCATTCTGATCTTTTCTTGAATTCCTCTATCTTCCTTCTACAAGTCATCCTGAATGAACAATCTCTCTTCACTTTTAAATCTCAATTTTTGTTTATTGAGCATCACCTTCCTTTTCTCTTCTTGGTTTGCCAGTCTTACTAAGCATGTTTTCTCTCCTAACTTTACTGAGCTTTCTACTGCTGGCTTTATTTGTAATTCTTTTTTTAGGAATTTCTCCATTTTATTTCGTAGTTCTTCTGGATTATTTGTCTCTATTCCTACTCCCTGAACCACTATATTGTTTTTTCTTTTTTTGCTTTCCAGTCGTTCCAATCTGTGGTCCATATTGGTTATTGTTCTCTTCATTTTTTCATTTTCTTTCATCAGTTTTTCATTTTCTTCCCTCAGTTTCAATCCTTCTCTGTACTCCTTTTGCCCCTCTCGTGTTTTTTTAATCTCCATGCTCATTTCCTCCATTTTGTCTCCTATTTTTCCATCATATTCATAATTTTTTCTATATCACTTCCTATTTTTGTCGGCGATCTCCCTATTTTCTTACTTTTTATGGAAATATCTTCATCCGTATCATAGTCTTCCTCTCTGTCGCTCTTCCTCTTTTTGCCATATTCATTATCACTAATTTCTTTTTATTTTGAATTTAATCGCCTCAATATTAGAAAATTTTACGTCCCTGCCTGTCTTAAGTATATCGTTCGACACAAGGGGAATCCAGTTATTGGATTTTATCAATAAAACTTGTTCTTATCGCCAAACACACCGCGCAAGAAGCTCCAAGGCCAGTCAACCCGTCGGACCTTGACCTTTTATCAGTGATATTTAGCTTGACTAATTGTTATTTATGTTAGGTATATTTGTGACAAAACTATTCTTACACTTACTTGAATACTGTCGAATTTTCACTGGACACTTTCAACCTTATATTAAAAACTTCATACACTGTTTTGCTGATTATATTACTCGTAATTCCCGTGTAAAACGAAGTTTATTACGGAGCAGAAATGAACACAACTTTCCAGTCTCGTACCAGGACCGGACAATCACCAAGGCAACTGGCAACAACTAACCCGGTCACTCTGATGTGGGTGCTAGATCACAGGGGCGTCAGAGGCAATGAGGAAGCAGACACCCTTACCAAGGAAGGTGCAAATTACGAATTCCTTGGCCCGGAACCCTTCTGTGGACTTTCTAAAGCTCACTTGAACGAGATCTCACTGGAATAAAGCGAAGAGTGTGGTGAGCCTTTCGCCAATGAAAGCTAAACAACTTCTCGAGCTAAACAAAGAAGACTGGATGTTGGTAACGGGACTCCCCACTGCAAACTGTCCTCAGAGGTATCACCTCAAAAAAATCGGAAAATCAAAGAGTGAATTTTGCCGATATTGCGAGAACATCGCTGATACTGCAGAAACTACAAGAAATAAATGTTATATAAATTTAAAATAAGTTTAAAGTGAAAATATTGATCACTTACACTAATTGATGTTGATCACAAATATATAATATTCATTGAAATGGAGAAAAATTATTGTTTTACTTTAAAAATTATTAACTATATACATAATAAAGATTTAAATTGGCATGTTTTCATTTTATGACAATTTATTGTAGTTCTGGAAAACATGTTTTTATATTTAGTCTATTTGTAAGTGATATTAACCCTGCAGTACTCGCGCGGGATACACACGTATCCCATTAGAACTTAATATGCGCCTGCTCGGTAGTGGGGACACTGACGCTCACCTCCTTCTAGGTAATCCTATCCTACTCAGTAGTATGCTCCTATAGGTGACAAAGTACGGTTCGTTTATTTTTTGTTAGCGATTTTTTATTTTCGTTTTAGAGGGATACGAGTGTATTCCACGCGACCGCCTAAGTTTTTGTTGGTTGTATTTTGTAAGTTATTTGTTGATTTTTCCTATTTATTTCTTTTATCATTCAGTGTATTTTCGCTCCTTGATCATGACAAGCAAGGATCCTAAAAAATGGATAGAATGGCTTAGATAAATCGAAGAGGAAGAAGAGGTGTTAGGAGAAATTGATCCTGACGAAGATGAAAGTGACCACTGTGAAAGAAGTGATCATAACTCGGAGTCTGAAGATGATGCTAATGTAGATGACGAAACTGATGAATATACTCCAAATTATGATGATGGAATTCCATATTATTTAGAAAAAGATGAGGTAACCCAATGGAAAAAAATATGTCCACCTAAAACCAGAACGAAAGTACATAATATGTTTGACAGGAAACCAGGCTCAGTAAATAATGCGGCCAATGCGAAGACCATTTTAGAATGTTTGGAAATATTTTTTACTGGGAATATTATTCAAGCCGTGACTCAGTCAACAACTATTTATATAGATAGCATAAAAGAAAAATATCAACGCGATAGAGATGCAAAATCGACTGATATCTGTGAAATCATGGCACTGTTAGGAATGTTATACATGTTAGGAGTTTGTAAGTCCAGTAGGCAGAATGTAGCGGATTTCTGGAGAACAGATGGTACTGGCATGGATGTTATTTATTGCACAATGTCTTATAACCGATTTAGATTTCTATTACGTTGTCTGAGATTTGAGGATAAAACTACTCGCGAAGAAAGAGGACGAACTGACAAACTATCCGCTATAAGAGATGTTTTCGAAATGTTTGTAGAAAACTGTAAGAAGTCAGTGGTTCCTGAACCTAAATTAACTGTTTATGAACAGATTCTTGCGTTTAGAGGTCGATGCCCTTTTAGGAAATACATACCAAGTATGGCATTGAAGTATTTGCCTTGGTTGATTCAAGTAACATGTACACGCTGAACCTTGAAATTTATGCTGCAACGGAACCATAAGGTCCATTCCGTATGTCGAATAGTCCAGGTGACGTCGTAAAACGTCTTGTAGAATTTCTTAGGGGCACATATCGCAACATAACTATGAACAATTGGTTTTCTAGTTTTCAGCTGGCAATTGATCTGAAGTATGATCTAAAACTCACTATGTTGGGAACTCTAAGAAAAAATAAGAGAGAAATACCAATCGAACTAGTAAATGTAGCAAATAGACCAGAAAAAAGTTGTCAATTTGCATTTCACAAGGACTGCACTTTAGTTTCCTACATTCCTAAAAAGAAAAAGAACGTTTTGCTTTTGTTCACAACCCACGCAGACGACTAAATTGACCCAGAAACAGAAAAGCCAATAATTATAATAGATTACAATAACACCAAATATGGAGTTGATGTCGTAGATCAGATGTGTGCTGGTTATAGCGTTGCAAGAAACAGCAGGAGATGGCCGCTTACTGTTTTTTTTACATGTTAAATATATGTGGTATAAATGCACCAATACTATATCAGACAAACAAAGGTGATATTCCAATTGCACGTCGTGAATGTTTACGCACACTAGCACTAGATTTGCTTGAACCAGAAGTGAATAGAAGATATTGTCTGCAGTCAATTCCCAGACAGCTCAAGCAAAAGTGCAGACTTATTCTTGGCACTGAAGAACCATCAACTTCAGCTGAAGCACGATGAACCACAGCAGAAGAAAACAAAAAGTGGAAATGGGCGATGCTATTTATGTCCACGGAAAAAGGATAAGCGTACCAAAAACTTCTGTTCTGTTTGTAACAAGTGGATATGTCAAGAGCACCAAAAAATATTACCGCCAAGTTGCGTAAATTGTGCTGAAGAGGACTGATTTTTATTGTTCCTAAAATTAAAAAATTTTTTCTCTTGGATCCTATTCTATCTTCATTTTTGTGTTTACTAAGTTTTCATTATGTAGTTATGAGTACATTATTACGATTGCATTACTTTGTATAACAAAATAAGACTATGTTCCTTTAAATTTTATAAGGATACAAGTGTATCCCATGCGACCGTTTACCTAAGAAAACGCCGCGCGAGTACTACAGGATTAAAGTTATTATATTATAAAAAATTTATTAGATTTTTATTATTTTTGAACGAAATGTTAGAAAATGAATTAAAAGAATTCTCTTCCGTAATGCATTGATTTAAATTTTTATCTTCTTTTGTCGAATGATAAAAAATAACTATAAATTGAATTTAGGTTCTGAATATCAGTTCTTTTATTTGAACAATTATCCTCTTGAGCAATGAATGCCATTTCCAATAAAAGCCTTTTTGAGTAGTTTTCATCTTTATACAGAATTTTAAAGTTTTTTATAATATATAATATTATATTATATGTTTTTTGGAGAAAACATGTTCTGCTAATGATGACCGTTGTGGGTATTATCGTGAGTCACTCATATGTAAATCTAAACTCTTAGTAATTTGTTGGGAAGTTTAACCCACATATACAGATTTACATGTAGATCATGTCAATCTATATAAACAGTTGAACGTTCAGTATGAGGATCAATTTTTTTCAATTCACTATAAACACAATTAATTGCCAGACCATTTTTATTTGCAAATTTTATGTTAGTTACTTCTTTTTGATATTTTGGAAAATCTAGGTGTAAGTGCTCTAAAGTATGGTAAAGATGCAAAAAAGATATTAGTTATATTTGTATTCGTTATATTTTCTACGTTATCAGTCAATAAAGTAGGTTCATTTGTTAATTGTATTGCATGAGGAGAGTTTAATAATATTTTCCTTACTAATATTTTAGAGTAACTATTATTATTAAATAAATTAGATAGTATAATAAATACTACCAATACCTATTCCTCTCACCACTTGTTATTATGAAGGAATTCAGGTAAATATTTGAGCACAATTATTATAGTATTGCGCGGCTACACACAGTAAGTTACAAACAGTACGAAGTTGACGAAATGGCTGCAGAAAAAAAGATATTTAAACGTTTTATCTTCGGTCTCTGAAGATGATAATTTGATTATAGAAACGCACATCAGACTGTGTAATTGTCAGGGTTGGTGTAATTATAGTAAATTGTGTGTCCAGTATGAATTATCTTTTTGACATATGACAGACGTTTATTTAAATCACTGATTACAATCGAGTTGTATCCAAATCTAATAATTACATCATGATTTCGGTTGAAAATATGCTTACGGAAAGTAATAATTACTATTTAACAGTGTTAATAATTTTTCGAACCTTCAAGTTCACTATCATTATCATTGCAACTGATTCAGAGTTATTAGCCCATTAGATCAGTCCAACTACAACTACAACGACATCTATTAAAGCGCGAAGGTTACAGGCACACTTTAGAATGCAATCTGGAGATGTATGCCAATTAAAACAAATTAATATAAAATTTCTAATAATAATAAAGATACATAATTATTTAATTATTTCAACGTATATTTCACAAGGAGATGACTTAATTCAAGGATTGAAAATTTATATTTATTCACTAGAACGTTAAGTGTAGGATAGGTCAAAATCCAATTAGATTCACGTGATCGAGGATTCCTTATTGTACTTATGATGCGATAAAATTACAATACAGTGTTGGGTATAGTAATTAGAGTTTTTAGAGAAATATGAGAAACTTAAAATCCGAAAAATTAAGAGCTTCCTACCGGAAATTAACTAATACTTTCTTATTTTGAATATATCACTTTATATATATATTTACATATTTCTACAGACCTACTCTTGGGGGCTTGAGGCTAATACAAATTTCATTACAAAACATTGTCTGATTTGATATTCATTTTCTTGTTTTTGTTATTTATAAACGTTTTTTTTCAAATCGTTGCCACTACTCAGTTATTTGAGAGGCTATCTTCCCACCTTTGTCTAAGTCTTTCAAGGCTCCTTCGTCCTGCTAGTGATATATCTCTTGTTATTATAACGATTCTCCCTTCTCTGATATAATCAATGTGTTCGTTCCATTTTACCTTTCTATCCAGTACCCAGTCATATGCCGCATTTCCCCCCTTCTTTCTTTATCCATCAATATTCTTCCCGCAATTCTTCGAACTATTTTCATTTCTGTGGTGTTTAATAATATTTTTGATTTGGAGGTCTCAGATCGGGTTTCTGCTGCATAAGCCTCGTATATACAGGCTTTGGCTTTAGTTCGAATTTGTTCATTACGCCACATTGTGTCATTTAGGTATGCCACTGCACTTGATGCTCTTGTAACTTGGTTCCTTATTTCCCTTTCCATGTCCACGTGTCCAGATATCTCATTTCCAAAATTGAACATTTTATTTCCTGGTGTATTATTGTATCATCGACCACAAGATTATATTTGGTTACTTGGAAAATTTGAATCATTGTTATTTATAAAATCATTGTGATGATCATGTAACAATGAAATTATATTAATCTTTTAACTTTCAGTGGACTAAATAAAAAATTCAATGAATATATATATTTATATATATATATATATATATATATATAAATGAGTATTTTGTTTTGATAAATTGTTATACATATGAATATAACCATAACCTATTTACTATATATTAAAAATTCCCGAAATCTCTTGTATTAAATAACATATTTGCTAACTATATAAAAATTTGTCATGTATCAAATGTCTGTTTCTTGCAAATTATTTTGAATTTCATTTTAATTCCGACAAATTCTTTTGAAATTACATTATCTATTGAATTATTAGTGTTAATTTCCGTTGAATCTAAATCGCTTTCAAGTATTTTCGATTCTGACGGTTCAACGAGTATATCATATATTTCAATATCTTCCATGATTTTCTTCGATATTGTTGTAAACATTTTGTTCACTGTTTTTATTAAAGGCATCTATAATTGATTTAAACAAATCTTTTTTATATAATTTTATGAATATTCGTTAAAATGGTGGCTAATAAAGTACAAGATGGGAGAATCTTTGACTTATTTCACGAATACTATTAATCATTATTAAATTGAATATAACTAAATAAAACTGTTTCAATATATCTCTTCAATAACCGTGCGTCCGTACATTGTGGTTTTTGCATTAATACCTGCGTCCTGCGACTTTCTGCGTCCGTATGTGGTCGCAGAAAAGTGTTTTGCTCCATCAAATGCACAATGGTCGAAAAAGTAAAAGAACACATTTTCAGCCGGACGCCAATTTGTGAGAATGGTCGACAGTTTACGTATCTCATAGTTCAGCAAAACTCCCAGTAGTTGCGCTCTTCGCGCTGTGCGTATATCGGGAAGGCGTATATTTTTGTCACCATTTCGATATTTCTAAGTCCACCAGATTTGGCAATGTTGTAGTGCTTCATCTTCCGCACTTTTATTTATAATTGATATAGCAGTGTGACAAGAGGACGTTCAAAGGTGGATACGCCATTCAGTGTCTCTTTTAGAATATATCACTTATTTCTTATGTTGGATTTCGCCTTCAATCTACGGGTTGGGATTGGATAATCTATAGTGCAGTTTCTCAACGATATATTTTCACCAACTACTTAGTTGATAACAAAACAAAAAGTAGGGAACCTCTTGGATTAATGTTGTGTTCCAGAAAATTGGTATATAGGATTATATAGACCCAACTATGACCCATACATAGCTAGGTTACAAGGAAACAAAGTGGTTAAGAAGTTTTTTTGATAGTAATGACAAACCTAGATCCATATTAGGCATGTACAGGAGAGAAGAAAAGGGGTGAGAGTGTTAAAAGCATAAAGGGATGGCGGATATGACAGAAGTTGTAATAAGAGGAGAAGAAGTCAAAGGAGTGTGTCAAGAGTAAACAGGGGAGAAGAATATAAGATGATAAGAGTTATCAGATATAGAATACTGGCATACTGATGACGAAACTATGACGCAACTATGACCCATACATAGCTAGGTTACAGGGAAACCAACTGTTTATGAAGTTTTTAGGTAGTTAACTACCTAAAAATTTCATAAACACATTGTTTCCCTCCTGACACACTGCTTTGACTTCTTCTCTTCTTATTACAACTTCTATCATATCCGCCATCCTTTTGTTCTCTTTACACTCTCACTCCGTTTATTCTCTCCTGTAGATGCCTAGTATGGATTTAGGTTTGTCATAACTATCAAAAAAACTTCTTACTAACATTGTTTCCTTGTAACCTAGCTATGTATGGATCATAGTTGGGTTCATCAATATACAAGTGTTCTATATCTTACAGCTCTCATCATATTCTATCGTTCTCTTTCACTCTTAACATACTCCTATTAATTCTTTTCTTCTTGTACATGCCTAGTATGGGTCTAGGTGTGTAACAATTACCTTAAATTTAATAACTACATTGTGTTCTTGATGCCGGGCTAAGTATGGGACATAGTTTGGGTCATCAGGTCACAATCACTTTACCATTTACATCTAATTCATATGGGAAGCCATCAGTTGTTGGGTTCACCTTGCCAGCGTACTTTTCCATCTTCGTCACTACATTAGGTAAACTCCTTCATGGATGTATTTACGACCAAATGTTCAATTTATGTTACCTACCTTTTGCCAGACATAGGTTTACTACGCTTGTTTCCTGACTGGCTGGGGAATGGATCCAACCCCTAGATTATATTCGATTCGATTTTAACGGGGTTGCAGTGCACTGAAACCGAAGGTTTATTGTGCCCCCCCCCGTATCAGAGCTGTTCTCGCTACTACTACAGCTCGCCGTCCAGTTCCAAGGTTCTAACGAACTCCAGTATTTGGGACGGCTTTAACGAGGTTAGGTCCTCACTCTTACAAGTTCCTTGTCCGAAGCATTTCTTGCGTTGGCTTGCAATGGCGAGGCAATACAGAACTAGGTGATCCGGAGTTTTATCCTCCTCCCCACAGAACCTACACTCGTCAATCTCTGCTAGACCTATTCTCATTGAGTGCTTCCTAAGGCGACAGTGTCCTGTAAGAAAGCCCGTGAGGAGATGTAGCTTATCTTTACTGAGGTCCAAATATGTTTTGGATCCAGCAGTGTCAAATTTCCAAAGGAACTTTTTGGAATGTTCCAACCCGGGAAGGCACCGCTAGAGTACTTCTTTTTCGGTTTCCTCTATTTTTCGGAACTCTTTCTTGTATGAGCATTTTGCTACACCACAGAAAGGCTCCGGGCCAATAAAGGACATTTGTGCTCCTCTCCTGGCAAGTGTATTGGCGTCTTCATTTCCCGTGATTCCCGAGTGGCCAGGAACCCAGACTAAAGAGACCCTGTTATTCTTTCCTAATTCATCAAGTTTTTTTCGGCACTCCCATGCCAACTTTGAGTCAATTACATGGGAGCTCAATGCTTTGATAGCTGCTTGACTATCAGAATGGATCGATATGTCACATTTCTGGTAGTTTCTCTCTAGGTTCATGCCCACGCATCTTTCGATCGCAAGTATGTCTGCCTGAAAGACGCTCGGGAAGGATTCTAACGATAATGAGTATCTGGCGCCAGGCCCAAATACTCCAGCGCCTGCTCCAATGGTGGTTTTCGAACCATCCGTATACCATCTAATGGTGTTTTCATTGAGAGTTTGGGTGGTGTATTCCCTTTCCCAGTCTCTTCTCGTATTTAGCATCGTGGTGAAATTCTTTTCGAAGCTTACTTTCCTGATCATTTCGTCACTGGGAAGATTCGCTAATGAGATGTATCTTGTCAGAGAGGATCAAGCTCCCTGATTTTTAATACTCTCATTGCCTGAACCTTCCTTAGATATTCTAAGAATTGCCTCTTGGGCAGATCTTTATATCACCAGATGTAGAGGTGTGAGATCTGTAATGATCTCAAATGCCCTAGTTGGACACGATCTCACAGCTCCAGTGATGCACACACAGGCAAGTCTTTGAACTTTGCCGAGGATCTTCCCCGTGCTGTAGTGACTTGCTTTTGTGTGCCAAACTATTGCCCCATACGTACTTGCTGGTCTCACAATCATGGCGTACATCCATCGCACTATTTTTGAGTTACAGCCCCACCTCTTACCAGCTAGATTTCTGCACGCCATCAAAGCTCGTATTGCTTTACTAGCAGTTATTTCAACATGCTTATACCACAGAAGCTTACTGTCTAGGGTTATCCCTAGATATTTAACCCCTGATTTCCATTCTATTCTACCCCTAAGTCACTTTTCTTTATACAATCAAGGATGGAGGGGTGTTTCCTATTCATCTAGGCTAGAGGAATTTTGAGAATTTGAATAGAGATTTTTTAATTTTATCACATCTTTAACTTCATTTTTAAATTTAAAATAAAAGTAGTATATAAATTTTCCTTCAATCTCCAGTTCACTATATAAATATTTTCATCCTTTTAAACATACATTTGATTCAATGTTCATCATACACACACGTTGTATTATTATACACTTGTTGTTTTACTGCACACTGGCTTATTAACCACCGTCTATTTACGTCAAACTTGTCATCAGATATCATTTAGTTTACACTTTTAAATGGGACGTTTCATTATGTGAAATATACTTGTACACCCTCTTGAAAGGGTATTTTTAATGTTTTTAATCATTTTATTCTAATAATGATGTAACATCATACATTTCTACATTCTGTATTCATTGGATGTTTTTTGACACCTGTTGTAGGATTTTTTATGACGTAAGTTCAACTTTTTTAAATTTTTCTTTCAAATTTTACAAACATTATAATTTTATAGGACAGCTTTGAGAATGGCCTATTGCCGAAAACGCTTAGCTGAATTTTAATAATAAATACACACTAAGCACTCGTCGTTTCATTCACTCAGTATTATGTTTAATCCTGTATTTATCCTTTATACATACATAATTTGATTATCCATTTGTCATGATAATAAACAAAGTAATTGATAAATTTAACCTACATTTGAATTCCGGCACGTAACTAACATTCCATAAACACACTTACTACCGATTCATTCAACACAAACACGTTTTCGAAACAACCTGTCTGCGAATTATTATATAAACCATAGCTACTTTTACATCTGACGACGTATCGTGATGTAATATGTTACGAATGAAATTTCAGTCTCACTTTTAGGTTAACGGACCGCATTAATTATTGCCGCCGTAACTGGGTTTTTGTTCGGATTCTTGAACTTAAATAAAAACAATAGGTACGCAATAACCGGATTATGATTTTTTTGGTATTGAAAATGTTATTAGAGATGGAACTTGAGCTTAATCGAAAGAAAAAAAGTAGTTTGAATATTTTGAGACGAATTAAAAGTGGGGGTTAGTTTCTGATAAATTTGTGTTTGAACTACTTTTAGCACTTTTACTGTGGTCTATAAAACTTTATTTAATGGTTAATTGGCAGTGAACATCTTCAAATTTGAATATTTTAATGGTTCCTCGCTAAACTTCTTTTATAATAAATAAGACATCAAAAATGTTTCGACGTTTCGGTTTATTTATTTAGGACCATCATCGGGGCAGTTAATAAAATCTTCATAATAGTGTTATACCATCGAAATCGTTACGTTACAATTAGAAAATGTTGCTTACTTTTTGCCTTAATTGGATCCATTGTAGTCTTCTTGTAATCCCTGAACGGGTAGGAAAACTCTCTTGGATTGTGCATTGCAGACTTCGGCACGTTTAACGAGGCCGAAGTCTGCAATGCCCAATCCAAGAGAGTTTTCCTATCCCTTCAGGAATTATAAGAAGACTACATTGGATCTAATCAAGTAAAAAAGTAAGCAACATTTTCTAAATGTAACGTAACGAATTCGCTGGAATAACACTATTAGAAAGATTTAATTAACTGCACTGATGATGGTCCTAAATACAGGAACGTTGGAAAATTTCTGATGTTTTATTTATTATAAAAGAAGTTTGGCGAGGAACCATTAGGATTTTCAAATATAAAACTTTAGTTCAATAGCCTATAAAACACCATAAAATACTCAGAATTAATTTCGTCCTGCAATTTGATGTTTTAGGTGACAACCTATGAAAATTAGCCTGAATTACGTCGATCCAGGGAAATAATTACAATAGTTTTGAAATTTGGTACAGCTGCTCCTATTAATGACCTGATGAAAATACTAAAAGTCCTCAAAGATAGGGGTGAGCTGGCGGGGAGGGAGTGAAGGAAGTGTCTCTTTTTTCAGTTTTTTGCTTGTATCTCGAAAACTGCCAAAAATATGAACACAGTTACTTCTACTTTAATGACTTACATTAAATTTTGCTCAAATTATGTTATAAACATTTTTACTATAGGATCAATATTTTAGGAGTCAAAGACAATCTAGACGTATTGTCAGTAGAGAAATCGGTACGAGTTACAGCTATTGTTCACCTACCTTACTTGGTGGATTCCACAAACTAATGTCTTATCTCGGTTGCATTGGACATATATTGGAAGAAGGTGGGCTATTTCTATGTAATATTTTTGCTGAAAATTCACTTGACCACATTTTGAGTGGCAATGCATACGAAAGATCCGTTTGTGCCAATTTTGTTGGTACATGCAACTATATCAGAGATGATTCTAAGCGAGATGGATGCTAATGATGACGAGAAAGCAACTATAGCAACAACCCTTTTAAATGGAATGAGAACTGAACCACTAAATGAAGAAAGAGTAATAAAGAACGAGCAGTTGGCTTCACTTCAATCAAAATTAATGTATCAATTAAATATTTTAAAAGAAAATGGACCTACTACTGAATTATGGATTCAGTACTACCACATGGTGACTATTATGAAACTATTCATTGCTGCAGAAAGATCTGGTGGCTGGAAAGAACATCTTAGCTGTATTCAGAGGATGATCCCATTTTCATGCAAGTGGTCACTTTCAGTACGCGCGATGTGCCCATCTATATTTGCAGGATATGATTCAGCTTAGAACAACAATAAAACCACAAGAATATAAGTTACTTACACAGCAAGGAAGTTGGACTGTCGTCTAACTTCTTCCGTACCTCGGCTACTCTCGTTCTCGGGATAACTAGCTGCCTCCTCAACTCGGAACCATCGTCGTTTTCAAGGACTCTTTTAAGCAGCCCTTCTTCCAGGACAAGGAAGTCCCACTGAGCTCACTATGCCTAGAGTGTCGGTGACAATCTTGACACCTCTTGCCCTGTAGGTCACCGATTTTCTTCCTTCCATTGCCGAATCTTCTTTAGGTGAGGATCATTCTCCTGATCTTCTCTGATCCTAGTGGGTGACCATTCTTCATCAACTATTGTAATTTGTGAAACTGCAACTTCCTTAGATTTCGACTTGTTGCATTGAGAATAGTCTACAAGGCATGACCGTCTGGACAGAGACTCGGCTTTTCGGTGATTCACATCAGCTCGATGTTCACCACTATCTGCTTTCCCCTGTGACTGGAGTTCTTGGGTTGCAGGAGTCTTGGTACTCTTAGACGGACTGCGTACGTGCAATAGCTCGCCAAACTTCCGGCATTTGATCTTCGGCTTCTTGTTTGCCAGATCTTTCAACAAGTTGACGATCTGGTCAAGTCTGTCATCGTCACCTTCTTCCTGCATGGTCCTAGCTTTAATGTACCGCGAATCATTCATGGCTGCTTTGCATTTAAGAGGTTTTTGGTTTGCAGGAGTCGTAGGACGCTTACATGCTCTAGCTCGTCACAATTACAGCACCTGATCTTTTTCGGTTTCTTTTTTACCATACATTTCAACAAGTTGACAATCTGGTCAATTCTGTTATCGTCACCTTCTTCCTCTATGGTCCTACCTTTGTTGTATCCCGAAGCTATCGTGGCTACTGCATATTCAAGAGCAGCAATTAATGCATCGTTCAATGTTTTTGGAAGCGTATTCTGCACATCGGGATCTTGTAAGCCATTAATAAAGACTTGGATGCCCAGACATTCCATCATGGTCTCTGGTGCTGATGGATAAGCGAGTAGAACTAATTGGGCAATATCCACTTCATACTCTTGAAGGGATTCATCCTGTTTTTGCCTTCGGTTCTTCAGCTGGGATTGGTACAAATGTTATAGATGTTCATGACCATATCGCATGTCCAACCTCTTCTTCAGCTGCTCGAAGTCATCCGTTTCTTCCTAAGGTATCGTCTGTAGTACATCTAAGGCATCTCCTTGAAGCGCGATGATTAATTTTACTGCCTTCTCCCTGTCATACCAATTATTCACTATAGCTGCTGCTTCAAACTGTTTTACGTAATTGGTCCTCGACATCTTTCCATCGAACGTTGGGGCCTTGACTCGGGTGAAACTGCCAATATCATTGAACTTAGGGTGTGCTTCTGACTTGCAAGGTTATGTATGTTTGGTCTTATTTTCTTCTTCTGGCGTGTCTTGTGTTCTTGAGTCTGACATTTTTCTCCGTAACTCCTTGATTTTCTTGTCCATCGTTGTCATATTATCCTCAATATCCGATTTTAGAGACGAAATTTTATTTTCAACGTCAGCAGCAATGCCGTTTTTCAGTAATAAGACATGGGCAGAAAGTTTGTCCATGTTAGCAGAAATGTCGTTCTTCACATCAGAAATATATCGTTCTTCATAGCAGAAATATCGTTTTTCATATTCATTGAAATCTTCTCTTCCATGGCAGAAATATCGTTCTTCATATCAGAAATTGACGAAATTAGGGTGGAAGTCTCGTCTCTGAACAAGAATGTTTCTGGGTCAAAGTCATTACTTACCAGTGCCATTATTATTATTATATATGCACTCAAACTAATTCATGTAAACACTTCCTATTATTTATTTACTTGTTCACTTGTTCATCTTACGAGATCACTTTATAAACTGACTTTACGGTAAGTAGGTAGTCTCTTTATATACTAGAGGGCCTTCTGGACTATTCTTTTTCGGGATGTTTCTCGAATGCCGGCTCAATCCTTAAAAGATCTTCGGAGAACTTGTCTATAAGAAAACGGTCACAAAAAATCCCAATAGGCCTTCCCAGAATTCGGCGCCCTAGCCATTTTTTAACACCGTTAACATAAGGTTACAGGACCGTACTAAGTATCTACTTCGGTGTGCGAGTTCTATACAATATGCTAGGAGTACCTCTTCGTTTATAGTTTCTTTTACATTAATTTAATATTTCCCATTATTGAGATCGGCAAATATTTTTTCTTAGGCGTAATTTGATTTCCATTGCAATTAATTTGAAGTTGCTTTATGAGCTTCTTCAAGTATTTGTTCAGGAATAAACTAATTCTCACGAATCTCTTCAACTTCAAAAATTATTTTTACAGATGTAGTCAATAAACTACGGAAATAGATAGTAACCTCCCATAATCAACGTTAATGAAATTAACTGTCTCGACCCTTACTTCGAGAAATCTACTAATTTTACTGTTTCTAATGAATTCCACAATATATTAAACAGATTTTCAAAATTCTACGATAATTGACAATTGTTTCAATATTAAATATCATCGTCAGACTGACAGAAGTTACATTTCATTTGAAGCCTATCTGATGTTTAATAATTATTTTGGCTAGACCAAGAAGTGACCTACATAGTGATTGACTTAGTATAAGTCAATAGAAAAAATAAGAAGAAGATGTGATATAGTTTTTCTGGTTTTCTATATCATTGCACAATCATACTGATCTTAATTGTAAAAAAGATATCCAGAATATCTCCATAGGGCTAATAATATCTAAGCTTTAATATTTGTAACATCACATCTTCTTCTTCTTTTTTCTATTAACATATATTAAGTCAATCACTAAGTAAGTCACTTCTTTGTCTAGCCAAAATAATTAATAAACATCAGATAGGCTTCAAATGAAATGAAACTTCTATCATTCTGACGATGATATTTGATATCATAACAATTGTCAATTATCTTAGAATTTTTAAAACAGTGAAATGAGTAGATTCCACCATGTAAGGGTCGAGACAGTTAATTTTATTAAAAAATCTTCGAGAGATTTGACCCGACCATACCAAAAGTTACTACAAAAACGTTACAAAGCATCACAAAACATTTGGTTTAACCAAGAATTCAATAGGAAAAAGGTAATACCAAATTGTATAAATATAAGATGACATTCTAAAACAACTCAAGCACAAAAAGCAATAAAATGTGTTCAACGAGTATGGCTCAAAGTAGAATGTGAAAAATGGTTTAAAATAGGAGTTTCCTTAGACAACTACATAAAAGTTGTACATTCTGAACTTACGTTCCAACTACATCCAGTAGACTCTGACTGTTTAGATGACAAAATCAGAGAAAGTGTCAGCACAAGAAATTTAAGAAACAAGAACAAAAACTGCAGAAACTTAAACAACCAAAACATGAAATTAAATACTCTAAACGTCATTAAACTGTAAGTACTTACATACCAACACACTTTGCATCACGATTTGAGAACCTCTCAGACACTAATTTTATAGATAATGAAATGGAATTTTTAAATAAAGGTTTAAAATACAGCATACCACCAAAATTTACGAATAGTATTCAACAAATAATAGCTAAAGAATCTGAAATAGCTTGAAAATCTAATTCAAATGATTTTCTTTATGAGAAATTGAAAATTGCCAATTGAATCAAAAATATTGAACCGTCAAAAGTTAAGCGTCAAACAAAAAATGACATTACAGTTTTAAATTCAATAAAGAAGAAAGTAGAAGATAATAACCTAACAGTTACAAAAGCTGACAAGGAGAACGCCACTGTCATATTGACAACTAATGATTATAATTCAAAGATATATAACTTTATAGAATCTAGCGATGTACAAGTTCTTAGAGCAGACCCAAAAAAGTTCTCTAATAATGTAAGAGATATTGTGAATAATTCAAATTATCTTTTAAGTGATTACGAAAAGAAGTCCATCGTTCATAAAAATCCTCATTCTCCACAGTTATATGGAACCGTTGAATTACATAAAATGAAGAAACCAATTAGACCTGTAGTTTCTTATGTTAATACTCCTAATAATGTATTAGCAAAAAAACTTAACAATATACCTAATAGTTAACTCTAAACTGATTTCATCTGATGTTACCAATATGTTCACTAAAATTCCTCCTAAAGAAAGTCTAATACTTGTACGAAAATTACTAAAAGATAAAAATATTAATCCAGAAATAATATCGGATATACTTAATTTATTTGATGTATGTATTAATCAGAATTATTTCACTTTTGACAATAAGATATATATTCAAAATTAAAGTTTACCAATGGGAAGCCCTATATTACCAATTTTGGTAAACATTTTATGGACAATTTAGAAAGAAAAATCTTTGACAGTAATATTTAAAAAAAATTTCTTATTTTAGTATAGATATGTAGATGACATATTACCTTGTTTTATGGGTAGTGAACGACAATTAGATGGATATTCCAACCATATTAATAATTTACACCCAAAAAATAAATTTACATTAGAAGTTCAAGAAAATCACTCAATCAATTTTCTGGATTTAAGAATTCAAAGAATGAATAATGTACTTGATTGTTCAATTTACAGGAAACCAACACACACTGATGTAACTATTCCATATAACTCAAATCACCCCATACCTATCACATAAATTGGCAACATATAATTCAATTATGCATAGAGCTTTTTCAGTTCCCATTAACAAATGTAATATTATCAGGGAAATCAATACAATTAAACAAATAGCAGCATCCAACGGTTATCCATTACATATGATAAATAAATTAATTAATAAAAACGAGGAAGAAGTGGAATTAAAACTAATATTTCCTGAACAAACTAACGAAATAAAAAATTATAAAACCAGTTCCCATTAACAAATGTGATATTATTAGGGAAATCAATACAATTGAACAGATAGCAGCATCCAACGGTTATCCATTACATATGATAAAAAAATTAATTAATAAAAACGAGGAAGAAGTGGCATTAAAACTAATATTTCCTGAACAAACTAACGAAATAAAAAATTATAAAACCATCACATATGCAGGTCATATTTCTAATAATATTTCAAAGAAAATATCTTCTACAACAATTTATTTTAAAACAGAAAGTAATGTGAGTACAAAACTTAAATGTAAAAACAAAAATATCCACATTAAAGAAGTCTGGAATATATGAACTTGAATGTCCCGAATGTAATGTTGTCTATTCGGGTCAAACCCTTAGAAATTTTGAGATCAGATACAGTGAACATTTACGAGCATATAGATTAAAACAATCAGATAAGTCCCACTACGCAAAACATCTACTTGACACCATACAATCATTGACACCTAACACAGAACTAGAAGTACTACATATTTGTGATAAGAAACAAGAACTGGATTTCCTTGAAGAGTTTGAAATTAGAAGACACTTAAGAAACCCACAATATCAAGTTGTTAATGAACAGATAAATCTAGGGAGTTCTCCACTATTAAACTATTTTCTTAAGTGATAATTGTAAAGATCAGCAGATATAGTTTTCTGGTTTTCTATATCATTGCACAGTTATAGTGATCGTAATTGGAAAAAAGATATCCAGGATTTCTGCATGGGGCTAATAATATCTAAGCTTTAATATTTGTCACATCTTCTTGTTCTTTTTCCTATTAAAATATGTTAAGTCAATTACTAGATAGGTCACTTCTTGGTCTAGCCAAAATAATTATTAAACATCAGATAGGCTTCAAATGAAATATAACTTTCTGACGAAGATATTTAATATCGAATCAATTGTCAATTATCTTATAATTTTTAAAATCTTTTCAATATATTGTGGAACTATAAAAATATCTTTTAATGACAATAAAAATCTTCTTTCTCCCTATTGCAATATATTCAACATAAAAAATAAATCATATTCACTAAATTCTTGATAAATACAACGAGAATGTCATAAATAGATCAGACATTCGGAACATGTAGTCATCAATATAGACAATGTATTGTCTAAAACCATTCACTTGTCAACATCGATATATTAGCTCAAGCTCGATCACGTTTCAAATCAGATTTATTTCTATCCTGGATAGTATTGTTATTTGCAAGTAATTAGATCGTTAAATGTCTTAATTGTTACATAAACATGAAGTTTCTACCCATATCTCTGACATATACATTAAACAATTTATTTTTCAAGTGGTGTTTATCGGGATTCAATGCTAGGTTCGTTTATATTCCCTTGATATATGATATTACATGTAATATATAAACTCTTTGAAAAGCTATTTCTCACGAGAATTAAACAGATTATAGAAGGAAATATGCTCATAAAAGACCGCCAATTTCGATCCAGTGAAAAACATTCAACAATAGACCAAGTGTACAGGACCACAGAAATAGAAAAATTCTATGATAAAGAAATATGCTCTGGTCTGTTCCTAGACATAGCCTAGGCGTTCGATAAGATCTAGCACGAGGAGCTCATAAACAAAATGGAATTTTTTTTATTGGAATCTTATATAACAGATCGAATTTTTAGTATTAAACAAGAAATTGAATACTCTGAACTAAAACAAATAAAAGCAGGTATGCCACAAGGGCACGTACTTGGCTCAGTCCTATATCAACTATATACATATGACATACATATATGAATAATATGACTATCGTCAAATTTGCAGATGACACCACTCTCCTTGCAACAGGAACAAATGTGGAAGTAGCTACACAAACGTTACAAATAGCCACTAATCAATCCAATGAATGGACCAAAAAGTGGAGAATAAAACATCAAAGTCGGTAAACATAAATTTTACAAAACGAATCAATAGCAAATAACCGAATGGAGGTACAATATGGAAACACAGCAAAATATCTACGAACGACTCTAGATGCTAAGTTGAGATGGAAGGAGCATATAAAAAGGGAAGGGAAATAACTAGATACAAAATATTGGCTTATGGCAGAAAACCGCTAATATCAACAAATAATAAATTGCAGTAAGTAAAACTCAAAATCAGTACTACAGTATATATTAGTGAAAGGTGAAGAAGGGCAACTAGTTTCGACTCACTGAGCCATCATCAGGCCTGTAAAAGGTATCAAGATAAAAATAGGAATTCACAACATGTCGAATTACCTTAATGAATTAAAAGAGAAGGCCGTCACATGTCCGTGGCATCCAGCAGACTCCGACATATGTCAGTGGAAAATATGGGGATTTACTGTAGGGGAAATCATCAATAAAAATAGTAGTGAAAAAATCTTCATTACTATGTAAAACGTCGAGCACAGTAAAATAAAATTAAACAAAACAAAACAGGATAAAATTAAGAAAAGTCAAAGTATAAAGTATAAAAGAAAATAAAACTGGACATCGACGTTATGACAGAAAATGTCCAAAGCTAAGCCCAGTATGTGGGCCAGTCTGGACGTAGGTTAGAGTCTCGGTTGAACGAACATATATAATACTCCTTCATCATTTGCAAACCATATTGTATCAGAACTACATGATTTTAATTCTGAGGATGTCATTCTTTTACATCAGTGTGTGAAGGCTGTTCGACTTAACCTTTTAGAGATGTCTGAAATACGTCGCATATATAACGATCCTTCGATCTTATGTTTGAATGAACAATTACAACCTTTAGAGGACTATTTATTCCTTAATTTTTAAGCTCTTAGTTTGATAACACATGATGTATTTGTTTATCAGTCAAATTCAGTTATTTTCTTTCTTCTTTCACGATTATTGTCATTTTCTGATTCTTCTTTTATACTGATAAATACTTACTTTAGATTTCAGACATTCACAATCATTTTACACTTTTGATGTATTTTATATTGATTTTTGATGTGCTTCAATTGTTATTTTCTTTCAAGGTTCTCATTTCATAGATTTTAACTTATGTGTCACGACTTCTTCTTCTTCTTAATTGTCGTGGCCTAATATAGTTTTTACTTTTACTTTCTGATATTGTTACAAGACTCTGTGCTCTTACATTTGCTTTGTTTTAGATAATTTCTTTACATGATAGTTACTATGACTCATTCATCTCTGTTTTGAAAGATTTTTCTTTCTTTTTGTTTTTGAGGGCCGGCATTGGTCCTTGTCATTTGTCAGTTCTCCGACCATCATGTCTATTTGGGATTTACCGAGTCATTGTGCTTAGTGCTCTTACACACTACAATACTGGGCTTAGCTTTGGACATTTTCAGTCATACGACGATGTCCAGTTTTGTTTTCTTTCATACTTTTTGACCCAAAAAAAATTTTATGACTTTTCTTAATGTTGTCTTGTTTTGTTTTGTTTAATTTTATTTTACTGTGTTCGACATTTTACATAGTAATTAAGATTTTTTCACTACTATTTTTATTGATGATTTCCCCTACAGTAAATTCCCATATTTTCCACTGACATATGTCGGAGTCTGCTGGATGCCACGGATATGTGACGGCTTTCTCTTTCAATTCATTAAGGTAATTCGACATGTTGTGTATTCCTATTTTTATCTTGATACCTTTTACAGGCCTGATGATGGCTCAGTGAGCCGAAACTTATTGCCCTTCTTCACCTTTCACTTATATATACTGTCGTACTGATTTTGAGTTTTACTTACTGCTATTTACCTACAGACTACATTCGAGATGGATAGTATTTTTCATTTAAATAATGAATTGCTCATATACTAGCAGGTTTTAAAACACATTTGTACATATAGACTACAGCTTTGGGGCTGTGCAACATCAACCCACATAGCACACATTCAAATATTTCAAACAAAGTTCTCCGTGCTATTGTGAACGCACCATACTATATTCGAAACGCAAATCTGCCCAATATGCCAACAGCTATGGAAGGAATCAAGAGATGCCCAAAACCACGAAAACAGGCTACATAATCATGTTAAGATCGATATGCTCCAGCTACTCGATCATCACGATCTAAAGAGAAGATTGAAAAGGACGAAACCTTCAGACCTGGTTAAAGTGTTAGAAGCAGAGCACAGTGATAAGTGAAACTGATCTTGATGATAGCTTATACTTCGAAAATCTGCAGTAAAAACCTTCACATACAACGACCACTCAAGTTCTAGATTCCATCGAAGGTTTGTACGTTTTGGAAACCTCGTTTTTCATGTTTCATTTTCTTTTTCATTTTAGTCGTAGTTATTCGCAATCAGCCAGATTATAGACTATCTAGGATGTGAAGTCAGAGAAGCAATGAATGTTTGTCTTAGGCCTCATTTACCTAGTATGTTTTGTGTACGCTTTGTTACTGTTTTGCTGGCGCTACTTAAAAGCATTACTGGTAATTAGGACCAAAAGTCAATAATAGAAAGGGGATTGGAGCATTGGACTCGGGATCTTCCACACTTAGTCTTCTTGAAAATAGCTATTCAATTGTTTTGTATCTATTTATCTTTGGAAAATATTAAATAGGAGTATGCAGTTTTGATCGAGGATTATAAGAATATTCCTAATTACCAACAGGTGGAATGAGAACTTGTCAAACCTCAGTAAAAAGATCCGTGATGTGACGGAAATTGGCAAGGTTACACTGAGAAGATTACTCCGTACAGTAAATAGATAAGGAAGACCAAAATGCTGAATTTTCAAGCCTTTTGTAAGAATATCACTTCCACTCATACAGCGGCCAGGCTACAAAAGATCATGGCAAGTGCAACGATCGATTCTTCTTAGAACCCAATTTCCAGGTAGTGAACCCACAACAAGCACTCGAATAATTAAGTTTTTCTTCTAATTATAACTTAAAACTAAGTCAGTCTGTTAGTTTATCTATCAATATTGGATTATTTTCTTTTTTATGATATGCTCACAATTTGTGAAAGATCGAGGTTCATGTCCCACCTTTTGTCAATTTGCATATGATTTACAGATACGTTTCTTATGAAAGAAGTCTATCAGATCAGGATTTTTTTGTGGATGTGAAGGAAACGCTCACGGACATTTGCAACCATAATAATTTTGTGAGATATGTAGTATTTTCAGACGAGGCTACATTTTTTTTGAATAGTACAGTTAATTGACACAACTGCTGCTACTGCTCGCAAAGTAATCCGCATTGGGCACGAGAGACTCATACGCAACATTCCCAAAAATTGAACGTTTGAGCCGGCATTCATAATAACAGAATCGTGGGACCTTTCTTCCTACAAGGAAATTTGAACCAATAAACATATTTCGAGTTTTAAGAAACATTGGGCACGAGAGACTCATACGCAACATTCCCAAAAATTGAACGTTTGAGCCGGCATTCATAATAACAGAATCGTGGGACCTTTCTTCCTACAAGGAAATTTGAACCAATAAACATATTTCGAGTTTTAAGAAACATAATTAATTCCGGACGAATACCCAATAATATCTGGTTTCTGCAGGACGGGACAATTTCCCATTACGCTTGCATGGTTCGGGATCATTTAGATAGGACTTTTCAGCACCGATAGATAGGCAGAAGGGGTACATATGAGTGACCTGTGTGAAGTCCCGATCTTAATCCACTGGACTATTTTCTATGGGGTTTATGTTAATAGACTAAACAATTTGCAAGAATTAGCTGGAAGAATAACCCAGGAGATTCAGAGAACTCCAACAGAAATAATTGCCAATGTGACAAGATAATTTACAAACCGACTCGCGTATTGTTTAGAAGTAAATGTTGCTCAGTTTGAACACTTAATACATTGAGAGTAGTTTCGGTTTACACGGTACTGCTAATTTTTGTCACTATTTTGTTCTTCGTTTAAAACCAAGCAGTTTGAATAGTGCAATGACCTAGTAACATACACATAAAGATGAAAGCGTTGCTCTTATATTTGATTCTAAATTTTTTGTCTTTGTTAATAATTCGGAAATACTTCAAAAAACGCTAGACCTAATAATTTTAACAACATTTTTTAACAATCAGTTATGTTTGTAATACTACGACGATTTATAAGTCGCATAAAAAAAGGATATTCTTATGTTTAAGAACTTTCTTCAAATAGTGACAACGTCTGCCTTAATTGCGACTCGAATGAAGCCTGTCTCTTTTCCACTTATTCAAATACTATTATACATATATTTGTCAGACCACGGAGTCGAACATATTATGTGCGGCATGAACGGCGATTAGGGTAGCGGCCAGAGCTGGGTTAAATGCTTTTCAAAATATATTTAAAATATAAAATAGGAGACAGCTTGATGACATGTATTTAAAATACCTGTTTGAAATTCAATTGCAAATGTAAATTCTTTTTTCGTTTGAACCTACTAGTAGGAAAAAAATAATAATATGGGAATAATACCAATTGTTTTATTAAAAAAAAATTATACAAACTATAAATTTATTAATTAATAATTAACCTCAGAATTAGCTTTGAGATTTATTGTTTTTCAAAAGGTTCAGCACCCATGCATCTACTATTTGGTCTTAAGATCATTCCAGAATTTGAAAATAATCGTCCCGTAGGTACCGAAGATGGAAGCGGTTAATTATATTTAATGAATAATTTCATTACTTTCGGATATGTTTGAAGCGTACAGACATGAGTACTATTGTTCTGAAAATACTGAAGACCTGACCATCCATATTTTTCATATATTTTATTGGAATCAGCATTTAAGTTTTTACAAAAATATCTATTTATCACGATCATGAACGCCTGAAGTCACAGAACAGAGAAAAGAGAAGACGGAGATCTGCGCATAGAATAGAGACAAAATTGCACCCACAGTCTCACATACTCCACAAAACAGCTCACAGTCACACTCATGACGCGTTCGTGTCGCTTTAACTAGTGCTACCAATAAAATTCACTGATCTATTTAAAATATAAAATGAATTTAGATTTTCATCTAAAGTATAAAATGAAAAATACTTTTTTCTACGAATGTTATAGGATTCCTATATTCCGAGGTAGTTCTTGATTACAGATTAGCTTCATTCTAGCCCTAGGGTAAGAATATTCATTCTCGCCCTTGAAATAGAATGAATACTTGTAGCGCCCTCTAACTCATGGTTAATTTGACAGAAAGAAAAAATAGGCACGTTCCGTTTTCTACACCCGCTGCACTATGCAGAGTAAAAGTAGTGCAGAAATACCAAAATGCATAAAAAATTATCTAAAATCAACGAAAAATCACTAATATTGTCGTTGATTATTAATTGTTTACATCAGAAGTGCTGCATAAGTGTACTTTGAGGCATTTTTCAAGAAAAGAGAAAACGCTACCTAATAACAATTGTCAAATGTCAAAGATGTCGATTGTCAAAATTGTTTAATTATGTATTTTGTTTAAATTTTAGATTAAAATTTATTAATACTCCATAAAAATAGAGTGAATTTATATAATTTTATTTAAATAATAGATATTACATGGATTCACTCCTTTTGAGTGTCTGATACTGACAGCAGTGATAATTTGTCCTTAACTCCTCCAGAAATTAAGAAGTTGCCATTTCAATATACTTTGTTTTTTATTTGATAATCGTAGAAAAAGTATAGTCTAAAACACGGGTGGAATTCAAAATTCTTTATTGTGCGAATATTCAAATATTAGTGTGAATTCCTTTCATTAAACGATGGAAGTTGTGCCAGAGCGGTCATCCTCAAGTGGAAAAAGATCTACCGCTCCAACTGATAAGGAAAACAATCAATTTTACATGTATTTCAGCGTCTGCAAAAATATCAACCGCGTCTAAAAGATGAATTGATAGATGCCTCAAAATCAAGAATCTACAACATTTTGAGAGGTACTTGGAAAAGTATAGGCACCAAAAAGGAAGAACAGGCGGACAATAATAAAACTCGACGAAGATGCTAAATATGCTAAAAGAAGAACTGTCAATATGCTGGAAGTTATTAGTGGAAACGAGATAATCCCTAAAATGAGTAAGGAGACGTTGAGGAAGATCGTACATAGTTTCAATTTTAATTATGAGAAGATAGACAGAAAGAGTGTTCTTATTGAAAGATCTGCAATATTATTGTGGAGGAGAACGTATCTAAGAAAAATTAACGAGTTTCGGGAGCAAGGAAGACAGATTTAATATACGGGAAACATAGGTCAATGAAGGGCACACGGCGAAAAAAGTGTGGCAAGATGGAAATGTGAAAAATGCGCAGTAAGCAACCTGGTCAACCGGTTTAAAAATGCCATCAGGAAAAAGCCGTCGTTTGATAATTACACATATAGGAAGTGATAGCGGATTTGTATTAAATGGTGAATTCATATTTAAGTCCAAGAAAACGGGAGACTACCATGAAGATATGAACGCAGAGGCGTACGAGAGTTTATTTGATCGCATTACTGAAAATTTGACGCCAGGATCTGTCAACCTTATGGATAATGCTCCTTACCACAGTCGATACTGTGAAAAAACCCCACAACCAGCACGGAAAAACGTTCAAATTTAAAAATAGTTACGGGATAAAAGCATACCTTACGATGAAAGCATTGTACAGAACGAATTGCTTCAAATTGTGAAAATGGATGCCTATAAATATAAGAAACTTGCTGTTTATAATATTCATTCATGAGAAAGGCGAAACTATATCTGTGATTGCTTGCTGCAATGATAATGGCATGTTTATATCTCCAACATATGTCTTTAAGGGTAAAAATGAAAAGGTTGAGTACAAGGACGGTATACCACCGGGTTCTATTATTTTACACCCAGGGAGCCTAAGGGAACATCCTTGCTCGTTTTGGACGGAAATAGCTCACATTGCAGCAGTGTGGATACATTGGAGTTTGCAGAAGAGAATAAAATAGTTTTGCTCTGTCTATCAAGCCACACGATCCACTATCTGCAGCCACTAGACGGAGCCTTTTTTGAAGCTCTCAAATCCTATTATTACAATGCGTGTAATTTCTACATGAACATGAATCTAAATGGAAAGATTTCAAGACTCGTGTTTGGAGGATTGCTCACAGAAGCATGGGCGCAAGCAGTTAGGACAGAGAATTCCATATCGGGATTCTGAAGTACAGGAATTCCCCTCAATCCCAAATACGACTTTTTGATATCCGCGTCGGAACAACGACAGGAAAACTAGGAGCGACGTGAGCCTTCTGCGCCTCAACTAGGTTGTTCACATTGTCATGAAGTCTCGAATCCCGCATAAGCAGCAACTGCAGGAGTATAAAGTCATCAGGAATTTGAACAGGCGAATAATCCACTGGAAAACATGCAACTCCTAGTACAACAATGATCAAAAGGCAACGATCAAACTTGAAGAATGGCTACGGGACAATCTGAAATAACCGCTGGGAAACTCTTGGATCAAATTTCGCCGATACTTATCCTAAAGCAAGTAGAATCTGCAAGGAAGAATTCCAGAGCTTTGGCTGAGATTCCGCATTCTCTTCAACATATCGCCAATCTACGAAGAAAACGACTAAACAAAACCATCGAGTCAGGGAACAGTAGAGCGATCGCTAAAAAGGCGAAAGGTAAAAAACATTACCAAAGGGAAGATAAAAATCAAGCAGACTATTTTACGTCTGACACTGAATCCGACTCTTCGCTGGATATTCACTTGGAAGACGATGATGAGGACGTGGATGATGAAGAGTGTTGTTGTGTAGGGTGCGGTGAACTGTAAAGTTGCACTAAAAAGGACGTGACTGGATCAAATGTTTTAGTTGCCAACTTTGGCTGCACGAAGATTGTTCAAAATATGAATCCACGTGTGAAACATGTGGGATAAAGCCAAACTACATTCGCCACTTCACCCTTATGTATGGGTGAAGTCGCGGATTTGATAAAAATCCCATTTAGTTTGTTTTTCCACTTTTGTTATGCGTTGTGGAATATTTGACACTCTTATGTTATGGCCAATGAATCTTTGAAAAAAGAGTGTTTATATTTTATTCAAATAAACAACTTCTTGTATTTTATGAGGCTCAATAATGTTCTTCACCATATCACCCTGATTTACCCTAATATATACCTTTCAAATTTTACTTCGATATCTCGAAGAATTCCAGATGTATTCACTTGGTTCCATACATTTGCCCATCACTGTCTATATCCTATATTTGCTACCATTAAATTTATTTGAGGCGGCGATAAACAATTTTTCACAGATTTTCATTTAAAATAAGCATGTTTAGCTGCTAGTGAGAAAAAGACAGACTGTATCTTTAATAATGTTTCTAACACTTAGATGTTTTCTGGTTGACGTTCTAATCCTTCTGTGTCCAATTACTATCCATTCATAATGTTATTTATTTTTAAATATAATTCTATTTATAGTTTCCGCGTCTATATCTATCTAAATATATGGAACTAATTTTTTTAATGATCTTGTTGTTGTCGAACCGATTGATTTACTTCAAAGTCAGCCAATAATAAAGTTATACTTATAACTATAGTGATTATGCAAGGAAATTAAAAAAACAATGTGGTATTTATGTAATAATTAATTAGTTATAGAATAATTAGCATAATAGCAAATTGAAAAATAATAAATTGTTATCCATTTGTTGTTAATGTCGTTAATCCTAATTCATTGAATCAAATTGTAAACGTCAGCATTGAATTCTTTTAGAAAAAAGCTGATCAGATAATCATGTAAAATGGAAAAAATACCGGAGCAATGGCATATATGCAAAAACATAAACATTTTGGTAAATTTAAACGGGATTTAAAAAGGGATTGGCACATTTAGAAGTTAAAAATATTATTTAAAATCCATATATATTTTAAAACATTTCTTAATATAAATTTCTCAATAATTTAAATATTGATTAGTATATTCAAAATGTGCACCATTGAGTTCTTGACAATAAAAAAGTCATGCATCAAACTCTTCCCAAACGCGTTCAGCTGTATATCTGAAAATGAATGTGGACTTCTCATGAGCCCTATACTTTAATTTCTCCATGTTATCAATTGACGTACTATAAACTTTTGACTTGAGGTACCCCCACAATAAGAAATCTAGTGGATTCATATCAGGAGAACGAGCAGACCACTCTGTTGGACCCCGTCGTCCAATTCACCTACCAGGAATTCTGTTCATTTAAATACTGACTGACTGGTCCATAACAATGAAGAGACCATCCTGCTGAAAAGTTATTTCCAAATCACGGAATTCGTCAGCATGATCCTGAGAATATTTTATTTTTATTTATGTCATTAGAAAAGTTTTCAAATGAGGTTTCTCTTGCCATGTGATCCCATTTAAAATCATCTTTCAAAACGACTGCCGTCCGCCATTTTCGATGATTACGTCATCTAATATTAAAAAGGTAGTATACATTCCTAAGTTCAGTCTCCTAATATTACAAATTTCCAACTTTCACGGTTCAAAAATATTTGGGAGGAAGGAGGGAGGTACTTTAGACCTATTAGATCAATTTTAGATTGCACTAAAATTTAATAGATGTAATATTTATGCCACCAAGTATTCACATAATGACTACATCAATCTCAAGGTTCAAGCCCTACCAACAAAACCTTATGTATTTCATCACCTAGAATTCAATTTTTTCAAAAACTATGAGCGTACATGTCAGCTTGATTCGATACAACCATGGAGAGCCTGTAGTTACAGACATTAGAGGCTTGCTGCATAAAGATGGAAACTTTTTTTCCAACTGCTCCATCCAGATGAATGGAAAATTTTGCCTCAAAGAAGAATCACAAACCTCACAGCACTTTACAACACACCAAGGAAAATAGACAAGAGAAATAAAAACAGCCTATTGTCATTAAAAAAACTACATGCACCGGGATTACCACAACTTCCACGATAAACTCAAACATAACTAAAATAAGACAAGCAATGATTCCTATTACTGCTACAAAAATTTCTGAATAAGGGCCTAAGTATAATACCAATCCAGTAACCTACAACGTGTGATTTGATATGTTTATTATTATTATATAATTATTTGTTGATCATCAAGACGGACTCAATGCCCGTCTTAAAGGTTAGAGGAGACTGTTCCAAACTTAAACAATTTTAAGCACACTGAAAGAACTTTGTGAGAATTTTGTTTAAACTCTAGAAACAATATGTAACCCATATTCGATTAAGTGAATTAGTCTTTTTTTGATGGTTTTATTTCTTAAGAAATTTATATAGATGCATATACAAGTTTTGCATTTATGCAGTTACCTAATAAAATAATCCCAATAATTTGAGTCATGCCTCGCTTGCATTGTAGTGGAGAGGTAGTATTTAAATCCAGGAAACCATCAAAAATAGTCTTCAGTATATCTGTCATTTCTTATTATATTCAGAGACGTTATAATGTGAAATGTTTCCTCGGGAATTTTGCGCCCATTTTGTACTTTAATGCCCATAGGCAAGGGCAATCATCGCCCATATCTAGTTTCGGTACTGTTCATATGAATATCGAACAAATGCCGGCTCAAACGTCAGCTCCTACTTCCGCTCGAAGTAGTTCCATACCAAGTATAGCTCCGTTGATTTCCATTAACACAGAGCATTCCCATGCTCATCTTTATGCGATACAGTTAAAGTTTTGCTCTTGTGATATAAGTGAATTATATCTTTCCATTTTGAAATATCTATAAATCTTGAAGTGTTTGTCAAGGAAATCAATTGAGCAGTCTCATTGAATTAACCATACTGTCTCCTCCAACAACGGGGACAATGCCGTTCACCACCCGCAGACTCAGAGAGAAAATTCAAATTCTTAATGCAAAGAAACCCGAAATATTTCTAAGTGATAATTTATCCAATAATATTAAAGTGTGTGTAAATAAACCCATTGTGTCGGTCAAAACGTTTACAAAATTTTCTAATCATAAAGTTACGTCCATATTTAAAATCCATAAAGTATCTAAAATACTCTCTAAACTTTTCGTTACAAAAAAAACAATAATACCAAAAAAGTGAATGGGAAGGCGAACCCATAGCAAGCTGCCGAAAAAACACATGAAATAGATCATAAAACTTCTAAATATTCAGACGACAATAATAGAATAAAACACAAAGCATTAGAGTTGAAAAATGAAAATTACTTAGAACTAGTGTATAGACGACGAAACATTGACTAAAGACATTAACATCAAAACTCCGCCAAAATCACAGACACTACGGAAACTATAGAAATCTCAAAAAAGTGTTTCGATAAAAAGGACATAAACACACTTTCCCAATCAATTGAATTATGAAATACTCATAATTAAGATAATCAAAATAAAAAGTGTCTAGAATCTGAAAAAAGTTTCTACAATCCGGAAAAAAGTGTATAGAACATAACAAAAACCGTATAGGAAGTCAAAATAAAAAGTGTATGGTCAACTCAATCAGCACCATAGACGACAACTCAAGAGGGAACACTATATCCCTAGGCTCTACGCGTTCAATTCCAATCTGCCGTGGCAGTAAAACTAAAAATGCCTCAACATTATGATTAATAATAATGAACTGGCTTCCCCAATGGAAGAAGATACCATAGGACCGCAAACAAATGCGGATTCTTCTGATAACGCTGAAAATAGTATAAACTCTAATCCTCCCTATCATAATCGACGGTAATGTCAAAAATGTTTTCGAAATTAAGTACACCAATAACTCATCGATTGTCTTCACAAAATCAGTCGACGATTTCGAAAAACTAAAAAATAAACTACATAAAGAAAAAAAACAATTTCATACTTACTCCAGGAGGGAAGAGAAACCCCACAAATTCGTCATGCGTGGGTTGGCAGAAAGTTTACAAATACTAGACATTGAAGAGGAAATGTTACCGATTCGGAAATAACAGGACTTTCTTAATAAGAATGTCAGAGTACCAGAGCACAATACGGTACAATCGTAGGTAAAACAAGCCAATTATACAAAGCCATATATGCCAACTTTGGGGACACGCAACTGCCAATTGTGTAAGAATCTCCCGCTGTTTAAAATGTGCAGGACCACATCTTACGCCGAAGTGCACCAAAGAGAGGATGAAGCCGGAAAAATGCGCCAACTGCGAAGGAGATCATCCTGCAAATGCCGATGTCTGCCCGGAGTATGTTAAAAAAAGAAGTGGTCCCTAAACGAGAAAATTCAAGCTGCTCCTGTAAAGTACAATCCTGCCCCTATACCAACAATCCTGACACTTATAAAACACATCATAATCAAACTTATTTTCCTAGTCTTCCTTCAAAACCTTCTCAACAAAAACTCACGCAAAATATCCCTACCCCAATCCAACAAACCAGAGCACCAATGAAACCGATGGCAAACGACTTCTCCAATTCTCTGAAATGAATAATATGTTCCGAGAACCTCACACAGTGGTCAATATGAACGAAACTATCCAGAACCGTCTCAGAACTCATCCAGGAAATACATTAAACATATTGTAATGTAAGAATTATTTTGTCAATCACCTTCGCAAAATTATTTAATAGCAGTAAAGTACAATCCTGCCCCTATACCAACAATCCTGACACTTATAAAACACATCATAATCAAACTTATTTTCCTAGTCTTCATCAATAATAATAGTAATGAAAAAATCTTCATTACTATGTAAAACGTCGAACACAGTAAAATAAAATTAAAATTAAACAACACAAAACAGGACAACATTAAGAAAAGTCATAAAATTTTTTTTTGGTCAAAGTATAAAAGAAAACAAAACTTGACATCGTCGTATGACAAAATAATATCCGAAGCTAAGCCCAGTGTTGTAGTGTGTAAGAGCACTAAGCACA
The DNA here is from genome assembly GCA_963921935.1 of Galeruca laticollis. Lineage (NCBI taxonomy): Eukaryota > Metazoa > Arthropoda > Insecta > Coleoptera > Chrysomelidae > Galeruca > Galeruca laticollis. The sequence continues at coordinate 200,767,469 of OY998175.1, read as the reverse complement.
ATGACTCAATAAATCCCAAATAGACAAGATGGTCGGAGAACTGACAAATGACAAGGACCAATGACGGCCCTCAATAACAAAAAGAAAGAAAAATGTTTCAAAACAGAGATGAATGAGACATAGTAACTGTCATGTAAAGAAATTATCTAAAACACAGCAAATGTAAGAGCACAGAGTCTTGTAACAATATCATAAAGTAAAAGTAAAAACTATATTAAGCCATGACACTCAAGAAAAAGAAGAATAAACATAAAAGGCCAAAAATATTCTAATAAGTCATGACACATAAGTTAAAATTTATGAAATGAGAACTTTGAAAGAAAATAACAAATGAAGCACATCAAAAATCAATACAAAATACATCAAAAGTGTGAAATAATTGTGGATGTCTGAAATCTAATGTACGTATTTATCAGTATGAAAGAAGAATCAGAAAATGACAATAATCGTGAAAGAAGAAAGAAAATAACTGAAGTTAACTGTTGAACAAATACATCATGTGTTATCAAAATAAGAGCTTCAAAAGTTAAGGAATGAATAGTCCTCTAAAGGTTGTAATTGTTCATTCAAACATAAGATCGAAGGATCGTTATATATGCGACGTATTTCAGACATCTCTAAAAGATTAAGTCGAACACCCTTCACACACTGATGTAAAAGTCTGACATCCTGAAAATTAAGATCATGTAGTTCTGATAAAATATGGTTTGCAAATGATGAAGGAGTATTATATATGCCTGTGTTCATATATCTTTTGATATAATACTGATGTTCCTACAACCGAGACTCTAACCTACGTCCAGACTGGCCCACATATACGGCATTGCAAAAACCACAAGGTCGTATATATGGGCCAGTCTGGACGTAGGTTAGAGTCTCGGTTGAAGGAACATCAGTATTATATCAAAAGATATATGAACACAGACATATATAATACTCCTTCATCATTTGCAAACCATATTTTATCAGAACTACATTATTTTAATTTTCAGGGTGTCAGACTTTTACATCAGTGTGTGGAGGGTGTTCAACTTAATCTTCCAGAGATGTCTGATATACGTCGCATATATAACGATCCTTCGATCTTATGTTTGAATGAACAATTACAACCTTTAGAGGACTATTTATTCCTTAACTTTTGAAGCTCTTAGTTTGATAACACATGATGTATTTGTTTATCAGTCAACTTCAGTTATTTTCTTTCTTCTTTCACGATTATTGTCATTTTCTGATTCTTCTTTCATACTGATAAATACTTACTTTAGATTTCAGACATCCACAATTATTTCACACTTTTGATGTATTTTGTATTGATTTTTGATGTGCTTCATTTGTTATTTTCTTTCAAAGTTCTCATTTCATAAATTTTAACTTATGTGTCACGACTTATTAGAATATTTTTGGCCTTTTATGTTTATTCCTCTTTTTCTTAATCGTCGTGGCTTAATATAGTTTTTACTTTTACTTTATGATATTGTTACAAGACTCTGTGCTCTTATATTTGCTGTGTTTTAGATAATTTCTTTACATGACAGTTACTATGTCTCATTCATCTCTGTTTTGAAACATTTTTCTTTCTTTTTGTTATTGAGGGCCGTCATTGGTCATTTGTCAGTTCTCCGACCATCTTGTCTATTTGGGATTTATTGAGTCATTGTGCTTAGTGCTCCTACACACTACAATACTGGGCTTAGCTTCGGACATATTCTGTCCAGTTTTGTTTTCTTTTATACTTTGACCAAAAAAAAATTTTTGTTATGACTTTTCTTAATGTTGTCCTGTTTTGTTTTGTTTAATTTCAATTTTATTTTACTGTGTTCAACGTTTTACATAGTAATGAAGATTTTTTCATTACTATTCTTATTGATGATTTCCCCTACAGTAATTCCCCATATTCTCCACTGACATGTCGGAGTCTGCTGGATGCCACGGACATGTGACGGCTTTCTCTTTCAATTCATTAAGGTAATTCGACATGTTGTGAATTCCTATTTTTATCTTGATACCATTTACAGGCCTGATGATGGCTCAATGAGCCGAAACTAGTTGCCCTTCTTCACCTTTTACTAATATATGCTGTATTACTGATTTTGAGTTTTACTTACTGCTATTTACCTACAGACTACATTCGAGATGGATAGTATTTTTCATTTAAATAATAAATTGCTCATATACTAGCAGGTTTTAAAACACATTTGTACATATAGACTACAGCTTTGGGGCTGTGCAACATCAACCCACATAGCACACATTCAAATATTTCAAACAAAGTTCTCCGTGCTATTGTGAACGCACCATACTATATTCGAAACGCAAATCTGCCCAATATGCCAACAGCTATGGAAGGAATCAAGAGATGCCCAAAACCACGAAAACAGGCTACATAATCATGTTAAGATCGATATGCTCCAGCTACTCGATCATCACGATCTAAAGAGAAGATTGAAAAGGACGAAACCTTCAGACCTGGTTAAAGTGTTAGAAGCAGAGCACAGTGATAAGTGAAACTGATCTTGATGATAGCTTATACTTCGAAAATCTGCAGTAAAAACCTTCACATACAACGACCACTCAAGTTCTAGATTCCATCGAAGGTTTGTACGTTTTGGAAACCTCGTTTTTCATGTTTCATTTTCTTTTTCATTTTAGTCGTAGTTATTCGCAATCAGCCAGATTATAGACTATCTAGGATGTGAAGTCAGAGAAGCAATGAATGTTTGTCTTAGGCCTCATTTACCTAGTATGTTTTGTGTACGCTTTGTTACTGTTTTGCTGGCGCTACTTAAAAGCATTACTGGTAATTAGGACCAAAAGTCAATAATAGAAAGGGGATTGGAGCATTGGACTCGGGATCTTCCACACTTAGTCTTCTTGAAAATAGCTATTCAATTGTTTTGTATCTATTTATCTTTGGAAAATATTAAATAGGAGTATGCAGTTTTGATCGAGGATTATAAGAATATTCCTAATTACCAACAGGTGGAATGAGAACTTGTCAAACCTCAGTAAAAAGATCCGTGATGTGACGGAAATTGGCAAGGTTACACTGAGAAGATTACTCCGTACAGTAAATAGATAAGGAAGACCAAAATGCTGAATTTTCAAGCCTTTTGTAAGAATATCACTTCCACTCATACAGCGGCCAGGCTACAAAAGATCATGGCAAGTGCAACGATCGATTCTTCTTAGAACCCAATTTCCAGGTAGTGAACCCACAACAAGCACTCGAATAATTAAGTTTTTCTTCTAATTATAACTTAAAACTAAGTCAGTCTGTTAGTTTATCTATCAATATTGGATTATTTTCTTTTTTATGATATGCTCACAATTTGTGAAAGATCGAGGTTCATGTCCCACCTTTTGTCAATTTGCATATGATTTACAGATACGTTTCTTATGAAAGAAGTCTATCAGATCAGGATTTTTTTGTGGATGTGAAGGAAACGCTCACGGACATTTGCAACCATAATAATTTTGTGAGATATGTAGTATTTTCAGACGAGGCTACATTTTGTTTGAATAGTACAGTTAATTGACACAACTGCTGCTACTGCTCGCAAAGTAATCCGCATTGGGCACGAGAGACTCATACGCAACATTCCCAAAAATTGAACGTTTGAGCCGGCATTCATAATAACAGAATCGTGGGACCTTTCTTCCTACAAGGAAATTTGAACCAATAAACATATTTCGAGTTTTAAGAAACATAATTAATTCCGGACGAATACCCAATAATATCTGGTTTCTGCAGGACGGGACAATTTCCCATTACGCTTGCATGGTTCGGGATCATTTAGATAGGACTTTTCAGCACCGATAGATAGGCAGAAGGGGTACATATGAGTGACCTGTGTGAAGTCCCGATCTTAATCCACTGGACTATTTTCTATAGGGTTTATGTTAATAGACTAAACAATTTGCAAGAATTAGCTGGAAGAATAACCCAGGAGATTCAGAGAACTCCAACAGAAATAATTGCCAATGTGACAAGATAATTTACAAACCGACTCGCGTATTGTTTAGAAGTAAATGTTGCTCAGTTTGAACACTTAATACATTGAGAGTAGTTTCGGTTTACACGGTACTGCTAATTTTTGTCACTATTTTGTTCTTCGTTTAAAACCAAGCAGTTTGAATAGTGCAATGACCTAGTAACATACACATAAAGATGAAAGCGTTGCTCTTATATTTGATTCTAAATTTTTTGTCTTTGTTTTTAATTCGGAAATACTTCAAAAAACGCTAGACCTAATAATTTTAACAACATTTTTTAACAATCAGTTATGTTTGTAATACTACGACGATTTATAAGTCGCATAAAAAAAGGATATTCTTATGTTTAAGAACTTTCTTCAAATAGTGACAACGTCTGCCTTAATTGCGACTCGAATGAAGCCTGTCTCTTTTCCACTTATTCAAATACTATTATACATATATTTGTCAGACCACGGAGTCGAACATATTATGTGCGGCATGAACGGCGATTAGGGTAGCGGCCAGAGCTGGGTTAAATGCTTTTCAAAATCTATTTAAAATATAAAATAGGAGACAGCTTGATGACATGTATTTAAAATACCTGTTTGAAATTCAATTGCAAATGTAAATTCTTTTTTCGTTTGAACCTACTAGTAGGAAAAAAATAATAATATGGGAATAATACCAATTGTTTTATTAAAAAAAAATTATACAAACTATAAATTTATTAATTAATAATTAACCTCAGAATTAGCTTTGAGATTTATTGTTTTTCAAAAGGTTCAGCACCCATGCATCTACTATTTGGTCTTAAGATCATTCCAGAATTTGAAAATAATCGTCCCGTAGGTACCGAAGATGGAAGCGGTTAATTATATTTAATGAATAATTTCATTACTTTCGGATATGTTTGAAGCGTACAGACATGAGTACTATTGTTCTGAAAATACTGAAGACCTGACCATCCATATTTTTCATATATTTTATTGGAATCAGCATTTAAGTTTTTACAAAAATATCTATTTATCACGATCATGAACGCCTGAAGTCACAGAACAGAGAAAAGAGAAGACGGAGATCTGCGCATAGAATAGAGACAAAATTGCACCCACAGTCTCACATACTCCACAAAACAGCTCACAGTCACACTCATGACGCGTTCGTGTCGCTTTAACTAGTGCTACCAATAAAATTCACTGATCTATTTAAAATATAAAATGAATTTAGATTTTCATCTAAAGTATAAAATGAAAAATACTTTTTTCTACGAATGTTATAGGATTCCTATATTCCGAGGTAGTTCTTGATTACAGATTAGCTTCATTCTAGCCCTAGGGTAAGAATATTCATTCTCGCCCTTGAAATAGAATGAATACTTGTAGCGCCCTCTAACTCATGGTTAATTTGACAGAAAGAAAAAATAGGCACGTTCCGTTTTCTACACCCGCTGCACTATGCAGAGTAAAAGTAGTGCAGAAATACCAAAATGCATAAAAAATTATCTAAAATCAACGAAAAATCACTAATATTGTCGTTGATTATTAATTGTTTACATCAGAAGTGCTGCATAAGTGTACTTTGAGGCATTTTTCAAGAAAAGAGAAAACGCTACCTAATAACAATTGTCAAATGTCAAAGATGTCGATTGTCAAAATTGTTTAATTATGTATTTTGTTTAAATTTTAGATTAAAATTTATTAATACTCCATAAAAATAGAGTGAATTTATATAATTTTATTTAAATAATAGATATTACATGGATTCACTCCTTTTGAGTGTCTGATACTGACAGCAGTGATAATTTGTCCTTAACTCCTCCAGAAATTAAGAAGTTGCCATTTCAATATACTTTGTTTTTTATTTGATAATCGTAGAAAAAGTATAGTCTAAAACACGGGTGGAATTCAAAATTCTTTATTGTGCGAATATTCAAATATTAGTGTGAATTCCTTTCATTAAACGATGGAAGTTGTGCCAGAGCGGTCATCCTCAAGTGGAAAAAGATCTACCGCTCCAACTGATAAGGAAAACAATCAATTTTACATGTATTTCAGCGTCTGCAAAAATATCAACCGCGTCTAAAAGATGAATTGATAGATGCCTCAAAATCAAGAATCTACAACATTTTGAGAGGTACTTGGAAAAGTATAGGCACCAAAAAGGAAGAACAGGCGGACAATAATAAAACTCGACGAAGATGCTAAATATGCTAAAAGAAGAACTGTCAATATGCTGGAAGTTATTAGTGGAAACGAGATAATCCCTAAAATGAGTAAGGAGACGTTGAGGAAGATCGTACATAGTTTCAATTTTAATTATGAGAAGATAGACAGAAAGAGTGTTCTTATTGAAAGATCTGCAATATTATTGTGGAGGAGAACGTATCTAAGAAAAATTAACGAGTTTCGGGAGCAAGGAAGACAGATTTAATATACGGGAAACATAGGTCAATGAAGGGCACACGGCGAAAAAAGTGTGGCAAGATGGAAATGTGAAAAATGCGCAGTAAGCAACCTGGTCAACCGGTTTAAAAATGCCATCAGGAAAAAGCCGTCGTTTGATAATTACACATATAGGAAGTGATAGCGGATTTGTATTAAATGGTGAATTCATATTTAAGTCCAAGAAAACGGGAGACTACCATGAAGATATGAACGCAGAGGCGTACGAGAGTTTATTTGATCGCATTACTGAAAATTTGACGCCAGGATCTGTCAACCTTATGGATAATGCTCCTTACCACAGTCGATACTGTGAAAAAACCCCACAACCAGCACGGAAAAACGTTCAAATTTAAAAATAGTTACGGGATAAAAGCATACCTTACGATGAAAGCATTGTACAGAACGAATTGCTTCAAATTGTGAAAATGGATGCCTATAAATATAAGAAACTTGCTGTTTATAATATTCATTCATGAGAAAGGCGAAACTATATCTGTGATTGCTTGCTGCAATGATAATGGCATGTTTATATCTCCAACATATGTCTTTAAGGGTAAAAATGAAAAGGTTGAGTACAAGGACGGTATACCACCGGGTTCTATTATTTTACACCCAGGGAGCCTAAGGGAACATCCTTGCTCGTTTTGGACGGAAATAGCTCACATTGCAGCAGTGTGGATACATTGGAGTTTGCAGAAGAGAATAAAATAGTTTTGCTCTGTCTATCAAGCCACACGATCCACTATCTGCAGCCACTAGACGGAGCCTTTTTTGAAGCTCTCAAATCCTATTATTACAATGCGTGTAATTTCTACATGAACATGAATCTAAATGGAAAGATTTCAAGACTCGTGTTTGGAGGATTGCTCACAGAAGCATGGGCGCAAGCAGTTAGGACAGAGAATTCCATATCGGGATTCTGAAGTACAGGAATTCCCCTCAATCCCAAATACGACTTTTTGATATCCGCGTCGGAACAACGACAGGAAAACTAGGAGCGACGTGAGCCTTTTGCGCCTCAACTAGGTTGTTCACATTGTCATGAAGTCTCGAATCCCGCATAAGCAGCAACTGCAGGAGTATAAAGTCATCAGGAATTTGAACAGGCGAATAATCCACTGGAAAACATGCAACTCCTAGTACAACAATGATCAAAAGGCAACGATCAAACTTGAAGAATGGCTACGGGACAATCTGAAATAACCGCTGGGAAACTCTTGGATCAAATTTCGCCGATACTTATCCTAAAGCAAGTAGAATCTGCAAGGAAGAATTCCAGAGCTTTGGCTGAGATTCCGCATTCTCTTCAACATATCGCCAATCTACGAAGAAAACGACTAAACAAAACCATCGAGTCAGGGAACAGTAGAGCGATCGCTAAAAAGGCGAAAGGTAAAAAACATTACCAAAGGGAAGATAAAAATCAAGCAGACTATTTTACGTCTGACACTGAATCCGACTCTTCGCTGGATATTCACTTGGAAGACGATGATGAGGACGTGGATGATGAAGAGTGTTGTTGTGTAGGGTGCGGTGAACTGTAAAGTTGCACTAAAAAGGACGTGACTGGATCAAATGTTTTAGTTGCCAACTTTGGCTGCACGAAGATTGTTCAAAATATGAATCCACGTGTGAAACATGTGGGATAAAGCCAAACTACATTCGCCACTTCACCCTTATGTATGGGTGAAGTCGCGGATTTGATAAAAATCCCATTTAGTTTGTTTTTCCACTTTTGTTATGCGTTGTGGAATATTTGACACTCTTATGTTATGGCCAATGAATCTTTGAAAAAAGAGTGTTTATATTTTATTCAAATAAACAACTTCTTGTATTTTATGAGGCTCAATAATGTTCTTCACCATATCACCCTGATTTACCCTAATATATACCTTTCAAATTTTACTTCGATATCTCGAAGAATTCCAGATGTATTCACTTGGTTCCATACATTTGCCCATCACTGTCTATATCCTATATTTGCTACCATTAAATTTATTTGAGGCGGCGATAAACAATTTTTCACAGATTTTCATTTAAAATAAGCATGTTTAGCTGCTAGTGAGAAAAAGACAGACTGTATCTTTAATAATGTTTCTAACACTTAGATGTTTTCTGGTTGACGTTCTAATCCTTCTGTGTCCAATTACTATCCATTCATAATGTTATTTATTTTTAAATATAATTCTATTTATAGTTTCCGCGTCTATATCTATCTAAATATATGGAACTAATTTTTTTAATGATCTTGTTGTTGTCGAACCGATTGATTTACTTCAAAGTCAGCCAATAATAAAGTTATACTTATAACTATAGTGATTATGCAAGGAAATTAAAAAAACAATGTGGTATTTATGTAATAATTAATTAGTTATAGAATAATTAGCATAATAGCAAATTGAAAAATAATAAATTGTTATCCATTTGTTGTTAATGTCGTTAATCCTAATTCATTGAATCAAATTGTAAACGTCAGCATTGAATTCTTTTAGAAAAAAGCTGATCAGATAATCATGTAAAATGGAAAAAATACCGGAGCAATGGCATATATGCAAAAACATAAACATTTTGGTAAATTTAAACGGGATTTAAAAAGGGATTGGCACATTTAGAAGTTAAAAATATTATTTAAAATCCATATATATTTTAAAACATTTCTTAATATAAATTTCTCAATAATTTAAATATTGATTAGTATATTCAAAATGTGCACCATTGAGTTCTTGACAATAAAAAAGTCATGCATCAAACTCTTCCCAAACGCGTTCAGCTGTATATCTGAAAATGAATGTGGACTTCTCATGAGCCCTATACTTTAATTTCTCCATGTTATCAATTGACGTACTATAAACTTTTGACTTGAGGTACCCCCACAATAAGAAATCTAGTGGATTCATATCAGGAGAACGAGCAGACCACTCTGTTGGACCCCGTCGTCCAATTCACCTACCAGGAATTCTGTTCATTTAAATACTGACTGACTGGTCCATAACAATGAAGAGACCATCCTGCTGAAAAGTTATTTCCAAATCACGGAATTCGTCAGCATGATCCTGAGAATATTTTATTTTTATTTATGTCATTAGAAAAGTTTTCAAATGAGGTTTCTCTTGCCATGTGATCCCATTTAAAATCATCTTTCAAAACGACTGCCGTCCGCCATTTTCGATGATTACGTCATCTAATATTAAAAAGGTAGTATACATTCCTAAGTTCAGTCTCCTAATATTACAAATTTCCAACTTTCACGGTTCAAAAATATTTGGGAGGAAGGAGGGAGGTACTTTAGACCTATTAGATCAATTTTAGATTGCACTAAAATTTAATAGATGTAATATTTATGCCACCAAGTATTCACATAATGACTACATCAATCTCAAGGTTCAAGCCCTACCAACAAAACCTTATGTATTTCATCACCTAGAATTCAATTTTTTCAAAAACTATGAGCGTACATGTCAGCTTGATTCGATACAACCATGGAGAGCCTGTAGTCACAGACATTAGAGGCTTGCTGCATAAAGATGGAAACTTTTTTTCCAACTGCTCCATCCAGATGAATGGAAAATTTTGCCTCAAAGAAGAATCACAAACCTCACAGCACTTTACAACACACCAAGGAAAATAGACAAGAGAAATAAAAACAGCCTATTGTCATTAAAAAAACTACATGCACCGGGATTACCACAACTTCCACGATAAACTCAAACATAACTAAAATAAGACAAGCAATGATTCCTATTACTGCTACAAAAATTTCTGAATAAGGGCCTAAGTATAATACCAATCCAGTAACCTACAACGTGTGATTTGATATGTTTATTATTATTATATAATTATTTGTTGATCATCAAGACGGACTCAATGCCCGTCTTAAAGGTTAGAGGAGACTGTTCCAAACTTAAACAATTTTAAGCACACTGAAAGAACTTTGTGAGAATTTTGTTTAAACTCTAGAAACAATATGTAACCCATATTCGATTAAGTGAATTAGTCTTTTTTTGATGGTTTTATTTCTTAAGAAATTTATATAGATGCATATACAAGTTTTGCATTTATGCAGTTACCTAATAAAATAATCCCAATAATTTGAGTCATGCCTCGCTTGCATTGTAGTGGAGAGGTAGTATTTAAATCCAGGAAACCATCAAAAATAGTCTTCAGTATATCTGTCATTTCTTATTATATTCAGAGACGTTATAATGTGAAATGTTTCCTCGGGAATTTTGCGCCCATTTTGTACTTTAATGCCCATAGGCAAGGGCAATCATCGCCCATATCTAGTTTCGGTACTGTTCATATGAATATCGAACAAATGCCGGCTCAAACGTCAGCTCCTACTTCCGCTCGAAGTAGTTCCATACCAAGTATAGCTCCGTTGATTTCCATTAACACAGAGCATTCCCATGCTCATCTTTATGCGATACAGTTAAAGTTTTGCTCTTGTGATATAAGTGAATTATATCTTTCCATTTTGAAATATCTATAAATCTTGAAGTGTTTGTCAAGGAAATCAATTGAGCAGTCTCATTGAATTAACCATACTGTCTCCTCCAACAACGGGGACAATGCCGTTCACCACCCGCAGACTCAGAGAGAAAATTCAAATTCTTAATGCAAAGAAACCCGAAATATTTCTAAGTGATAATTTATCCAATAATATTAAAGTGTGTGTAAATAAACCCATTGTGTCGGTCAAAACGTTTACAAAATTTTCTAATCATAAAGTTACGTCCATATTTAAAATCCATAAAGTATCTAAAATACTCTCTAAACTTTTCGTTACAAAAAAAACAATAATACCAAAAAAGTGAATGGGAAGGCGAACCCATAGCAAGCTGCCGAAAAAACACATGAAATAGATCATAAAACTTCTAAATATTCAGACGACAATAATAGAATAAAACACAAAGCATTAGAGTTGAAAAATGAAAATTACTTAGAACTAGTGTATAGACGACGAAACATTGACTAAAGACATTAACATCAAAACTCCGCCAAAATCACAGACACTACGGAAACTATAGAAATCTCAAAAAAGTGTTTCGATAAAAAGGACATAAACACACTTTCCCAATCAATTGAATTATGAAATACTCATAATTAAGATAATCAAAATAAAAAGTGTCTAGAATCTGAAAAAAGTTTCTACAATCCGGAAAAAAGTGTATAGAACATAACAAAAACCGTATAGGAAGTCAAAATAAAAAGTGTATGGTCAACTCAATCAGCACCATAGACGACAACTCAAGAGGGAACACTATATCCCTAGGCTCTACGCGTTCAATTCCAATCTGCCGTGGCAGTAAAACTAAAAATGCCTCAACATTATGATTAATAATAATGAACTGGCTTCCCCAATGGAAGAAGATACCATAGGACCGCAAACAAATGCGGATTCTTCTGATAACGCTGAAAATAGTATAAACTCTAATCCTCCCTATCATAATCGACGGTAATGTCAAAAATGTTTTCGAAATTAAGTACACCAATAACTCATCGATTGTCTTCACAAAATCAGTCGACGATTTCGAAAAACTAAAAAATAAACTACATAAAGAAAAAAAACAATTTCATACTTACTCCAGGAGGGAAGAGAAACCCCACAAATTCGTCATGCGTGGGTTGGCAGAAAGTTTACAAATACTAGACATTGAAGAGGAAATGTTACCGATTCGGAAATAACAGGACTTTCTTAATAAGAATGTCAGAGTACCAGAGCACAATACGGTACAATCGTAGGTAAAACAAGCCAATTATACAAAGCCATATATGCCAACTTTGGGGACACGCAACTGCCAATTGTGTAAGAATCTCCCGCTGTTTAAAATCTGCAGGACCACATCTTACGCCGAAGTGCACCAAAGAGAGGATGAAGCCGGAAAAATGCGCCAACTGCGAAGGAGATCATCCTGCAAATGCCGATGTCTGCCCGGAGTATGTTAAAAAAAGAAGTGGTCCCTAAACGAGAAAATTCAAGCTGCTCCTGTAAAGTACAATCCTGCCCCTATACCAACAATCCTGACACTTATAAAACACATCATAATCAAACTTATTTTCCTAGTCTTCCTTCAAAACCTTCTCAACAAAAACTCACGCAAAATATCCCTACCCCAATCCAACAAACCAGAGCACCAATGAAACCGATGGCAAACGACTTCTCCAATTCTCTGAAATGAATAATATGTTCCGAGAACCTCACACAGTGGTCAATATGAACGAAACTATCCAGAACCGTCTCAGAACTCATCCAGGAAATACATTAAACATATTGTAATGTAAGAATTATTTTGTCAATCACCTTCGCAAAATTATTTAATAGCAGTAAAGTACAATCCTGCCCCTATACCAACAATCCTGACACTTATAAAACACATCATAATCAAACTTATTTTCCTAGTCTTCATCAATAATAATAGTAATGAAAAAATCTTCATTACTATGTAAAACGTCGAACACAGTAAAATAAAATTAAAATTAAACAACACAAAACAGGACAACATTAAGAAAAGTCATAAAATTTTTTTTTGGTCAAAGTATAAAAGAAAACAAAACTTGACATCGTCGTATGACAAAATAATATCCGAAGCTAAGCCCAGTGTTGTAGTGTGTAAGAGCACTAAGCACAATGACTCAATAAATCCCAAATAGACAAGATGGTCGGAGAACTGACAAATGACAAGGACCAATGACGGCCCTCAATAACAAAAAGAAAGAAAAATGTTTCAAAACAGAGATGAATGAGACATAGTAACTGTCATGTAAAGAAATTATCTAAAACACAGCAAATGTAAGAGCACAGAGTCTTGTAACAATATCATAAAGTAAAAGTAAAAACTATATTAAGCCATGACACTCAAGAAAAAGAAGAATAAACATAAAAGGCCAAAAATATTCTAATAAGTCATGACACATAAGTTAAAATTTATGAAATGAGAACTTTGAAAGAAAATAACAAATGAAGCACATCAAAAATCAATACAAAATACATCAAAAGTGTGAAATAATTGTGGATGTCTGAAATCTAATGTACGTATTTATCAGTATGAAAGAAGAATCAGAAAATGACAATAATCGTGAAAGAAGAAAGAAAATAACTGAAGTTAACTGTTGAACAAATACATCATGTGTTATCAAAATAAGAGCTTCGAAAGTTAAGGAATGAATAGTCCTCTAAAGGTTGTAATTGTTCATTCAAACATAAGATCGAAGGATCGTTATATATGCGACGTATTTCAGACATCTCTAAAAGATTAAGTCGAACACCCTTCACACACTGATGTAAAAGTCTGACATCCTGAAAATTAAGATCATGTAGTTCTGATAAAATATGGTTTGCAAATGATGAAGGAGTATTATATATGCCTGTGTTCATATATCTTTTGATATAATACTGATGTTCCTACAACCGAGACTCTAACCTACGTCCAGACTGGCCCACATATACGGCATTGCAAAAACCACAAGGTCGTATATATGGGCCAGTCTGGACGTAGGTTAGAGTCTCGGTTGAAGGAACATCAGTATTATATCAAAAGATATATGAACACAGACATATATAATACTCCTTCATCATTTGCAAACCATATTTTATCAGAACTACATTATTTTAATTTTCAGGGTGTCAGACTTTTACATCAGTGTGTGGAGGGTGTTCAACTTAATCTTCCAGAGATGTCTGATATACGTCGCATATATAACGATCCTTCGATCTTATGTTTGAATGAACAATTACAACCTTTAGAGGACTATTTATTCCTTAACTTTTGAAGCTCTTAGTTTGATAACACATGATGTATTTGTTTATCAGTCAACTTCAGTTATTTTCTTTCTTCTTTCACGATTATTGTCATTTTCTGATTCTTCTTTCATACTGATAAATACTTACTTTAGATTTCAGACATCCACAATTATTTCACACTTTTGATGTATTTTGTATTGATTTTTGATGTGCTTCATTTGTTATTTTCTTTCAAAGTTCTCATTTCATAAATTTTAACTTATGTGTCACGACTTATTAGAATATTTTTGGCCTTTTATGTTTATTCCTCTTTTTCTTAATCGTCGTGGCTTAATATAGTTTTTACTTTTACTTTATGATATTGTTACAAGACTCTGTGCTCTTATATTTGCTGTGTTTTAGATAATTTCTTTACATGACAGTTACTATGTCTCATTCATCTCTGTTTTGAAACATTTTTCTTTCTTTTTGTTATTGAGGGCCGTCATTGGTCATTTGTCAGTTCTCCGACCATCTTGTCTATTTGGGATTTATTGAGTCATTGTGCTTAGTGCTCCTACACACTACAATACTGGGCTTAGCTTCGGACATATTCTGTCCAGTTTTGTTTTCTTTTATACTTTGACCAAAAAAAAATTTTTGTTATGACTTTTCTTAATGTTGTCCTGTTTTGTTTTGTTTAATTTCAATTTTATTTTACTGTGTTCAACGTTTTACATAGTAATGAAGATTTTTTCATTACTATTCTTATTGATGATTTCCCCTACAGTAATTCCCCATATTCTCCACTGACATGTCGGAGTCTGCTGGATGCCACGGACATGTGACGGCTTTCTCTTTCAATTCATTAAGGTAATTCGACATGTTGTGAATTCCTATTTTTATCTTGATACCATTTACAGGCCTGATGATGGCTCAATGAGCCGAAACTAGTTGCCCTTCTTCACCTTTTACTAATATATGCTGTATTACTGATTTTGAGTTTTACTTACTGCTATTTACCTACAGACTACATTCGAGATGGATAGTCTTTTTCATTTAATATTATTTAATAGTGAAATTGGTCGGTGACTATCTACATAACATGGTTGGCTTTGATTATGGGGTATGACTTTGACAACCTTGAGCATATAGGGGTAAAAGCCAGTTTTGATTATATAATTAATGATATAAGTCAATTGCGCGATTGCTTTTTTTGGTAGATTTTTAAGTAGTATGTTGTATATGTCGTCGTTTGTGTATAACTGTGTACGATGCTAAATTAGACATACTACTTAAAAATCTACCAAAAAAAGCAATCGCGCGATTGACTTATATCGTTAATTATATAATCAAAACGGGCTTTTACTCCGATATGTTCAAGGTTGCCAATGTCATACCCCATAATCAAATCAAACAAACAACCATGATATGTAGATACTCACCGACCAATTTCACTATTAAATAATATTGCAAAGGTGATTGACAAAATAATTCTTAAAATATTACAATATTTTACAGATAAGCATAACCCCCCGAGCAATACGGTTTCCGAAGTGGCCACAGCACAATAGCACAAACAATTAGAGTCTTAAATTTCATCAGAGAAGGCTTTCGGGATAAAAGGATAAAAGAAAGCAATTATGGTCGTGATCGACATACAAAAACCCTTCGACTCCGTATGGCTCGAGGGTCTAGTATATAAACTTATCCAATTAAGAATTCCAAACTGCTTATTCAAATTAATAAATTCTTACGGAGCAAATAGACAATTTCATACAAAAATAAACGAATACACAGCTGGACCTTATCCCACCCAGGCTAGAGTCTCAGCTTTGTGTGAATGGACATATTATTACACCGAGTAATACTTTAAAGTATATAGGGTACACTATTCAAGGTAATACGAATGCAAACGCCAACATCTGCAGGTAAGTACACAAGACCAAAATTGCAATGAGTAAACTTTACCCACTCATTTGCAAACATAATAAATTACTTATATACAGACAAATCATTAGACCTATTCTAACATACTCAGCACCAGTTTACTACAGAGGAACAAAACACAACTTTCACTCCCTGTAGATGGTACAAAACAAGTGTCTAAGAATGGCAATTAAACACAATACAACCTACCCTAAACTTCTCAGAAACTCTTGGTTACATAACAATGCCGAAATACCAACTATCAAAGACTTCATCACAAAAATATCAACAAGTTTTTACAATAATTGTCCGCCAAAAGACCTTCGAGATGCTCTCGCAAATCTCGCAGACAATAACCGCGATAGTGGGTGTAGGCTTCTGCATGGATCGCTAATTACATAACTTGGTTATTTTTCTCAAACCCAAGTTTCTTAATACAGGGGTAAATTCAGTATGGTGCACAACCAAACTGAACTACCCCTAAATTCTCCAAATAAAAACCAAACTAAAATCAACGTCTGACATGTTGCCTTCTCTAAAACTAAAACCCCCAATAAATTGTTGAAACCATGTTTTTCAGGTGCTTTTCAGGGATACCTCAACCGAAAGAGTCTAGAAGCCAAAACTGTATGTCGGGGACAAAGTACATTTAACGAAAAATTTTGGATTATTCTGAGCCTTAATACTCAAGATGACACACAGAAAACCAGAAGAAAGCCAGAACATCGGCACATATATTTTATTGTAAATCCCTCTGTTTTTCTGTAACATGAGAACTAAAATATGTTAATAAAGAACCTTTTTAATAATAATCACCAGCAAAGTAAAATGCCTTTTATTTTTAATAAGTATGCTTCAAACTGTTCTATTACTTTTAATATGCATTAATTCAAAGTTAAGTTGATTTGTTTAATTCGATATTTTGTTATATGGTTTTGCGTTATTTTTTAATTTTGAATAAAGTTTTTGCAAAAATCCCAAACTATTACTTATGAAAGGCCCCAGGGGCCGTGAGTATCTTACTTATGGATCTCGTCGTATTTACAATCTACTTCCACGGTTAGAATGTTGGTAAATGAATACAAAAAACCGATCGGGCAAAACAAAATTTTTCTGAAAGAAAATCATATAGAAGATTAAGTGAGGCTACGCGGAGACCCCATGCGAGTATTTGTTTCATTATTGCATATTTCCAAGTCGTCATATGCAAATAAATGTAATTGGATCAATAAAGATAATTATTGTTGTTGTTCATTCCTATATTCGGTCGTTAAGTTATCTTGCCAAAAAACATTCGAGCTTTTTTTAACTTTGATCTCGCGATTGTGCCATGCCAGTTTTTATCGTAAAATTACTAATTTGCAAAATTATTTTTCCGCAAAAACAAATTTTTCCGATGAAAAAGGATTGATTTTCGAAGTGGCTCCATCATTTTGGCGACTTTTTTTATTTGAGAACAAATAAGTGAGATTTTTTGATTGAATTTGTGGCAATCATACAGAACTTCAGCGGTTTTCTCAAAAAAAATGACGTGCTCTAATAATTTTTTCTACTCCTGTTTCATAACACACTTATCAAAAGAATAAAATCTGTATCATAATGAAGTTCATTATGATATAGATTTTCATTACAATACAGGTTTTTAAGCCAATAAAATCAAGTTACTTTTTAGTATCGAAACACTTAATTTGACAACTGTCAATTTATATTTTCAAAAGAACCTATATCTAAAATTAATTAACAGTTTATTTTAAAGAATTACAAAAGAAAATGAAACAATCATCCGGATGGATACATTGTTCAATTACCAAATCTATTAAACATGAATAATAATATTGACATATCCTAAGGATTAATTGGTATAAAATCGGAAATATTTTTACCAGATGAAATTAGGAATTTTTTGGACAAAGCACCAATCAATTCAGTTTTTCGAAAGTATGTACAGTTATTGGTGGAATTTTGTTCTGGCGACCTGTGTCATTTTGGGTTTTGCATTTTCATGTGGTATTTCGGCCGTTTAAATTAAGTGCGAGCTTTTCCTATGGATCTAAATGCACTGATAACTGGCTGGAAGCGTTGGTGAGTGAAAAACTGCATTAAAAATAATTTTAAAGCGATACATTCACTCTGATACCAATTGTGTTTACTAAGTTCTTGCGACTTTGTCCTAGCTCATTCCACCAAAATAATTATTCGGTTAAATGGTTATTAGTGACCTCAAATTAACGATACCTGAATATTGAATATTACATAGTTTCTGAGTTATAACAGAAATTGTTTAATATTCCTACATCAGAACCAAACGGAATCTTATCGTCAAAACGAAAAAATAACCACTGTACACTTGTAGCTGAACTGATAATGACGAAATATTATTAGAAGAGATTAAAACCAGTAAAAAGGAATTGCTCTCACTTGTAGAAGCCGTCGAGGTCAGACTGTCCTTGAAAATTGAATACCTATTTCGATAATTAAACAAAGTTGAGCCTGAAAGTGAATACATTTTGAATAAAATTGAGAAGATCCCAAGAAAACCGAAAGAGAATAACATCGTCATATTCGGACTTCACAGTAAACCTGACAATATAACGCCTGCATTTATCTGGTCGGATCTGAAGAGACTAGTGAACGTCAAACGCACCAGTCCAAGTTGAATTCTTATTTTATTTCAAGAAATCATCGGTATTCAAATACGTGAAAAACCTCAAAGGTACTCATATAACGATCTATTTGGGTCAGACCCTTAGGAATTTTGAAATACGATACAGTGAGCACTTACGAGCATACAGATTAAAACAACCAGATAAATCCCACTACGCAAAACATCTACTTGACACCAATCATTCATTGACACCTAACACAAAACTAGAAGTACTGCATATTTGTGAAAAGAAACAAGAACTGGATTTCCTTGAAGAACTGGAAATTAGAAGACATTTAAGAAACCCACAATATGAAGTTGTCAATGAACAGTTAAATCTAGGGAATTCTCCACTAATAAACTGTCTTCTTAAGTGATAATTGTAAAGATCAGCAGATATAGTTTTCCTGGTTTTCTATATCATTGCACAGTTATACTGACCTTAATTGGAAAAATGATATCCAGGATATCACCATAGGGCTAATAATATCTAAGCTTCAATATTTGTAATATCACATCTTCTTCTTTTTTCTATAAACATATATTAAGCCAATCACAAGTTAGGTTACTTCTTGGTCTAGCCAAATATAACTACTAAACATCAGGTGTCAATTTTTTAGAATTTTCAATAACTTGTATTATATTGTGGAATTAACTAGAGACCTTGAGTTTCATTTAAAAACACTAATTTATACCATTAGATAAACCTTACCACTTACCATTTTTCAATTGTATTATTCTTTTTTTCTAATGGATCAATTCTCACTCGAATAACGACATTTAGCCTCATAGCTCTTACAGAAACTCGCTAACCTTATGTAGATATAGAATGATATGTAATAGAAATAGAATTAATCAAAATGGTGGAGTTGTGATATATATCCGTGATGATTATTATGAATATCATGAATTTATCAAGACTGGTGAAGTTAATGGAGTTATAGTCAACATGAAGTGCGATAATTCTAAAATAAACGCTATTGTTTTGTACCCTCCATGCACTAAAATCGAGGAATTCAACTCGAATTTGAATGCTTTATTTGAGGGAAAAAATTTTCCTGTCAAGATTACACTGTTTTTTGAAGATTTGAATATAAATATACTAGAGCAAGATAATGAAGATGTGGAATATTACCTTAATGTCCTCTCAGTTGAAGGATTTAGATCCCTGATAAATAACCCTACTCAAAGAATTACTGTCTCGAGAGCCTGCCTGGACCACATATTTTACTTTTCCGCCCAACCTATCTAATATGCGAGAAAAGTATTGGTTTACCCCAAAAAAAGTTGGAATTTTGAATTTTTTTTTTGAGTTACTTCTACGTTTTCCATCAACAACAACAACACGAAAAAACGGTTTTTAGAAAAAAAATCCTGTGTGTATGTCGTCGTTGTCGTCGGCCACTTTTTCTTACATGTCTTGTTAGCACGATACAGCCTCCGGAGTGCAATAAGTCACCAATTTAATGATGGAATATTGTTAAGGACATGTCACAGATGAACCCTATTGATTTTCAGCTCACCAGAGCCAGTACAACGGGTGCTATGGTACTTGAAGTACGACAATTTTTTGAGAAATTTCAGTTTGTTAGCACGAAACAGCCTCCGGAGTTCAACACGTCACCAATTTTATGATCGAATATAATTAAGGACATCTCACAAATGAACCTTATTGATTTTCAGCCAACCAGAGTCAATACAACAGGTGCTACAGTACAAGTACGATATTTTTGTCATTTTTGGAGACGTTTCAGTTTGTTAGCACGATACAGCCTCGGGAGTATATACAAGTGACCAATTTTATAATTGGATATTATTCAGAGCGTCTCAAAGATGAACCCTATTGATATTCAGCTCACTAAAGCCAGTACAACGGGTGCTACGGTACTTGAAGTACCAAATTTTTGTAATTTTAGGGGAATTTTCAGTTTGTCAGCACGATACAGCCTCCAGAGAGTATACGATTGATCAATTTTATGATTGAATATTGCTCAAGGTGTCTCACAGATGTATCCTATTGATTTTTAGTTGACTAGAGCGAGTACAGCGGGTCCTATAAATCCAGATATACTACATCTTTTGTTATTTCTGGAGAAATTTCGGTTTGTTAGCACGATACATCCCCCGAAGTGTATACAATTAACAATTTTATGATAGAATATTGTTCAGGGCCACAGATGCGGAAATTTTAGTTTTAATATTTAAAACCGTTTATTCAAAATATAATACGGACATTATCGAAAATATCTATCCAGGCGTAACTCTTACTAATATCACCGATCACTTCTCCATAGCTGTAAAAATAGTTAACTTGAAAAATAAACATGAAAGTAATGATAGCCATGTGAACCAAGATTGTTCGATATAATCAGCACAGAGAGATGGATAACTGTTTATGGAGAAAGGGAAGTTACTTTTGCTACTGATAACTTCATTAAAACCCCGAATGAAATAATAAAAAAATCTACTTATCCAAAAATAACTTTCAAAAATAAGAAACCATGGATCACCAACGGCCTTATAACTTCTATTGATAATTGAGACAAATTACACAAACTTTCCATAAGGGATCCTTTCAAATTAGAGAAAAAACTGCATATAATAATTACAAATATAAGTATATTTTTAATGACCGTAATTTCTCAATTTCATGGGTTTCGGTTAGAAATAAAATAACTTACTTATAGTGGTAACGGTTCGGTTAATTTGATTTAAACCTGTTTCAAACAATTTTTTTGATTATGCCTCGGTAGAGTATGAAATTTCTGACCGAAACCCGTTAAAGTATAAGAAATTACAATAGATTCAAAAGAAAAATCTATGAAAACAAATCATCTACAAAAGATCTGTGTACCGTCATTAAGGAGCTCTGCAATAAACCGAATGCAAATAGGGCAGTAAAAAAATCTGATAATGGTGCTGATATAACTAACAAACTGCAAATTGCAACCCACTTCAATCAATACTTCTCTAGTATATGTGAAAAAATGGCTAATGCGATTCCTCACAGTCCAGAAATAAAAATCAAAACTTAACACGTCTATTCCTCAATATTTCTAAAGCCAACAGACCACACCGAAATAGAAGAGCTCATTGGAAATTGAAGAATAAGAAAGCTAGTGGCCTCGATGGTATGTCAATCGAAATCCTTAAAATAACCAGTAATTTTTCTGTGTCAACCGATATCGTATATATATATATATATATACTCAGCTTTAGATAATGGAAAAATTCCAAATCACTTTAAAAACGCAGTAATAAAACCAATTTACAAGTCAGGAGACAGACATCTTGTAAGCAACTATAGACTCATATCTTTGATTTCTTCAGTAGCAAAATTGTTTGAAAGAGCTGTAAAAAACCGCTTATTTAGTTGTATTAACAAAAATAAAATATTCTCTTTTCGCCAATTCGGGTTTCAAGAGAGAACATCTTCTCAGGATGCTATTGCCGGATTAACTTTCATTGTTTATTCAGCTATTGATCACAAAAAATCTTGTTTGAGAGTGTTTGTTGATCTGACATGGTAAATCATAAAATTGATTTTATGTGTTGCCAAGAAGAGCTGGTAACAGAATGAACTCCCCAAGGAGCCGTCCTTGGGCCGATACTATTTTTAATTTACTTGAACGATTTGCTACAGTTGGTCCCAACGGGAGTAATTTTGTCATTTCCTGATGACACAGCGATTATTTACGAATGGCAAAACTGGTCTGAAATCCAACAAATTGCCTCTGATGATAAGCACAATATCCTTAAGTGGTTTGAATCCAACAAATTGAATGTTAACGCCACTAAAACTAAAATTATAACATTTACTTCATATAAACCATTTTCACCGGATTATGATAATATCTCTGTTATGAAGGAAATGGAGCTCGTACACACCGTCAAATATCTAGGCATCCATATTGACTCCTTTTTGAAATTGGACGTTCATGATCGCAGCATTACCAATAAGCTCAGAAGCCTAATTTACAGATTAAAGCAACTTGTAAAATTTTTATCTCATAAGCAACTAAAAATTATATACTCCGCATTTGTTGAATCCATATTACTATATGGTATCATTGGTTGAGGAGGAATTAGGAATACTTATCTGAGCTCGATCAATATCATTCAGAAAATTATTCTATAAAAACCTCGTAGATTCTCCTCCAATGAAGTATATATTAATTCAAACATTCGGCAACTCTTTTGCTTCAAAACTCTTTGTTTCTTGTACTAAAACTGGCATCATACATATAATATACCACATCGGTACGGAGCGAGACAAAATACACAATCCGCTATATTTGCCCTGTTACTCATAAAGCATTTGGCCAGAGAAGCTTCTGCTTTATTGGATCAAAACCATGGAACAATTCACCCATCACTTTGAAAAAATTTACTTCAGCTCGTCTTTTCAAAAACATATTAAAGGAATGGATATTTTCAAATGACAGAAAGTATTTCGCTAATGTAATTGATCCAATTTTAATGAAACTAACTGTCTCGACCCTTACTTCGTGGAATCTGCTCATATTAGTTTTTTAAATGAATTTCACGGTTTCTAGTTAATTCCACAATATAATGATATTGATTTATCGAAACAATTGTCAATTTTTTAGAATTTTCAATAACTTTTATTATATTGTGGAATTTACTAGAAACCGTGAGTTTCATTTAAAACACTGATCCAATTTTAGTTATATAAATTTGTTAGTTATTTTATACTTTGTATTTGTATATGTGTGTATATTTCTAGTTTACAAAAATATTAACTGACCTAAATATATGTCTTTCACTTTGACAAAAGTTACTAGTCCCGTAATTAATAATAAATGATAAATTTAAAAAAAAATATTATTTTTGTAATGTTCATGATATTGTTAATATTCCAGTCGGTAGAGGCCGAAAAGTCAGTGTAAGTGGTATTTTCTTGATAACTCAGAAATAACTATGCAGACCTACTTTAAATGGCAAGTACAATAACCCATTAAAATATTGAAAAAAAAATTTATCAGGAAAGAAAGTTATTAACAATTTAATTGAAAAGTTCGCGTTTTTTAGCGTATTTCCTTAAATAAGTCAGCAGTATGACTGTTTACGAAAAAATGCTTCATATATGATTTATTTGTAATAAAAATAGCTACAATATGCCTGTGGTCTGATTTTGAAATTTTCAATAACAAAGCCGTGAGATGGAAAAAACGGTTAAAAACGTCAATTTTTGAAAGTTGCTGTAAAAATCACAATTATAAACCAAAATTTATTAAACTTTCGAAAATTATAGTTCAATTTATATACAATAATGACTCTAAAGCTGAAAATCAGGGAAGCCAAACTTTTTGTTCTATGAGGTTTTATACATCTACTTCATCGAAAACTCAAGGCTTTACCAAATTGGTTTGAAGCATCGCCGATACCTGAAATTTGGTATACAGATAGTGTAAATATGCAGAAACAAAATATCAATTTGCAAAATTCAATTATCTTCATTTTTACAGTTTTGGTAAGGTTTTATACAACACCCTACTTTTATACATCACCGTTTTTTCCCTATAGTTTTTGCAATTTTCATCTTAGAGAAATCTCTTTGACGTAAATCGATTCCTTCTATTTTTTGACGTATTCTCGTAAACAAAATTTGTGCCATCATATATATGAGTCCGAATGTAGAGCGCTAAAATTAATATGACTCATATAATAATGTAATTTTGATATATTTCTGTCTCTTAAAATTTCTTAAAGTTTCTAGAATTTTGAATTTGATCTGTATAGTTTTGTTGCTCTCTTTTTAATACACCGATTTAAAAAAAACGTACCTTTTTTGATCAAGTAGAAGCCGAGAAACGTTAATAAATCACCGGCGTCACATAGCGTGCGAGTCTCGTGCTGGCCCCTAGGGCCCCTAACATAACATCAGTATTATTTAAAAAAACAAAAAAGTAAAGATATTGCATGAAAAATATTATATTAATAATGAATAACAACTTAATTGACAAAAAAGCAAAGCAAATTTAAAAATACGGGAAATGACATATTTCCAAGATTATTTTGCCTCGAAAATGAAAATGAATACGTTATTTTCGTTTGTCTCATCGAGGTACCCCAAATTAAGTACGAAAGGATTTTTGTACGTGGTCCAGAAGCGCACTAAACCACCCAACACACCCCCAACTCAGCCCTGAAGAGGAAACCTATCCTACACCAGGGCACCAACAAGAAAAGAACAATCTCAACCAAGAAAACTCCAACCCGACAAAATTCATTTACGAACTTCTGTCTCTCTCTCTCTCTCTCTCTCTCTCTCTCTTTGGTCCAGAAGCCAAGATATTTAAGATTTTGCAAGCGAAAGCCACTTTGAACGCACGAAATCAGTTTTCAATTTGAGCGCACCGGGCTTCCCCCACTCCGCCGCGCGCACCGGCCACCGCGCGCACTTTGATGCTCGATTACGAACACTAGATATCAATTAATCATATCCGAATATTTGTGTATTGAAAATATAAGTATTACATATTAACAGATGTAACGTGTTTATTGTGTCTACCAGATTTTTTTGAAAAAAAAACGTATCTTCGGTCCAGAAGGTCGTGGCACAAATTTTTTTTCCAAGAATACGTCAAAAATAGGAGTAATCGATTTACGTCAAAGAGATTTTTCTAAGACGAAAATTACAAAAACTATAGGGAAGAAACGGTGGCGTATAAAAGTAGGGTGACGTATAAAACCTTACCAAAGCTGTAAAAATGACGATAATTGAATTTTGCAAATTGATTTTTTGTTTCTGCATATTTACACTACCTGTATACGAAATTTCAAGTATCAGCGATGCTTCAAACCAATTTGGCAAAGCCTTGAGTTTTCGATGCAGGAGATGTATAAAACCTCATAGAACAAAAAGTTTTACTTTCCTGATTTTCAGCTTTAGCGTCATTATTGTATATAAATTGAACTATAATTTTCGAAAAATTAATAAATTTTGGTTTATAGTTGTGATTTTTACAGCAACTTTAAAAAATTGACGTTTTTCACCGTTTTGTCCATCTCACGGCTTTGTTATTGAAAATTTCAAAACCGGACCACCGGCATTTTGTAGCTATTTTTATTACAAATAAATCATATATGAAGCATTTTTTCGTAAAAAGTCATCCTGCTGACTTTTCTAAAGAAATACGCTAAAAAACCCGAATTTTTCAATTAAATTGTTAACAACGTTTTTTCCTAATAAATTTGTTTGTCAGCATTTTAAGGTGTTATTGTACTTGTCATTTAAAGTAGGTCTGCATAGTTATTTCTGAGTTATCACCTCTACCGACTGGTCTACAAAGCACATTTTAATATAATACTCGTTATTACTATTTATGTTTTAATTTGTCAGATTCATTTAAGACATATTTTCTATAAAACATAATACCCGAAGACAAGTTCTTTGATACCCTACTACTCTTGATTATTTAGTGTACATCGCATCTGCTTATGAATGCTTATTAACTATGGGTCTAAGTAATTTTATTATTCAGATTATTTTATTATGTTAAATTATGATACGAAGATATGCATTGTTATGTAAACATGTATCTATGTATGTATTCATAAATAAACATTCATTGATTCATTCATTCATTCAATTGGAAGAATTTAAATTTTTATCAGTCATTTTAAATTATCAATACAAGTCATAGCCCAGCGGTGTAAACGTTAAGTTATGAAAGTTGTGTAGTTTTATGGTAAGGGTTCGATGCCTACCAATTTTTAAAATCATACAATACATAATTTAGGTATATATAAACAAATCAGATTAAAGAATTAACATGTTCAAAAGTTTTGAATTTATTTGTTGAATTTCCGTTCATTGTTCTTGTTTTTCATAATAAATGATAATTATTAATTTAATAATACTTATTAATGGGAGTAGAAAAAAATATTTGCAACTTTCATGTAATGGCCACTAATAGTTGAATATATACGAAACTCGCCTGTGGCTCGTTTCGTATCCTACAACATGCATTACATGATCGTTATTATTATTTACAAAATTGTTTTGGGAACATCTTCTTCACGAATAATAATTTTATTTCTGATAATTAATTTTTTCTAATTTATATTGGACACAGGAACCACTTAGTAGATCAACGAATGAAAGATAAAAATTGTTAAAAATTTTGTTTTTGTTCCCTCGAAATTTCTACTTATTTTCAAAATTTTACAGCCTCTCACACAATTTATTCACGTTACAGGATAAAATAGCGAGAAAATATGTTTTTGGACTTACCTGTCTCTTATAGTTTCGAAATAGTCCGCGATATAATCCACGGCGGCCTTTCCAAACTCCCTAAACTGTTGCGTATCCATGTCAATCTATCAAAAAATCACTTTCTCTTGATAAAATCCACTTTCACACTCACTGTGTTGGCAACGTTCGTAATATTACAATCAATCTAGGAGGAGTAAGTATCTAAATAAACTCGGCTGTGTTTTTATATTTAACAAGTTTTATCGCGGTACTACTTTTGATTGCCCTTCAATGTTCCATTGTCGTGTACCAATATTTCTTCTAGACGTTCCATACAAGAACCACTATTTATAATATTCATTTATATCCAGAAATGCTACGCCCTTGAATTATTTTTATACAAATAATAACAGTAGTAATTTTTTTGTTTGTCGGTTTATTCGTTATACTAAGTGCGTTCTGAAAACACCATTGCGGAAAAATTACGTTACCATGATTGACTTGCAGAAAAAAAAACTCGAATTGGCGTGAGATGAGATAACGAAAAAGAGATTGTTTGACTCAGTCTTTAGAGTAAATGTAAGTTTGTAGATCTCTTTGAGGTTGGTTTTTGAAGGGTGAAAGTGGGAGATACTTTCCCCACTATTGAAATGTCTTTGGTATTACTTTCTATTTAAATACTTTTGATGCGCTAAGATCAGCTCTGTATATAAATAAATATACATTTATCATTCAATGTAGAGAAGCCAAATAAAATAGATTCATCATTTCACAGTTACTGCAGATAATTATAGGAAATCCCGAAATAAAATA
This sequence comes from Galeruca laticollis, assembly GCA_963921935.1. Taxonomy (NCBI): domain Eukaryota; kingdom Metazoa; phylum Arthropoda; class Insecta; order Coleoptera; family Chrysomelidae; genus Galeruca; species Galeruca laticollis. The sequence continues at coordinate 200,739,723 of OY998175.1, read as the reverse complement.
AATTTTAATAACAAACTAACAGTAGTTGCCGATTGTGTGAATTCTGCATCTAAGAAACATGGTTATATAAATAGTCTAGGTGAAAGTTGAGATTCGTGAAAAATAGAGATGAAGCTCCTAAAAATATGTGTGATAGCTCATTGAATTCGGAATTTTGTCGAAAGCATTGATAAGGATTAGCACATAAAAAATTGCAAAAGTTATAAATAAATTAAGATGAGAATAAAATGCATTTTGTTTTTCGTCTATATCTCATGAACTATTAACATTTAAAAAATAAAAACAAGGATCCTCATTATTAATAATGTTAATTTAACGCTGAAAGTAGGTACCCGCGCGTAATATTCGGGATGTGCGCCTGGCGTCACAAGCTAGTACGTCACATTAAATAATTTTTTTAACGTATTAAATATTAATTAGAAAATTCGAAAAAATTATGTTGTATTTTGAAAACTTCGAAGAATTTATTCCCGTTTGAAATTTGTCTTAAAGTTAATTTCCCACCAAATTAGGCGATTGTTAATTAACAAAGTTTTATACTACGTTGCAAAACAAAATATTGTGATGTTGCCAAGCTGTAGTTTTTTCCTTTACTTAACGAAAACTAGAAAAGTTCTTCTTTTTCATTGTTCCGTGCCTCGTAGGGCGTAAGTCAAAAATAATTAGTTACAAATAAAAGGCTTGTATGATAGTCTTGATTAATTTAATATGAATATTTATTCATGAAAAACTATGGATAAGATATAAGAAACAGTAACCAACCATTCTATATTCGAATTAACATTTAATTATTTTATATAGACGAGGGTTAAATGACGAACTGTAGGTCCTTATACCTTATTCTATGCTCTATAGAACCATCTTCAAGAGTACTGCAAGGGTTTACGCTAAAAGGAATCAATACAAGCTGTATTCATCTTCATGCAAATTTAAATATTGTTTCTTTATAGAATATCTATTATATTTATTATAATAAAAATAGAATGGAAAAGAAAAATATAAATAAACAAAATAAAATTTTGATACAAGATATAAAAATAAAAAATCTCCCATTTTATCAGTATTATTTATGTAGAGATACTGTGGTCGTTGTTTTAATTTAAGTATTATAAAATAACTGTACCTAATTAATTTAATAATAATTATTAGTGATTTTGTGAAGGTGGAAAAAAAAACAAATTGGATAAAAATATACAAAAAATGAAACACAAGATTTCCACTACTCCACTACAAAATCGTCACTGTCAAAATTATTAATAAGTGGAGGCACATCCTATCTATCAAATACTACTTCTCTATCCCACCCATCCTGCATATTTTTTTCAGTGTGCTCTACTGTCTTTGACCAAATATCAGGAGTCACGTTTTCTAAAGACTTTTTCCATACACCTATTGCTTGTTCTGTTGAAGAACCAGCAGTTCGCACATGATCCGTATAAAAAATTTTGACTATGCTCCAAATATGTTCAATTGGGTTGAACATACAGTGGTAAGGGGGAAGTCCAAGCACTTTGTGACCATATTTTTCAGATAATGTCAGCTTCATATACTGTTGCTGGTTTATTCCCACAAAAATGCATATATTTGAACAAAATAAGTATTACCATAATATATTGAAAAATGTTTATATCAACTTACCGTTGTACTAAATTCAATAATTGGGTTTTGAGGAAAGTATTTTCAAAAGGAATATCATTTTGTATCAACCAGTTCTGTATATCAGCCTTTTTGGTAGTAGTTGTTAGTACTTTAATGATCACTGTACTGTCATAACTTGCATTATCCATTACAATAGTGGCAGGTTCTTTCAAGTTCACTAAAAGCTGGTATTCAAACCAATGCAAAAATTTTTCTCGGTTCCTTCCACCGTGGTAATCACCATCTTGTTTTTTGGAAGAAAAACAAGCCCTTCTCCAGGAATAAATCCAGAAGAGGAACCAGCATGCAATACTATATACCTACAATAAGGAAATAACAAACTACTACTAGGTTTCCTAGATAGACTGCATAGCTCAAAACAACTATTATTAATTATATAGATTTAAATAAAATAGTGTGACTAGTAAATGTTTGAAAAGGTCTTAAAATGGCAGCAATGATAGTATATCATAAATTAAATGCTAAATTTTATTATTTAATTACCTTGGACCACCAATTTTGGTTTTTTTCACGCTTCTATGATTAGAATCTTGCCAAGAACGTCCAACAGTACCCTCTTTAAAGATCCAGGTCTCATCTAAAAACACAAATTGATATAAACCTTCCCTTTTTATCTTGACATTTTCATATAGAAAATGTACACGTTTTAATGCAATATGTGGCAAATCCATTAAACCACGACGAGGATCATCTTTTTGGTATTTGAATCCAATATTTTTCACTATCTTCCAGAGTGATGTTAAACAACCATCAAAGAGTTCACGCTCCTGGAGTTTGTCTCTTAAAGTTTTCAAGGTTATGTGTTCCTCTGAAAAAATATTGTGTTAGTTAATTGTGAATAAAATAAAACAGTAAATTCAATATACTCACTGTTTCCATACATTTCGTATATAACATATCGGAAAGTATTTTGATCGCAGTTATCAATTTCAACAGTAGGTTTCATGCGTTGTCTCTTTTTAGGTGGGCTTTTAGGCCGTTCGCCACTATTATGCTTGGCGGCAATACGGTTAACAGTGGTAACGCTAAGTTGTAAAGCTTCTTCAACTCTCTACAATGTAATTACTTCAATTTATGAAAGAATAATATATTATCAAGTTTAATTAACCTAACATTAAAAACATTTAATCATTTACATTTGAATGTGCAACAATAAAATAAATAATGATGAATACAAATAGCGAAAACTATTACTTACGTCTCTTACAGCAGTAAGCGGGAGAAATGGGCCCCCATTTCGGTATTCTCGTTCAAAATAGCTCAACAAAGATGTTACCATCTCTTGACATTTTCTGTTCAGCTGCTTCGGCATTTTATTAACCACACACTGCAGATTTGCCTAAATAATTAGTTATGGAAATAACTGTTTTTTTAATCTTGAAGAAGCAATGAATTTAAAAGCACGAAAAAAACTTGTAAATATTAGACGATGATCGAATGTCAATAAACATCAACACAAACTGAGGAATTTTAACAGTTGATTTGACAACGTCTTGAAGTTTTGCCAATCCGTTAGTTGTAAATTGCCCTGGCTGTTGAGGATAAATTGTGTTCACGGTTGGTAAATTAATATTTATTCTGATAAGCAGGAAAGTAACTAAAAATTACATCATCGACTTTTTATCGTGAATAAACTATACTTACATCTTCTTTGTAAATATATATATATATATATATATATATATATATAAATGGAATTAAATGAGTAAATCACGCAAAATAGGTTACAGAGGAAGAGTGGTAACCGTGGACATGCATGTTTCTAGCTCATTAGCCGTCATCGGCACGGTATAACCAAGAAAGTGTGTACAACTCATTCTCTGTAACCTATTTTGCGTGATTTACTCATTTAATTCTGTTTCTGTTTTACACTCTACGCGTTATTCTTTCATCTCTTCATTGGATCTTTGTCCATTTCCAGGGTCGGAAGGTTCAGACTGGAGAGCTATAAACGCCTCCGTGTCTCTATTGGTTGTTGTCCTGAAAACTCGGGATCTTCCATTTGAATGCACAAATATGTGTTTGGTTATCTTGTTGAAATCCGTTGTTTGTGTTTTCTCATGTTTCAATTAACATCCTTGCTTCCAAGTTGTACACCCTTTCTTGGTTATACCGTGCCGATGACGGCTAATGAGCTAGAAACATGCATGTCCACGATTACCACTCATTCTCTGTAACCTATTTTGCGTGATTTACCCATTTAATTCTGTTTTTGTTTTACACTCCACGCGATATTTTTTCATCTATTCCTTGGTTATTTGTCCATTTCCAGGGTCGGAAGGTTCAGACTGGAGAGCTATAAACGCCTCCGTGTCTCTGTTGGTTGTTGTCCTGAAAACTTGGGATCTTCCATTTGAAGGCACAAATGTGTGTTTGGTTATCTTGTTGAAATCCGTTGTTTGTGTTCTCTCATGTTTCAATTAACATCCTTGCTCCCAAGTTGTACACCCTTTCTTGGTTATACCGTGCCGATGACGGCTAATGAGCTAGAAACATGCATGCCCACGGTTACCACTCAATAACTGTAACCTATTTTGCGTGATTTGCCCATTTAATTCTGTTTTTGTTTTACACTCCACGCGTTATTTTTTCATCTCTTCATTGGTTATTTGTCCATTTCCAGGGTCGGAAATTTCGGGCTGGAGAGCTATAAACGCCTCCGTATCTCTGTTGGTTGTTGTCCTGAGAACTCGGGATCTTCCATTTGAAGGCACAAATGTGTGTTTGGTTATCTTGTTGAAATCCGTTGTTTGTGTTTTCTCATGTTTCAATTAACATCCTTGCTCCCAAGTTGTACACCCTTTCTTGGTTATACCGTGCCGATGACGGTTAATGAGCTAGAAACATGCATGTCCACGGTTACCACTCATTCTCTGTAACCTATTTTGCGTGATTTACCCATTTAATTCTGTTTTTGTAATACACTCCACGCGTTATTCTTTCATCTCTTCATAGGTAATGCATGTCCACGGTTACCACTCATTCTCTGTAACCTATTTTGCGTGATTTAGCCATTTAATTCTGTTTTTGTAATACACTCCACGCGTTATTCTTTCATCTCTTCATTAGTCATTTGTCCATTTCTAGGGTCGGAAGGTTCAAACTGGAGAGCTATATACGCCTCCGTGTCTCTGTTGGTTATTGTCCTGAAAACTCGGAATCTTCCATTTGAAGGCACAAATGTGTGTTTGGTTATCTTGTTGAGATCCGTTGTTTGTGTTTTCTTATGTTTCAATTAACATCCTTGCTCCCAAGTTGTACACCCTTTCTTGGTTATACCGTGCCGATGACGGCTAATGAGCTAGAAACATGCATGTCCACGGTTACCACTCATTCTCTGTAACCTATTTTGCGTGATTTACCCATTTAATTATGTTTTTTTACACTCCACGCGTTATTCTTTCATCTCTTCAGCCTTCGTCAGCACGGTATAACCAAATAAGTATGTGAAATTTGGAAGCAAAGATGTTAATCGAAACATGGTAAAACACAAAACAACGGATTTCAGCAGGGAAACCAAACGCTCATTTGTGCCTTCAATTGGAAGATCCCGAGTTTTCAGGACAACAACCAAGATCGACACGGAGGCCCCTCCGCCATGAACCTTCCGACCCATAGTAAATGAATCTCTTTGTTGTTGTTGTTAACATATCACGCGATATTCCAGCATCTTCTTTATATATATATACTGTTGCAGGCTATTGTGAACTCCGTTATACCTGTAGTCTAATTTGGGCTCCTAGCGTATATTTAATGTATACCACTACGGTTACGGTAGGCTCCGTTGATGTATATTTCCATACTTCAAAAGCAAGGTAGGCTCCGTATATGATACATTTCAGGTAATATGGGCTCCTTGCGGAGATGCCACATACACTATCGGCCAGTTAATACATACAATCAAAAGTATAATTGCCAGTTAGGTATTGACATTGTATAAAACGATTGCAATCGGCTTTCTTCGAAAGAAATTTTAATCTGAGACTGCAATTGTCAATTTGAAACCACAACTATGAGAAATGTATATAACATGAAAGAGTGAAAAAGTAATGTTACCTATAAATTATCATATTTGCATATCATATAAAAACCTGTTGACGAAAATAATCTCAATAGTCTAGCTTATATTATATATTTTTATGGAAATATACATTTACATTATTGATTGATGCATTTACAAGAATATACTACCTTCTCCTTCCCATTTTATGCTCACCTAATTTTTTTTGTATTAATAGTTGATCCGAATAAGGACCCTGCACTTTTTATGGAAAGTGGCGACTGGTATCTTTCTTTGAAAACTTGATATGCATTTGTACTCGATCTAGTTACTTAAATTGCTGATAGGCTCAGCTTAATTCTAAGACTGGGGGTTAATGTCTGTAAGTTTTTGTTATTAGTTTTAGTACTCAATGAAAGTGTTGAATTCCTAAGATTTGCCCATGATCAGTTTTTGAAATATACATTTTCAATGTCATGAACAATTGAGATTTTGTTATGATAATTCCCCATGTAATACAACATAGAAAATATATTTTAGATGCAGTTATTGTAGATCACACAATAATATAAAAATATACTTATTTATATATAGTGTTCCTCAATATATCGACTAGGTAAGTAATTAATGGGTATTTTTAAATTAACATGCTCAACACATAACAAAGGTATATTTTTTGATGTGTTATTCAGTGATTCAAATACATTATTGAATTAATTAACCGCTTTTCTAAATTATTTTCTTTGTACGAGTAGTCAACTGTGAAATAAATAAGTTCTCAATAGCTCCTGTGTCAAAAACTAAAACATTTAAGAATTGTGGTTAAAATCGTAAATGAAAAACCCCGCATGCTTTACACATAGCCATTGAATATCACTTATATAGTATAAGAAAATTAATAAGGCACTGTATGAATTTAGCATGTTATTTTGAAAATATCCATTGAATACCAGCCTCTATTTATTCATATATACAGTTGTATATTATACAAGAAGTTAAATATATTATCTATTTTGTATTACACAGTAATTATTGACGTGAAAAAAATCTTGATTGGCATTAACTTTAAAAATGTATATCTCAAAAATTGAAGAATTTAACAAGTAACCAAACTAACAGTAATAACACAAAAATGCAGAAATATACCGACGAAATTTCTAAATATAGTTTCATTTATAAGATAATCGCAATTTCAGAATATTTACCGTCCTCTATTTTTTGTCTCACACTGTATGAAATAGTATTGCAGAAAATAGCAAAAAATAAGAGCTAGTAAGAATTTTATTTCAAATATTTTCCCACTAACCCTATAACTATCCATATTTTTTGGTCAAAAATCAGTCTAAAACTAATGCCGCATGGGTAAGGATTAACAGCCCTGCAAAATATTAATAATAAAAAGGCTTACCAAAACGAAATAGTACTTTCGATGAACCGCTACTTTCCAATTTAACGGCTTGTATCGTACATATTGTTAGGTCTATTTTAGCAATAAGAGAAATATCATTTACCTGTCAGCGTGTTTAGAACTCCGCTAAGTCTTAGGCATAAAGGACCAGCTATAACCGTTTCATCTTCGATTTGTGATCTTAAAGGTTTTTTGGGATCAGGATTCGAAGGGCATTTTTTATGTGCCGCCTTAGAGACTTTTTGTCATAGTACCCTTTGTAGAATTTACAAGAAATACTACGGTTCACATTCCTTTTCTTTTCGTTAATCGGAATTATATTGTTACAAAATCTCCATGACGTCGAATTTGATCCAAAGCGTGTTTTCGTAGTTTTGAACCCTTGTCTGAGAATAAAAAACTTTGAACATCAAACTAATCAAATTAATCAGAACCAAGAGGTTTGATTTCTTCTGTTGAACTATCCAGTGCTGTATGTTTTGCTTTTTAAGTGATGAATTATTTTCGGATATGGAAGAGCATACTGGATCAAGTTCAAATGAAAACGACATCTGTTCTATATGTGAATCATTATTTTTTTAAAACGTCGAATCTTCCAGTGTTAAATCACGTATTACGCTTTCATTTTTGGAATTGTAGTGGAAATCCAAGGAAGAGTTCTGTAAAGCGGCATAGCTTGTCAACGGCACCTTATTTGGTGGGATCGTGATACGCTCTGATGAGTCAAAAAGATTGTTTTCTCTGTTTGAATTATTGGAAAAAAACTTTCCTCGGGTGGTAAATATTCAGAACCAGATGTTTCCGTGTTACTGAGACATTGTCCACTGCTAACAAACAATTTCTTCTATGAAATTAAACAATTTAAATCATTTATGAAAGTAATACAGTATCAAACGTTTGTCCAAACTACCAATTCTATGTTTCATGTCAATTGAGTTTCCAATTTTTAATTTTATGAATTTTAACGATTGTTTTAATATTCACACTTCTTGTCAGTACACGAGATTAATAACTTATAATTAATTATTAATATCCCAGAAAAACGTGTTTAATTTTTTATACAGGGTGAAGAATAATTAACGTGAATTTTGGATAATGAATAATAGCAATAACTGTGTTTTTTTAAATGGCAAACATATTTTTTGTCGCCTCAATTCTATATTAGATTTCAACCATATACTCTTAACACTTCCCTATGCCTGAATGTAATGGTTTTCGATAATTTTTTGTCTTTATTATTTAATAAAAAATAATTATTGTTTGTATATTAATAGTCATTTTACCGCTTTGTTGCTCTTAAGACGGATGTTTATGATTACTCTGTACCATGATATTTCACAGTTCAATTTTCTTCAACAAAGTGTTTCAGACCAGAAAAAATAAATATCTCGCAAGCTTATTAATTGCTTTCACTGAAATAATTTCATTTGCGATAGGAAATAGTGTACATACTCGTACACTTAATTTCGTCAACATTAAATTATTTTCACGACAAAGGAAAACAACACAGAAAACGAAGATTTAAGCATGTGTTTGAAGAATTGTGGACTTTTTTAGTATCTACAATTATTCCACTGGATATTTTTTCGTACGACTTTACCTTTCACTGTAAATAGCAGGAGTACCATTTTTCATTCCTTTCCAACCGCATACATCAACCCTTAACCCACCATATTTTTCAGGGTTATCATAAACCTTTTTATCATTCCCACTTATACAATTTTAAGTAACAGTTTTTCATATTTTTTACTGAATTAGTTATTCCGATCGTTCTAGGTAATTAAAGCTACATAAACTAAATACAAGCAAACACAGAACCTCTCACATCTACGTAAAAACGTCAGATTTAACATAATTTAGTAAAATTTTGACGTTATCGTAAAAAATGGTATTTTTCACTTGTACAACAGTCATATTTATATAGGGTGGTTCATTAACAATTGTCCATTTAGTAACTGGAGAAACCTTAGCACAAATATGAAGATTCGAGACAATATTTATAATAAAACTTTCTGGGTATCGGTAAGGAGGTATAGGTACCTCCAGTTACCATATGAACAATTCTAAATGAAACACCCCATAAAAAGCATATACAGATGCTACATAATTTGTTAAAAGTATCTCGTCCTCGTAAGAAAAATTAAAATTCTCTTACACTTTATCACTATAGAAATTAAATACCTTGTTAAACCTTTTGAACTGAAATGATGAAATTGTTGGATATCTCCGTAAAGAGATTGGAAACTATTCGATGTGTTATTCATTTGGTAAAAAATTCAACCAAATTTGTCAAATTCTATTGAAATAAACGGGTTATAATCATTCATTTATTTTGTCTTTCCGTACACCAATTATTTTAGGATTTTTTATTCAAAATAATTTAGAATTGATTGATGATAACAAAACAGGTATTGTTGATATTCCATAATACATAATACTTTAATTTAAATCCAATTTTCAGTAATTTCCCTATCAACGATTATCGGTTCTTCAGATACAGCCAGCCGTCCTATTTTAGTTGTAGACTCGATGTGGAAAAGTTTTAAGAAGTAGAATATTTTGTTTTCCATTGGATATTATTGGATATTTTATCAATGTATTTAATTCTGACCAGCTTTGTAATAGCACAATTTATATGGTACTTTAATCTTCCACAAATATAATACTATTTCAAAAACATTGTGGATGTGTTATATGATGGCTTTTGTTTAGCTTGAAAACAATGTAAAAATGTTCCAGAAAAATTGACTTGTTTTCTAAAAGTAATAATATAAACATTATTTGTCATCACACACTATCATATAAATTAAACTTTGTAAAAATACTTACAATCTGGAACCCGATTTAAAGCCAAATTTAATATACTCTTAAATCGAAATGTCATCATGGACATTCTCACACAATACAGATAACAATTATACAATAATTGTTTCCAACCACGTGTCTTGTACAGTACATGTTTGTACTCCACTGGAGCCCGAAATAACTGCTATATATACTGAAAAGATATCGCGTTGTTTTATGCAAAGAGGCGTCCATTTTTTGGGACTTTGGTATGTTATATTCACCCTAGTTTACTAGATATGGAGTAGTGAAGTTAAAAAAAGTACACAGTTTTCGAGTTTTTTAAACTTACGAGCTGAACTAAATTTATGTTGCGCACACAGTACTGTATGTGTATAATTGCAAAAATTTATTTAACTTCACAATAATATATAATAATAAAATTCCACTTTGTTTCGTTTTAAATATTGAATTTGTTTGAATTGAAAAAAACAACCAATTTTTTTTGCAGCAAAATAAGTTACATATCAGCATATGATTTAATTTGACGATCTACGTCGACGACGTCGCGGGTACAAGCTAATGAGTCTACATATTTGTGCTGCTTCCCTTATGTTCGGCGGGGTAACATTCATTTCACCGTCTGATTCGTTTTTCATATTAAACTTTCTGGTAATTTTAATTCAGTATAATAATCAAAATACTAGCTATCAGCTGTATTGTAATCGCTGGAACTCGCCCTGCGAAGGCCTGTCTGGGGTTTGTTGATTATCAATACTTATTATTGACTAGTGAATAATGAACGTCATCATTCTTAGGAAGCTCCACACGTAAAATGTAAACATTATCAATTATCAAACAGCGGTGGACAAATTTTATTATGATATGACAATTTAATAACTGCCAAAATTGCCAGAATCATTTGAAGTTATATTCAACGTTTCCAAATGAAAGTTACTATTTCTGTAGTAGCTAATATTTGCTCGAGTGCAATAGTCGCTATTAATTATTTCCGATTGGTTTGTTTTAAAATTAATTAAATTTCATTGGTCAATGGAATGTTATATTAATAGTCAATTTATCAAAGCCTTCGAGCGGAAGCTCTCGATTTTTAATTAGGTTAATAATCCCAAAATTATGTCGAATCAACAAAAACAGAAGAGTGTTTATCAAGATCACGCTATAATTTGGATGCTTACCTTCAGAAATAAATAATTTGTTCTTAGTATTTCCCATTTTAAGAATCAGTGTAGCCAAGCATGATAAGTTTTTAGCTCTTAAAATATACTGTGGCTGAACAAGTATAATGTTTGATATGGTATTTATAAACAACTTGAATTTTTGTTGTGTTTGAACACTCAAAATTCTCATAATTTCTTGACGCCAACTTAAAATGCTAGGATGAAAATTATATGAAAAAAACGAAAATCGCGTAAAAGAATTTTGATGTTTACATCGTATGTGTACAAGAAATAAAAGCTAGAATTGGAAAAAAACTCTAGCTCAGTTTGGACGCAAACTAGATATATTTAGTAAATAATTTTTGGTATCGTGTATCTAGGGTGACATTCACTGAGATCTAAGAGATCTATTGTGCCTCCTTTTTTCTATTTAGTTCCTAAGGAAAGTCTGAGAGACTAGAGTATTTCCTAGAAATTTTTTAGGATATCCGAAGGCTTCAGCTTAGGTAATTGTCCCTCTTCTTTGGTATCGTCTAACAGTCTCTATATGTAATTAACGTAATATTTAGTTATATTCATTCAGTCTATCTTGCCATAAAATTAAAGCCGGTAGATATAATCTATAAACATAAGGAAAAAAACCAAAATGTATATGCTAAATTGAACTCAAACCTAAATAGGAACAAAAAGGCAATGAAATAAACATAGTGATTACTCGGCCATTTTTAAATTCAAGAAGAGCTTATGAATTAAATCAGTAAAATTATAAGCCGAAAAAGTAGATTATTAATTTCATACTTTCTATTTACAATATAATAAAAATTGTTATAGCCTTGAGTCAATAAGATCTACAATGTAATTGAAACGTTTTGAATATTTTTATTAAAATTACGTTCAAGATTCAAAATGACAGAGTTATGTTATCTAAATGAATTAAAGTAATCATAATTTGCATTCATATCTAAAACAAAAAACCGCCAACTCCAAAGCTCCCGTTACCGAATCGTTTAAAATGTCAAATAACTTGAGAGCCCTTGCATGGTATACGTATCTCATTCCTAAATATATATTTAAAAATAGACTCATAGCCTGGATTTTCTTGAATAATACTTTAACTGTAACAAGAAATAACCGATGATGTAATTATTTACCAATTTAGTAGAATAATACTAGAAGGAGCTCATTCTGACCGCTTTAGTGATGGGGTACTCAACTGCAGTGGTGCCAGAGTTATCGGATCCTACTTAGACCTAGAAATATAACATAAAATGTATATCAAGTTTTCAACATATCGCCATCTAGAAATATACACGCGCACTACAAAAATATACAAATTCACGAAAATGGCCAAAATTGGCTCCTTCTAAAAACTATGCCTCATGAATCTAGACATAAATATAAGGTAGCTCATGCTTTTTTTAGGACATGGTAAACTGGGCTCCGTCTATCGGAGCCCATTTTACCACGGAGCTCACTTATACCTCAGATTTAACATGGGAGGAACCCACCTTGTATGTTAACTAAATATATATATATATATATATATATATATACTTGCCATTTCCCTCTCTGAAGGTTGTTAAAAATATTGCTACTCAGAGGGTGACAGGCTCTGAAGTTGGCAATTTCGGAATCTAAAATTTCCAGAGTGAGAGACTGGACTTGGACAATTTTTTTAAGAAACCTCCTGAGATAATTAAACTTACCACCCACAGGTGTCGTTCTCTTTTAGCCGGTGCTAACCTTTATACACGTGATAATTGCCTGGATATGTTCACAGCCACGGGACCGAGGAAGTGAGAGTTCATGAGGTTTGGTGACTTTGAGCAGATTCAACTCCTTGTAAAAAAAACAACAAAAAATAACAGCAGGCAACTGTTATATGAAGGAATTTTTTTAAAAAGAAGGTTTCTCTTCAGTTTTGACATTAATTGGACATCAACATTCAACAATTTGAATATTAATCTCATTGCTAAAATTGGTGCAACATTTGACCAAACTTGTGAAGAAATTCAAACAATCTAAATGTATCGGTGTAGATTAAGATTTATCCTACCAATCCATGAGATTATATGAAAGCAAAAATAAAAATCTTGTGCAAAAATGCGATCTTTACTCAATGGTTTTCGACACGAAAGCGATAAACCTTCTAACGTACTGTTTCGGATCACAGGTGCTAATTCCGTCGACGTTCGATCCATATTTCATAGTCTTCACCGTTTTTGCTTAATAATAATAATAAAAATATTCTATATTGATTGTTTTGTATCCCTATACATTCATTAGAGAAATGCATAATGTAAAATATGTGCCGATGTTCTGGCCATTTCTCTTCTTAATGTGTTTGTCTTGATGAAGTTCATGGCTCCTTGCCCGTCGGCATAATCCATAATTTTCTACTATTCACAGCAACTCTGCACCTTGAATGTTTATGACTCCTTGAATATTTCGGCTAAGTTTTCCCTGAAAAGTAGCTAAAAAACAGGGTTTCAAAAATGACATGAGGTAATTAGATTTTGAGGCGGCAACATGACTGACATCGATTTTGTTTTATTTCACTTTTCCGCCCAACCTATCTAATATGCGAGAAAAGGATTGTACCCCAAAAAAAGTTGGAGTTTTGGAATTTTTTTGAGTTATTTTTACGTTTTCCACCAACATCAACACGAAAAAACGGTTTTTCGAAAAAAAATCCTGTGTATGTCGTCGTCGTCGTCATCGTCGTCGTTGTCGTCGACCACTTTTAGTAACATGGTCTTGTTAGCACGATACAGCCTCCGGAGTGCAACAAGTCAGCAATTTTATGATTGAATATTGTTCAAGACATATCACAAATCAACTCTATTGATTTTCAGCTCACCAGATCCAGTACAACGGGTGCTATGGCACTAGAAGTACGAAATTTTATCATTTTTGGAAAAATATCAGTTTGTTAGCACGATACAGCCTCCGGAGTGTATACACTTGGCCAATTTTATGATTGGATATTGTTCATAGCATCTCACAGATGAATTCTATTTATTTTCAGCTCACTAGAGCTAGTACAACGGGTGCTATGGTACTTGAAGTACCAAATTTTTGTCAGTATTGGAGAATTTTCAGTTTGTTAGCACAATACAGCCTCTGGATTGTTTACAAGTGACCATTTTTAGGATTGGATATTGTTGAGAGTGTCACATAGAAGAACCTTATTGATTTTCAGGTCGCTGGAAACAGTACAACGGGTTCTATGGCACTGGAAAGGCCACATTTTTGGTCATTTTTTGATAAATTTCATGAAATTGACTGCCTCGACCCTTACTTCGTGGAATATGCTCATATTAGTGTTTTTATATGAAACTCACGGTCTCTAGTTAATTCTAGTTGAATATCATCTGATGATGATATTGATTTATCGAAACAATTGTCAATTTTTTAGAATTTTCAATAACTTTTATTATATTGTGGAATTAACTAGAGACCGTGAGTTTTCATTTAAAAACACTAATATGATAAATTTCAGGTTGTTAGCACGATACAGCCTCCGGAGTGTATACAAGTGACCAATATTATGATTGGATATTCTTAAGTGTGTGTCACAAATGAACCGTACTCATTTTCAGCTCACTAGAGCGAGTAGAACAGGTCCTATAATTCCAGATATTCTGCATTTTTGGTTATTTTTTGAGAAATTTCGGTTTGTAACATGATAGAGCCTCCCCAGTGTATACAAGTGACAATTTTATGATAGGATAATGTTCAGGGTGTCTCACAAATGCGGAAAAGTAAGTTTTGATCTTTAAAACCATTTATTTATGTTTGGATTGGTTTTACACGTTGTGAGATGATATAGTTTTGGAATTAATCAACACTGTTATGTAATTAGCGTGCCATGCAGAATCCTACACCCACTATCGCGGATGTCTCCTGCGCGATTTGTGTCTTTGAGATTTTCACGAAGATTTTCTGACAGACAATAATTGTAAACATTTTTCGAAATGGTAGGTGTATCGGCTTTGTTATGTTACCACGAATTTTTGGGTAGTCTGTGGTAACAGTTGTGTTTAATTGCCATCCGCAGTCACTTGTTTTGAACCACCTGCAGGGAGTGGAAGTTGTGTTTTGTACCGGTATAGTAGACAGGGGCTGCATATGTGAGTATTTTGTTATGTGTGTTAAGCTACTATGTGTACAGATGAGTGGATACAGTTTGCTCTTTGCAGCCTTGGCCTTGCGTACCTGGTGCATAATATTTGGTTTGCATTTGTATTACCTTGCGCCGTATACCCTAAATATTTTAGGGTATTACTCGGCTTAATATAATGCCCATCTACGCAAAGCTGAGATTGCAATGATGTATTTTTTAGCTATTCTCCTGAGTAATAAATACTCTGTCTTGGAGGCATTAATAGCTAATTTGTGTTCGTGTAAATATGGTAGAATTTTTGTGTTAATGTGTGTTTGTACTGTTTCCAGTGCGATATCTTGATTCTGTGCTGTGGCTACAAACCAAGTGATATCGGCATACATTGCAGTTAACAATTGTGGAGAAGTAGGGAGATTGTAGATAAACAGGGAATATAGCTAGGGTGATAAAACGGAACCTTGCGGTACTCCGGCTTGAATGGAGTACGGACCAGCTGTGTGAATTTCAATTTTTGAGAAAAAATTTCTATTTGATAAATATGAATTCAATATTTTAATTAGATCAGGAATTTCGAGATTTATCAACTTATTCATTAAACCCTCGAGCCATACGGAGTCGAAGGCCTTCTGTATGTCTATTGTGACCATAACGGATTTATGATTTTTTTGAAAACCGTTCCTTATGTAATTAATTACTTGGATAATTTGAGCTACTGTGCTGTGGCCGCTTCTGAATCCGTATTGCTCGGGGGGTATAATGTTATGATTTTCAACGAAATGTTGTAATCTGTGTAGAATAATTTAATCAATCACCTTGGCTATATTGTTGAGGAGGGATATAGGTTACATAACATGGTTGTTTATTCGTTTTGATGATGGGGATAACGTTGGCTATCTTGAGCATATCGGGATATTGCCCAGTTTTGATAATATAATTAGTTATGCTAGTTAGTTGTACAATGGATTTTTTGGGTATGTTTTTGACTAGGATATTGTGTATGACCCGGGGCTGTTTTGTTTTTTAGTTTTTGTATTATGTTGTTAAATTTTTTGTGTTTGGTGCATTAAGTGAATTTATATATTGTTGAACTGTCTTATGTGTTATTTTTTGATGTTGTTGTGTATGTCGCGAGTGATTAACAAAGTTGCTTTGAAAATATCCTCCGAACTGTTCTGCGATTTCTGAAGTGCTGATAGATATTTGACCATTATTCATGATTTTGTTGATTTCATTGTGTTTTTTTCTGAAATGACGGGCGATTTTCCATAATGAATTGTCGTCCGGTTTCAGTGTTTCAAGAAATGTAGTCCATTCATTATTTTTGTGTTCCTTTAATAGATCGTTGATTGAATTTTTTAATACTTGATGGTCACTGATGTTTTTTGTATTTTGCCAAATTTTTCTCAATTTATTTTTTTCTTGGATTATTTGTAAAATATTATCAGGTAATGTGTTATTCATATGAATTTTCTGTATAGTTGATGTTGATTGATTTTTAGCATTGATGATAATTTTTTGTAAGTTTCCAATTATTATTGTTAAGTGGTTTATGTTGTCTATTTTATCAATTATGTTCAAGTTTTCATTAATGTATTTTCTATATTTGAGCCAGTTAGTCTTTTTGTAATTAAATATTTTGTTGTTGTTGGGGTTGGTGATATTGTGGGATATTTTTAAATGGGTGAACATGGGATCATGGTCTGAATTGAGGTCTGGGCACAGATTAGACACAGAAAAGATACGAAAGCTTGACAGAGAACAGTAAAAAGAGAGAGAGATGGGTAGACATACCCATTTAAATGTCCATCGACGTATGTCGACTCCGTTCGGGCTGCTTCGCGAAATTTTTCAACAGAGTTGTCAATTTGTCAATTCGCATAATATTTCCTTCAATTTACGATCATCGGTCAAATATTTTATAAGCATTATTTTTAAGAGTGATAGTTATCAGATACAAATACTCGACAATTACTTCTTTTAAATCAATTTTATTAACATTAAAAGAATTATACAATTAAAAAGATTATAATGTATAAAAATCATACAATAAATATATACTTTTTTCACAAACCATATCTTTGGCAACCGTGCACAATAACGGGGACGGCATGGCTAAAAATACATAACGCCATTTTTGTTTGCTTCATTGTTTGAAGGTGTTCAATCGGCGATATTAATTGTGTTATTTGACTCATCGATTGTGCGTTGTGGTAATATTAACTATAAAAATATGGTGGTATAGACTATTATTCTTATAAAATGAATAAACATCACGGCGGAGTGTATTGTTCATACAGAGACTGTCCAAATAAATTTTATTCGAAAAGAAAAATAAAGTTCTTCCGATTTCCAAAGGAGAAGAGTATGTAAGTATTAATATTAGTTTGTCATTGATTGATACATCTGACGTAAAAGTACTACAGTATAAATGCATGGGTACTTTAATTAAACAAAGTATTTATAACGAAATATGTATTAGCTTAATTTGATTTAATTACGAATAACATTTTCAGATGCAAATTATGGGTTCAAGCTTGTGACAGTACGGATTTAGTCGTTGTTGACAGTGGATATCTGAATAAAACACGTCGTATTTGTAGTAACCACTTTGCAAATGAAATGTTCGTGAATTCACAGAGGTTAGCATTACTAAGATTAGCTGTCCCTAACGATTTCGAAAACAAGCATGGGTCCGGTAAGTTTTGAGTTTTGTGGGATTTTTATATTAAATACTTTTGAATGTTACACATTCCGTTATTTTTCTTCAGCTATCCCTAAACCAACAAAAAGAAAAAATGAAGACGAGTTGCCATGCACTTCAAAGAAAATTAAAATTATTGAAGATATTACAGGTAATATTTTAATTTGACTATTATTAACTAATTTTCCTGTTTTTATTTCATTATCATTTGATTTTTGATTTTTTATGATTTAGACAATATTGAATACTACTGCCTTGGTTACGATATGTCATAATACACAAATATTTCACTATAAAATGATATGTTTTTTCAATTGAAGCAATAAAAATAATCAATGTTTTATTTTCCATTTGAAGCAAGACGTGAACTAACAAATAAACTCATATCTACTCTTGAAAGTCTTCATACACTTTAGTGTAAGCAGCAATAACATCTATATATAAGTTTATTTCATCTTTATAGTGCACCCAGCAACTCTACCAGTTTCAATACCACTTCCAGAGTCATCATCCGTTGAAACCCAAACTCCCCAAAGTTTGTCTTCAAGTAGTCCTCAAAAAATTGCCATGGCAAGGAAAATTGAAGAGCTTAAGGCAGAAAATAAGATGTTGATGAAAGAGATCGACGCACTGAACACAGCACCTGAAGAATTAAACGAAGAAGATTTTAATCTTTTGTGTGATAAGTTTCTACCATCTGAGATTTTGTTAAAACACAAATAAGAAATATGAACAGAACTGCAAAAGGTCAAAGGTTCTCAAACTAATTTAAAAAAATTCCTCTATCTTTATATTTTCTTGGGCCAAAGGCATACAGACATTTACAAAAATCTTTTTCACTGCCATCTGTAAGAAGTTTACAAAAATTCGCGGAGAACACACATTTTAGGTACTGCTGGTTTCAACCAACAATTATCTGATTTACTAAAATTAAAAATTGACTATATGGAGGCCGAAGATCGTATTTGTGCTTTAACAATAGATGAAATATCGTTGAAAAGTAATTTATTTTATAACTTTGGTTGTGATTGTGTTATTGCGTTTGAGGATGATGGTACAAATATATAGCAAATAATGCTTCTATTATTATGGCTAGAGGACTGAAAAGTAATTGGAAACAACCATTAGGATATGCATTTACTTCTACAACTGCGTCTGTGCTGCAAATAAAAGCAATGCTAGAAATTTTTTAAGAGAATTAGGGAATATTGGTCTTGGTGTGTTTGTTTTAATTTCTGATATGGGTTCAAACTTTGTAGAACTTTCAGAACATTTGAATGTTACTCCACAGAATCCAAGTTTTACTTAGGGTGGAAAAACATTATTTTATTATTTCGATCCTCCACATCCTATTAAGGCAATAAGAAACAATATGCTGGGACAATAAAAAAACATCCTGGAAATATATTGTCCAATTTTATAAAAAGGATAGAATGCTTCGAAATCGTTTAGCTCCAAAACTTACAGAATCGCATAAAAAAACCTACAAATTGTGAAAAAATGCGAGTGAAATTTGCAACTCAAGTATTGAGCGCTACCGTTGCAGCTAGCTTAGAAACGTATGTATCGTTAAAATCTTTATCTCAAGAAGCTTCAGACACAGTCACACTCATTTCACATGCTGACAAATTGTTTGATATTTCCAATTCTTCTTCATTGAACAATGTCAAACAATACAACACAAAATTTTCCGGGGAAACACACCAAATTGATTTAATAAATGATTCAATTGAAATATTAAATAACATTATCATCGCAAGGAGAAATATTACAAACCATTGCAAAGTTATTAAAGGGTGGAGAATTACAATTAATTCCTTGATAGAAATATAGGCATATTTAAAATCAAAAAAATTTAAATTTATTTTAACAAGACGTCCAAATCAAGACTGTCTTGAAAACTTTTTTTGTAGTATTAGACAACAAAGTGGAAATGCTACCAACCCTACCTCCAATCAGTTTTCACGTGCATTAAAAAAAAAATTTTTTATCAACTTTTTCAATTCATCTTCCATGAATTGTGAAGATCAATTTGAAAATGTATTATATTGTTTGGCGCAGACCAACACTAATACATCTATGCCATCAACCAATTTGCCATAAATTTCAGAGTCACTAATTGTGATTATCATCGAAATCCATTTCCAGAACAAAACGCATTTGAATATGTGGTTGGATATCTTATTGGTAAGTGCCTAAAAATTCATTCAGGTAATGTTTGTCAACAATTTTCTACAAATACGCAAGTTTTGGACTTCACCAATATGTTTATTCATTATAAAGCATATGACAAGAACTAAGTATTTGGGAAGCTCAATCCACCCGATGACTCGTTTTGTCAATATATTTATAATTTAGAATGCCTTTTTTCACAAACATAGAGAAATATTTGCCGAACCCTTCGGTTGAAAATAATTTATATATGATATCAACAGCTACAGAATTTACACATCCCTCACGAATATTTAAAAAAATTGTTTATCCGATTAAGGATTTTCTATTTGCCGAAATTTAGCAATAGAGAGTTTAAGTTACAGCCAAAGAAAAATAGAAAACTGTCTATTTCACTCAATTTATAATCAAATCAATTTTCATATAAAATTGTTAATAAACTGATTGATTCCAACGAGATTACCTGCCTCGTTAAATTTAATATCCCGGCCTATTATATAAGAAATTTTAAAGTTTTTGACATTAACTTTAGTGCTACAAATTATTATCAAAATTCTCTTTTGCTAGGTGTTGTAAATCCTTCAACTTAGTCTATAACCATGTTGATATTGATATATTCTATGACAAAATGGTTACTTTTTGTAATAAGCTCAAAAAGCTTTATCTTAATAACCAAATTATGTTTTAATGTCGTAGTATTTAGTTTCAATAATCAATTTATACTGTATAATTGATATTTTAGTGAATACTGTATTTGGGCTCGTCCCGTTTGTATTTCCTTTGATAAATGATAAATTAAGAATTATTTGTATTTTGGAATTTGGTTGATATTTGTAATGATTTGTGTTATCTAAAAATGTATTTATTAATTAATCCCCCCACTATTTATAACAAATCATAAGAATGTACATATAGGTATTAAATAAATACATAAATATATATTCGAGTATGGTTATTGTTTTAATTCATGGCGAAATTTTGAAGATTTAGTGAAATTTCCAAAAAAAAACTAGATCAGGCATTGAAAATTGTTATTGTACCCGAGTCAACATTGCAATTTGGTAAGAAATTCAGAAAATATTTTAAACTGGCAACATCGCGGCCATAACGAGTTAAAGGTCCGAGGTCATTGAAGACGGAGTTGAAAATCGTTCGATGTTTTACCAGGATTCGTATCTGTTCTCTCTATAATCTGTGGTCTGGTAGTGTGTTAAGTTGTTTATGTTTTTACCAATAGCTATATCCAGGATGCTGAGGGTGTGATTCGCCGCATACGGAAAATAGGTTGGTTCGATGGTATGAAATATGTTACAATTAGAGTTATCGCAGAACTTCATGAGGGTATTTTCGTTTGGGTTAGGGTAGTTAGTATATTGATCCCACTGCGGATGTTTGCAGTTGAGATCACCAACTACCATAGCTTTGTTATGTGTTTTAAAAATGTTGTGTAGATCTGTGCTAATAATTTTGTTGCCGGGAAGGTTGTGAGCTCCGGCAATTTTAATTTTGTTATCAAAGAGGATCGCAATATGCTCAATTGATGTATTATTTCGTTGCAGGATTTTGAAATGTATGCCTTTTTTGATTAATAGAGCGATACCGCCACTGTCGGCATCTCCGGCGCGGTCTTGTCTATAAACACGATATTCTGGGTTTCTGAAATTTATTGATTTGTAAGAATTGAGAACTGTCTCGATTAGAAAGAGAATATCAGGTTTATGGATTTCGAGATAATGTCGGATTATTGGGAGTTTGTTTTGTACTCCGTACATTGCAGAATATTATTTTGAGGTAATGTCGTTTTTGAGAAGGTGTTTTTTCACATACCTGCCTATATGTCATAGTCGTCAATTCTAGCTGCAAAGTTGTTGTAAATAGTGAATTTCTAAATTTTACTGGTTGCCTTCTCATTTTTTTGTAGCAGATCGCCAGCTGCTCTTGTTAGCTAGTCTATGTTGACCAGCGAATGCAGTTCTTGAATTATGTTATTGAATTGATCGAATTTATTGACGTCTGTGGTTTGCATTTTATTATTGAGTGGCGCAGAGGGTTTTTGTGATTGGGGGTGACTAATAGCTTGGGGGGTAGTCGGAGGGTCTGATTTGGAAGGGAGGCTGAGAGATTCTGTATTTTTGTTGTTTTGTGACCAGGGGTTGTTTTTTGGAAGGGGTGCGGGGATGAATTTCTGGGGGGTAGGTTTGGATTTTTGGGTTAGTGACCTCTTTTCTTCAAGCCCTATTCTTCTTTTTATAAATTCAGGACAGACTTCAGCATTCGCTGGATGATCACCCCTGCAGTTCGCGCATCTGGCTGAGGTAGTTCTTTCCTTGGTGCATTCAGGCGTCAAATGAGGTCTGGCGCACTTGAGGCACCTGGGAGTTCTGCCGCAATTTGGAGTCGCACGTCCCCATAATTGACATATGTGGCAGTGGATTATCGGCTTGTTTTGTCTTCTGAACTCCCAGATGAGTCTGGTATGTTCGATAACGCGTACATTTTTATTTAGATAATCCAAGGTTACTTTTGCGTCGGTGGTCGTCCTTTCGTGGTCATTCTAAAGATGTCTCGAACTTGAATTTTGTGTGTTTTTCCAATTTATTCTTTTATATCGATAAGCCCTCGTAATACGAATGCATGCTATTTATCATCCCTTCTGGTATAAGTATGAAACTGCACTTTTTCATTTCTAAGTACAGTTTTGAGCCTCTCGAAGTCGTCCACATCTTTCGTAAATACGATCGAAGAATTGTTTGTGTACTTGATTTCGAGAGATATTTGATTTGATTTTTCAATTTGTTTATCATCTCACGATGGTGTGAGACGTTTCCGTCTATAACAATTGGGGGGCAGTTTACTTCTGTTTTTTTTTCATTTGTTGGCGGCTGTTTTGGATCTTGTGTAGTGGTATCTTCTTCGTCGGTGGAGAAATCGTTTATTTTGCGGAAATGATTTTTTTTGCTTTCGTCGGATTCTGGACGATTTTCAGCCTCCAATTCGCGTTGTCTCTGGAGTTCTTGCTCATCCCCGACTTTTCTCCATAAATCACAGTGACAGGTACATTTTTATTTAAAGTATAATATCTTCGCATCATTTAGCATTTAGAATTATTAACCCAAGCTGTGCCTTGCTTCATAGAATGGAAAACTTGATGACTTTTGCGTATTGCAGTGATAAATATATTCTATTATATATCATTAATTTTACACAACAAGTATTTTCTCCTTTAATAACACCCTTACTTCTCTTATCACATTTAATAATATGTTTTATATATATATATATATATATATATATATATATATATACATATTGTAATACTTGTGTGTATAAGAGGAATTTTTAATATTATTGTATTACTATTTTGATTTATTAAATTTTAGTGTGGCTAGCTCATTGAAAGAAAAAGAAAATTTTTATGTATTTATTTATGCGGAGAGAATGAGATACTCAATCTACTTTTTGGGTTCCAGTTATTTTTACACTTTATCTCCAATATTTTATCTTTTATTCATTCAAACAATTTTTAATATTTTTTTTATATTATTTGGTGCGCCTATGGTTAAAATTTCTCATTAGAATAGTCGATTCCAGATCTCACAGTAATAACAGATGTCAATTCGTATCCGTTGAAATGATATTTAAGAAAACAATTATTTCAATAATATTTAATATGAATTAGTTTGTATTGGTCAGAAAATATGTATTATAAATTTCAACAAAGGAACAAAGTGATGAAACGTCTTATGCTAATATAAAAGTTGAGAAGTCGAAATTTATAAACGTTAAATAGAAATTCGCTAGTACTAAATTGGAACAAAGAAACAAAGTGATGAATTATAAACGTTAAATAGAAAT
The DNA here is from genome assembly GCA_963921935.1 of Galeruca laticollis. Taxonomy (NCBI): domain Eukaryota; kingdom Metazoa; phylum Arthropoda; class Insecta; order Coleoptera; family Chrysomelidae; genus Galeruca; species Galeruca laticollis. The sequence continues at coordinate 200,715,837 of OY998175.1, read as the reverse complement.
ACGTAAGTACTAATGTTTTTGTAATTACTTTTATCAGATATGTTTTATATCTCTAACATAAATGTTGGTACCATCAAAGACAAAAAAAACTAACCTGGTCCTCACAACCCCACTAATACCCCTTCTTGAAGTGCTGTCTTTCAAAACCACACCATACAGAATTGCCGGGACTCCAATAATTGTTATTTTATATATTTTCATATGTAGCTTCTTTATAGTATTCCTTCTTATATATTTTTATTGGCCGCTTCTACTGTTCATTCAGGACTCTTTTATACAATTTTTATAGTTTTTTATCTAAACTTTCTTATCATTTCTCCAATATGTCATACCTACTTCATTTTCTCCATCAACAAAATTCCCATTGTTTTTTGTTGCTATGCCCTAATCATATGTGTGCTGATTCTAATTCTTAAGTGTTAATTTTTTTTTAAATTGTGTTTGTGTCCTTTTAAAATGTTCTTCCTACCAAATTATTATTATTCTTCCACATAAACTATCCTCTATTCCTATTTTCTAATTACTAAATAATAGCTTTATTTACTCAACAACAAAATTCATATATTTCCTGACACAATAAATATAAAGTTCTGTGATTTCTGCTTCTCTTTCGATTTGTTGCATTATTCATTTCCATAGACTTTTTTGACATCTATGTCACTGTGATATATAACCAAACAATTCTCTCCTATGTGACAGTTCCTAAACTTTTGACATTACATATTATAGAATCAACTTAATGTCACATTAAAACACTAGTCAGGTCATCTTGTACATTTACCAAGTATTTGTATATTTCTCAGTACTTCACGTTGATAATCATTTTAAATAAAAATTGATAAAAATTGAAAGCAAGTATTTTTTATAATTCTATTAAGTTTGTAATAGCTGAACTACACATAACCCAAAAATGAAAAGACACTATCATTCGGATACAAAATTAAGTAATTAAACGGTATCAAATCAATTTCTCCATCCAACATTATGATTGAAGTTGGTCTGATATATATCGATAAGCCAAATAATATTACGGACAGTATAAATTTTATTCTAAACGTAAATCCGAATATCAGCAGCCTTATTAGTTCCGTCACAACGTCAATGCATTCAAAAAAATAGATTCAAGGTGCTCATTTTAAACCAGTATAATATATATATATATATATATATATATATATATATATATATATATATATATATATATATATTATAATATATTCTCTGTTTTATAATAATATTTGCCCCACGTTTGGGTGACAAATTATTATATTTCGATATTTTAATAATTATATTATGATTTTATCTATATGGATTTTTAATTTGTTGATGTCACAATTTATGATTGTAACTACACTCTTGTGAATATGCCTTTATCACTGAATATAACCTATTGAATTTTTTGACAGCAGTTGTCAAATTAATATGCCCGGCTCAGATGAATATTAAATTTTATATTGTGAAAGATAAATCAATACACAATCGACTTACTCACTCTTATCTCAGGGAGGGATCAAAGATTTCAAATAATAGTTCAAATTTATAAATTTTTAAAGAATTTTCCAAATTACGTATTACGCTATTCCAAATCTAGAGTAACTGTTTGTTCAATATACTACAAGACAATTAAATTATCTTATGACATATATGATTTTACTGTCAGGAAATTAACCAAATGTCACTTATTATATCAAAATTTCTATAGCCTGAAAATTATCAAATACAATGAGAAACGAATATGAAATGAGTACTAAAGAGTGATTGGAATTCAAATTTATATAATATATTATCAAATAACAAATTACATAAAATTAGAACTTTTCAAAAATATTATAAACGCAGAAACAAAGATAGAATTTTCTATCAACCTTAAAATTAAGACAACCTATAATTATAAATCTACTCGCTAAATAATTTATTAAAGTTCTAAATGTTTGATTATATACTTGATGTATATCATTGTCAAAATACGCAAATTTCCGTTTAAATTGTCTATTCCAAAATCATCTTCGCTTGACGTTGAATTTTATTTGAGTAACGTTACTGTAATTTCAATCGAATTTATTACCATAAGATGCATCTAATTTTGAAATATTTTTAATAAAGGCTTATTAATTCTCGAGAAATAATGTAAAAAAACTGGACAGGACTCACCAACTAGGTACTGGTTAACTCGTTCGTATTCTAAACCGTGTTTAGAATTCAGGAACCACTTTCTAAATTAATAATTTAGGAATCGGAAAATCACCCGCACTTTATCGATGCAATTCGTTGCGAATTATACACGCACTGGCTTTACAATGCAGGATTTGATGATCTGATAATATTCATATGAATTACTATGATATTATTAAATAAATTTGAGGCAACTCTTATTCCGATGTTGCCTCGTGAGGATCTCAAAATCAACTCACTCCACTTTCTATATAAATAATTCTCCTCTCCTTTGGTTACCAAAAAATTCTTTTTTTTAATAAAAATATAAATTTACGTTTTCCTATAACAAAGAGAGATTTTCATTCTTTCAATATAATTGCAATTTTGCTAACAGAGACATCTGTATTCTTGTTTTCAAATCGTTATAAAGTATATCCTGCATTAATGTCATCCGAAATTGAAATGTCAAAATTTATTTGTATATTGAAACTTCAAAATTATTGATAATACAGTGTGTATCACTAGTATTACATCCAAATATGCACATGCATATTTTCTTTAGAATTTAGACAGAGGATATGTATTAATATATATATATATATATATATATATATATATATATATATATATATATATATATATAATAATATATTTAATTTTTAATTAATTAAGCTCAATTATTTTATATTTATTTATTTAATAATGGGCGCCAGAATTGGTTCGCTTACCACGAATTCCGATTGAAATTAATATATAAGTTTTAAAAAATTGTAAATTTGTTTAATATTGTTGTTACCATATCTCAGGAATGGATTCGGCACTTGACGCTTGCCAGCAACAGGAAGCTATAGGTAAGATATCAAAGAAAATACAAGACGAACATAGACAAACGATTTAATCAAATGTGGATAACGAAATAACGGATTCTTTGTCAATTAACGAATTAAACAATACATATTTATAAATTCAATGAAATACTAGCGAAAACCTTCGCATAAAATGATGCACACCAGTTATAAGTTTATTTGCACCAAAGACAGCAAGTAAATTGCGCTCAAATGATCAATTGTGTGCGTTGAATGTACATTCGTAGCGCTTCCAACCCCAACTTTTGCTATTATAAATATAATCGTCGCGTGGTGTGTGTATTCTGTGATGGGTATAATTTAGTTTGCGAAGATAAAGAAGAATGTGACGTGTTTAAGATTTATTATTATGATTTATTGTATGAATTTGGTAAGTACTTAATATGAAATTAGTGTTTCGTGTCCGATATATTAGTGGATATTGAAATGTTTAAAACTAATATTTTACTAAGAAATTGATATCAACAATAACATAACCTAACATGTAAATATATCTGTGAATGTTTTTATAGGAGAAGTTTTATATATACACGAGAAATAGTGTTCATAGTTGGTTCTTCTTGACCCTGGATATGATGCGTGTGAAGGAAATGATCGACTACGATCGAATAAACCGGAGCTGAGGATGTGAAAAATGATGAAATGTGAATTATTTCACCAGTTGAATACCACAATTAGTAGCAAGACGTATGAATAGTCGTCGAAACTATACTGATAAGGTAATTGTTCAATCTTACCAAGTCTAGACGATAGCACAATTATTTTCACTCATTTGTTAAAATACGAATTATGTTTTTAGTTAGTTTACTTTTAAAACTTTGTTGAACACTTTGGTCAACGTTTCAATATGATTTTGTTAAATTATCTTCACTTTTAAACAAATTTGGAGAAGAAAAATTTCACGCGTCCTCCATCTATAAATTTCACGAGGCTTCTCCAAGTTTAGAATCAACAACTTGCAACTGTTTTCCTTTTTGTTTCTCATTGTTCGTTTGTTGCTAAGTAAATAATTGTTTTTATTGAATCAAAACATCCATTTCTGTGTTATTGTAGATAAATTCACTGTGTTTATTTACACTTCTGTAATCACTCCGAATCACTCTACCCGAACTATCGAAAGAACGTTAATTTCCGCGTTGATATTTCGGTTTGACATTTCATATAAATTAATTGAAAAGTTTATGCAATATACGGGGTTTCTGAAAGTGTTCACAAAATACAAAAATTTAATAGTTTAATTTTGTTTCAAAATTCACGTGATTCTATATACGGGGATTATTATAATTATATACAAAATATGTTTGACGTAATTTACTTGTCATTGTTATTTTTATACACCTTGAAATATACTTTGAAAAATAATTACTAAATTAAATAGTAATCTCTTAAATCATTTTATTAATTGTATATTATTCGTAAATATTTCTTAACGTGTTTAAGCTATGTCTTTATGAATTATCTCCTTTTATTAAATATTTACTAAGATTCACATTATTCGAATGATGCTAATTGGTTTAATTTAACCTGGTAGATATGTTTCACTTTAACATTCCCTAATGTTCTATGGAATTATTCTTGACTTGACAAGAATATTCTATAGAAGTTTACCTTGATTTTCTTCTCACAATTTCATAATCATATGTTACTCATTGCAATAATTCTCCAGTTTAATCCTATCTTATTTTCATGAAGAAGTCTTTAAATTGTCATAATTAACTTATACTTAGTTTATCAATAAATTTGTAATTTTAGTATTTCTAATTCTTAGTTAAGATTGATTAGATTAAATTAATTTGTACTTAATTACTTAAATAAAATTTCTAATTCTATTGTTTCTTAAATTGGGCAGGCCCAGGGAACAAATTTAGTTGGTTTTTTGTTGTAACTTATAAACATGCAATTTGGAATTTTTGGACGAATCTCAATGTCTAACAATAAACCACAGACAGAGGATATTTTGTGTTTTTCATTTTGAAACTAACCTAAAAAACTTTTTTAAGCATGGAAAATGTATTAAATCTCTGAGGAGTCTGGGAGTTTTGGGTGCTACATTGTAGTATATTTATAATTTATATACACTTTGAAAATGTTTAAGGTAAGTTACATATTGTGACTTATGTAGTATAGGTCAATTACAGTTTAGTATCTGATATCTTAAGTGTTTTCTTCGTTTATCTGACTTTTGACGATTGTAAGCTGCACTGAGGGTTAGAAACTTAGCGGATTGGTGTTTTGCAACTAGTACTTTTGACTTGCGGACTTCTGTATTTTTCAATCACTTATAGAGGAAGGATCGTTGTGTTGGTTCGAGAAGTATACTTCATGGATACTCTGTGGCTTGGGCTTATTGTCTTCACAAATAGGGCCTTTGGACATTCGGTATCAGATTTTAAATTCCTCATAAGGTTTCAATTGGAAGGGGGCTACTGGTGGTGCAGGTGTGTCTGGGAAGAATAATTGTTCCGTTAGGCTGGAAACTGGTTTGTCGTTTCGATCGCTTGTTAGTTTGAAAATGTCTCCTCGTTTTGCAGTGGATCGATTAGTAAAGGACGAACTCGTTTATGAGTTGACAATACGAGGTATTGCGAGTGGGTCGGTCTCTGAGATGCGACGTAGCTTAGCTGTAGCGCTGCAAGAGGAAAAGAAATATGATAGCATAGATCCCTCCATAATATCCGTATATAGCTGCTGAAGACCTGAGCGCAGTTGAAATTAAATTAGGTCAGATTGAGCAGAGTGTTGGAAGAATTTCGTATGAGTGATAATTTCCAGAAATTGCAAAGCCAGCTAGTGCATCTGCTGGTCTGGAACTTCTAACTTTCCTTAATGTTTTTAGTACAAATAATGTGTTAGCCTTTACACTTTTTATTAGCCTCCCAACAGGTCCTAGAATGGTGTGAAAGACGCAAATGGCAGAGTACATTCTCTGTACCTGCTCCGCACTGGAAAGACTCAGATTCAGAGATCTTCGGCTTTACAAGACTGGAACCTACGGATTTTAAAGAAGACTCCCATTGTACGATTACCTCCATTATGGAAGGGTATGAACTATACAGCGAACTCTAGCAAGGTGTGAGCTACAATAGACATATCAGAGCAGCAGTGGAAGGCATTATTATCTAACCAACTGACCTATAACCTTAAACTTTAAACCGCACACTTTATTTTTGAGATGACTCTAGTAGATAAGCTATGTTAGTCCTGGCGCATTTCTAGCCCATCTTAGCCCACTACTTTCAATTTTCGCCACTAGATGGCGTTGGCGATGGCGCTAGGGTGACGTCACCAGGGTGCCAAAACGACCGTGGGTGGCTGGTGGTAGCAAGGCTACTTTTTCCGTATACTGCGCATGTTTTCCATTGCAGACAGACCGTAAAAGACGTATTTTAACGTTCTGCGCAGGTCCTAAAGGCATTGGTGCATATCTCTGCTATTATTGGTCGGATTGAAAAAACGGCATTATGATGGTTAGATTATTTTCATATACAAGATGAGAAAATATGGAGGGCACATATCTGCCAAAACGGTCGGGGGTGTACCGTCATAAGTGTATTAGAAAAATTTCATCGGACAAAAGGGCGTTATCGATGACGCGCTTTTTCGAGCTAAAAGGCCGGTGGTAGCAATGCTACTTTTTCCGTATACTGCGTATGTTTTCCGTTACAGACAGACAGTAAAAGACGTATTTTAGCGTTCTGCGCAGGTCATAAGGGCATTGGCGCATATCTCTGCTATTATTGGTCAGATTTTTATGGAACAAACTACATTAAGATTGCTCTACTTTTTCCGTATACTGCGCATGTTTTTCGTTACAGACAGACCGTAAAAGACGCATTTTAACGTTCGGCGCAGGTCTTAAAGGCATTGGCGCATATCTCTGCTATTATTGGTCAGATTTTTATGGAACAAACGATATTATGATTTCTAGATTATCATCATATACAGGATGTGCAAAAAAGATGTCATTAGGGCACTAGCGCATATCTCTGTTATTATTAATCAGATTGAAGTCGAATAGACGGTATTATGTTACGACGATGTCATAAGGGCACTCTGCTATTATTGATCAGCACAGGGCAGAGATGATCCACCTGGTAGCTAAAAAAAATATCGAAGCTACTTTTTTCGTATACTATGCATGTTTTTCGTTACAAACAGACCCTAAAAGAGGTATTTTAGTGTTCTGCGCAGGTCATAAGGGCATTGGCGCATATCTCTGCTGTTATTGGTCGGATTTTTAAGAAACAAACGACATTATGATTGCTAGATTATTTTCATATACAGGATGTGCAAAAAAGCTGTCATTATGGCACTAGCGCATATCTCTGCTATTATTGGTCAGATTTTTATGAAACAAACGACATTATGATTGCTAGATTATTATCATATACAGGATGTTCATAAAAGTTGTCATTATGGCACTAGCGAATATCTCTGTTATTATTAATCAGATTGTAGTCGAATAAACAGTATCATGTTAGGTACGTCAGTACGACGATATACAGGGTGACGATATACAGGGTGTCGACATAAATATGTCATAAGGGCACTCTGCTACTAGTGGTCGGATTGAAGTCGAATAAACGGTATTAGGTACGTCACTACCACTTTCGATATACAGGGTGTCGACATAAAGATGTCAAAAAGGCACTCTGCTATTATTGGTCGGATTTTGATCAAACAAAAATAAAATCATGGAATTGACGTTTCCTGATCGCAGTGGCCACTGAAAAGGTGCTCCCCGAACAATGCATCTATTAGGAAACCTCATATTTAAATATCTGCGTACATTTAAACTGAAATGAGGAGGTGCCCCATCATGCATGAACTATAGATTTTTTCTTAACTGAAGAGGTTTCAGACTATTCTGATTTCAAATCCGTTTATACCTAAGACTCGCACTTACCGTTCCTTCGCTGATGCTTAAAACGAACGGACGGGCGGACACCCCAGACAGCACGGATTATTCCTAGAATATTTTCTAAATATCTTAAAAGAGAAAAGTATTTTCCAAATATTCATGGAATATTCCTATAATATACAGAAGTCTCTAGGATATTCCAGGAATATTCATATTGGAATATTCCTAGAATATTCCCGAAGGAATATATCACGAATTATTTCGTGAAAATATTCCCGTATGAATATTCATAGAATATTCATTTTTGAACATTCATAGTATGATCATTTAAGAATATTCATGGAATATTCTACATTATTTCCATGGACACCTTATTCACATTTTCACTATTTTCGTAATCAAAAGTATGGAAGAAATATCAAAAAATGGAACGGAAAGTGCTACATAGTTTTTGTTTTAACAAGTAGTCAAAAATACACCATAATGTACTAAAACCGCGTTAGCGTCTGTCGTTTATCTGGTAGTCGTCGCTTAACTCTACGACCTGCTGTAAATTTGATGGCATTTCAAATTGACATTTGACATCATGGCATCGTTTGTCAAAAGAAGTATCATGTCATGGTTTTCGACTATTTCACTTAAATATCTTTTTTATATTTACAGGTACAGAAATGGAAAATATTGAATTACAGAATGTTCTTTCGTCAGGTACTTTTACTTTCATAAGTTATATTGTAGCATTATTATTACATTTATTACTTTTTAGACTTGAAATTCCAGAAAACATGTATTGAAATATTGGTAAAAAATTGTAAATTGATAAAGGATTGCACAAGACAAGTCCAGGAACTTTCTGAAAAAGTTGATACCCTCACAGGGATATTGAAAGGAAAAACTTTACCATCTGCTGTTGAAAATATTGAAAATACCAATATAATGTTGGATTTCTTTTTGGACTTTCCGATAAAAAATGCCCAAATGTTAGATAACGTAGAAAAAATATTGGAAAATGAAGAAGCATTCAACAGATTAGTGAGTATACCTACTAACAGTATAATTATATCTGAATTATCTATAAGGAAGTTAAGTTTTTTTTGTCATTTTATCACAATGAAATGTTGATTTCATTTTTAACATAGATATATTTTACTTTCTGCACTTAGTTTAATATAGTAGTAACTTTTTCAATTTCAATAGATAGTAAAATAACTTCAACTCATTTGCTGACTCATCAAATGAGTCATTTCACTGGTAATTGACATCGAAAACAAAAGTTGAAAGTTCTATGAAATTTTATCTTCCCATCGACAATAATAAAAGTACCATAAATGGATAAATAATCGAATTGCATCTATTAATGTTAATTTGCAACTAACTGAAAAGTGATAACAACATTTCTTGAGTGAACAAATTCAGAGAGATGTTTTTTTTATTGTATAGACAGAAGACGATTCGATCTTACAAACTTTCATTCAACACAACATGTTTCTCTATCGCAGTAGCTTTTTTAGGTGACTATCAAGAAGAAGCTACTGTGATAGCGAAACATATCGTGGTGTTGAATAAAAGTTTGTGAAGATCGAATCGTCTCCTACCCAGACAGCACATAATATCCATTAGACATCCACAAGATATCCTTTATGAATATTCTGTATATCCACTGGATATAGATGGATAGCCCATAGACATACAATGGATATCCATATGTCCGCCTATATCTAGGATATATGTGTTATCTTATAATTATACCTACTGGATATCTCTTTAATATCCCATGGATATCCTATGTTCACATTTGGTATATCCACTTAACGTTCCATGGATATTAATAGGTTATTTTATATTCACATTTGTTATATCCTTCCTCCTCAAATATGAAAATCTGAGAATATATGACTAGTACCTACTGGTGGAAATACAAGATAGTCCAACGTAAACAATACAAACCAAATTTTTTTTATGTCTACAGACCTGGAATTAAATCAACAGAAAATAGTTTATCCAGTCAACCAGTACAAAATATTATAGATACACAGGGTGGATAGTCTAGTATTTAAGCGAACGACTGTAGAATATTGTGGCCCAGTGAAAAATATTCAAATACTCATCACGTATATCTGTTATATTTTGTACTGATTGACCAGAACTATTATTTCCAGTTAATTTAATTCTAGATTTGTGGATATATACAACTTTTGTTAAGCATTGTTTTTGTTGGCAATCTTGTATTTCCACCACCAGGTACTAGTCAGATATTCATCTGTGAGTAAGGCTACATTCGTAATCAATTCGCTGGCCAAGTGGCACTTTGGCACGCAAGTCGGCACAAAATTTTCCATTCACAATAACTTCAAAGTCGACTTTAACGCAAGAGCGTTCGTACCTAAATAATTGTCAGGATTCCTTCAGCATATGGTCGAAGCATGATTCTGTCTGTATTTAGTTCAGTCTGAGGTTGGAGGTTATAATATATAATTTGGATTTATTTTTTATAGCAGTATATACTGGAGTTTAGTAGTGATGGACAACGCGGAATATCAATTCAATGATGAATTTTTGTTACAGTGCATTTCCAATTACAAAATATTCTACGACTAAGACTGCATCAACAATTGCTTTTTTTTTAAAGCAAAATCAGCATTGTTGCAAGTAAAGTAGAAGTAATGTCCTCCTCCTCTATTTTATTTTTTTAATCAATCAGTCGTACGGAAAAATAAAAAAAAAACCAAAAACAAACAATTCGATGAAAATGTCAAACTATCAGACAAATGTTAGATATATCAAAAAACAAGTATTAATGCGCATGTCCCATAGCCAGCACAAATTGCAAGTCGAAGTGGAAGTTTGCAGCTTGCAAGAAATTTCGACGACTTCAACTTCAACTCTGACGCCAAATTGCGTTGTGAACAATCACACTGAAGTAGATTTGCTTAGCTTGCGTGCCAAAGTGCCACCTTGCGTGCCAAAGTGTCACTTGGCCAGCGAATTGATTACGAATGTAGCCTAAGAAGGTACAAATGGAATTACATTTTTCATAATAGTAGTATTATTTGACATATGATGAAATGATATACTACGGAATAGAATAATAGAAAATACTTTATTTTATAGAATATACATACTTAAATATACATCAATAATTGTTCACCGCCCAGCTCATCTACTCTGCAATCTTCTTTCTGTAAGAAAGACGAAAGAAAGATTATAGATTTTCAAGGTCAGCTATATACCGTATAGGTACGCCCGAATGTAAGATGCACCTTTTTTGTAAAATAACGTTTTGAACATTGGCCCGAGTCTTGTATTCGAGCACATACCTGTAATAAGAACATCTCTTATCACCTGAACACCATTATTATTATTGAGCTCAAAAGATTTTTTAATCAAATCAGACGAGCCCCCAGCACAGTTTATCATGAAACAAAGTAAAACGTATTTCACATTTTCACACCATGCTATTTTACATTGTATACATATACAAAACGCTTTTAATGTAGGTAATCAATCATAAATATAAATAAAATATAGATGTATCAATATTCAGAATTAAGATAAGAAAAATATACATACCTTATTTTTTCCATATTCAAACTAGCGTTAAAAAATACCCAACTACTTTTGCATGTGTTTAAAACTATGATAACCTACCCTACAACAAAAATGACGAGGCTAAACGGTCAAACGCGGCATCACCCAATGAGAGAAAATAAATACCATCATGTTTGGTTGGTTACATAGTTTTGTGGGTATGTAATATGGAAGTACACTGATGCATGCGTTATTGACTATTATAACATTAAACGTTAAGTCATGAGATATTTGTTGTTTGTTAAAAACACGTTTTATGCCATATTCGTATTGTTGATTAAACTCATAGCTGATCACTCAATTTAGGTATATTTATCATTTTTCAATTTCACGTCTTGAATAAAACCAAAAATACGTTGAGCATAGACAAAAATGCGACAGAAAATAATAATAGATATCCATGGATATACAATGGAGATTAAGACATTTATGCATTGAAGGTATTATCTATTAGAACTTTCTTCTCAATAATTTTTTATGTGATTATTCAATATATTATCAGTAAAATAGGAAATATTTTTTTTCGTATCCATGAAATACATTCAGTGGATACCCATTAGATATCTTACATGGACTGGATGTTCAGTGGATATTGGGCTATCCACTGAATATCTAGTGGATATTGTGTGCTGTCTGGGTATCTATATAATTAATATATGGTTCTTCATCAAGTAACGGCCAAGTCATTCAATATTTTTTATCGCACTTGTAGTGAACCCTACTCGATTTTTTTTAATGGTTTGATGCCTTGAAAACTTGTAGTCCATAATTTTTCAAGTTTTATTCGACAGGGTAATTTTATTTGACAGGGTAGTTCTAAATCCCCACCCTGTATATACTAAGGATGTTCATGGTTATAATGAAATCAAATAATCTTCCTGCACAATATTTTTCTCAAGTCATTATGACTTTTTCAGAAACAATACAGCGCTGTAACAGGGAAGCTACCCTAAAAGAAATTGAAATCGTAGTAAGTGTCTATCCGGCCAAGTCTAATGATAGACTGAAACGACAAAGGTGAGTAATTTTTGTATCACACAACTATTAGTTTATTTTGTGGGTCAGGTAGCAAAGTGGCAAAAGCATCAATCTTTTAATCACTATGGCTACCGGACGTGGGTTCGAAGCCCAGCGACTGCAGATATTTTTCTGCTAGGAATCGCACGTTAAAAGGTAGGACCTCGTTTATCCTCGGCTCGCAAGTTCCGACTTCTGAGGCCTGTCGTTTGTAAAGAAACGATAGCGGATTAATGGAAAAAACAATTTTAAACAGTTTGATTCAAAGTGAAATGACAAAATGTAATGAAATAATAGGTTGAGTTAGTTTAAAAGTTCTAGTCATTTCAATAAACTCAATACAGTTTCATTTCTTCGATATATTTTATAGTTGGCGTGAGACATATAACTAATATTGCAACTCTTTTTTTTTCAGAGATATCCCTGTAGTTACGAAAGAGACTGCTGCGGTTGAAATGGTTTAACGCATAATATATATTATGTAATTATTGATATAATTATGAAGAAATAGACCTGTTCAAATTCATTTTATTTTCATTTCATTGTGGGGAAGGTGTGCCACTCTGGAAATAAAATGTTTTTTCTTAGTTGAACCTGTAATTCCAATGCATGAATGTTTTGAGGAAAACAATTGTAGCACTACAACATTACACCAGATCGTGGAATTTTTTGAATGGTGTGTTTTGTTTTCTGACGAATGGAAGCAAAAATTATTATTTCTTCAATTAATGCAAATTTTTATATGAAAATGACACATTAAAATTTCCTTCAAAACTTGCAATTATTTGCTAGTGAACAATATAGATAAATTTAATCAACTCGGCTAAAAATTCTAACAAGTAAGTTAGTATTATTTTAATTTCAAAAGTTTTACACTTTTATCAAATAACATTTTTCACTTTTCATAATTCCCCTGAAAATGGTCGTATAACTCAAAACGTTAGAGGCCTTTAGATAAATATTATTATGAACTCGCAACCCAGTCTGAATAAGGCATACTCGGCTGATATAAAGAATTCTGAAAGCTCAGACGTACCAAAGAGCTCTCTTTGATTTGTGGCCATCTTATACTGACTGCATCCCCAATAAGAGAGAGGCATTTATAATTTTATATTCGAATTACTCGCATGTGGGGAACTGATGTGTTTTTATTTATTTGGAGTTAGCGCGGTGGTTAAGCGTTCGGCCCGTAATCGAAAGGTCGCGGGCTCGATTCCCCAATGAGGCAGATTTTTTCTTTTCGAGAATTTGTCTGGCTTATCGGGATCACGAATAACCATGCTGCTCCTGGTGAAGCGTAGGGAGTTAGTAAAACAAGGCCTAGACCCTAGCTCGTACAAGTCTTTCGAAGACTTCTGAGGAATGCTCGTAAAGGGGCAGCTGGTCGATGATAATGATAATGAAATTTCAGAAATATCAGGAAATGATTTAAGTTATTAAATATTCCTGAGGTTCTTTGAATATTCATTGAGTAAGATCATGGAGTATTCTGAGAATATTCAGTATATACAAGGAATATTCCTAGAGGATACATTAGGCATATTCTTTGGAAAATATCCTTGGAATATTCCCAGAATATTCTGGGTGTATTCTGTATATTCGTGGAATGTTCTGGGAATATTCAGAATATACATGGAATATTCATAGAAGATATTCTATGAATATTCTTCCAAGAATATTCTTGGAATATTCTCGAAATATTCTGGATATTCCAGGAATATTCCTCATGGAATATTCTAGGAATATCTAAAAATTTTCCACTAGCACATTCTGGGAATATTCCAAGAATAATATGTCTATCCCTGGCACATTTAAGAATATTCCAATATCTCAAAGAGAATGTTCTATGAATATTCATAGAATATCCGGTGCTGTTTGGGACCAGGGACCAGGATATTGGATTTCAATTTTCTCTGGCAAATAGAAGTCTGAAACGTATTAAAGTGACACTCAATAAAAGCAACAATATTTGTAAAATCATTTAATTATCAATAATCTTGAATAAATTCATCTAATTTACTCACATTAAATCTTCTCTTGCGAAAATATTTCGGAAGTAATAAAAAACCCAACCCTCATCCATTATCGTTTTTCATATTTATGTGATAGCACGTGGCTCCCTGGTCCAGAAAGTCAAATAAAATTTTCTGATTTCTAATCTATGATCCGCCCTTAGGACGAGTATTTCTTTTTGCGGAAAAGAAGATGCGTCCCAATGGAGTAGTAGTTGGAACGTTCCTTCATCGGTTACATCTTTAATTTTGAGTCCACCTTCCGTAGAATATCGCCGTCCTTCTACTTTGGGTATATACGTTACTTCCGAATCCAAAACCTTTTTGAAAGGAACTAATACTGGTTCGAACGTATTTTTCACGTATTCACGGAAAATGTGGAAGCCTTTTGGAAAAACTGAAAAAAAATATTATTTCGTTTGAAAATCATATCATCGGAATACCCTACTATCAACATTATTGGTTAGGTTATCATGAATTCATGTGTTTGTGCGTATAAGCAGGGATAGCCTAAGACGAAGACTATTGGCCACAGATTTATTTTTCAATTTCTTTTCTATAAAATTAATAAACATAAGTTAAATATCTATTCTTGCTTCCTTACCTGAGTTTTTATAGTATCGAAAATAGCTTTATTTGTGCATGTCAGGAGAGAGCTAACATTCATTGAATGAGGAAAGTCACGGTCCCTTGAAGACATATATAAATTAGATATGGCCGCTTTGTTTTTGTTACACTTTAGAAATATATTATTAATATCACCGATAGACACGTTGTCGCAGTTTGCAAAATGGGGATTCTAGATTACCCAATTTATGAAGGTGCGCCGGAAACCAACTAAGGTGTAATTTTAGTCTTGTTACAGTTGCTGTGTATTTTTTACTATAATCAAATATTGTTATTTGAATGAAGTTGGAAATAGAAAGTTTTTGATATTTCGGTAAGGTTATTGTAAGCCTCTCTCCATCTGTTTCTAATGGATTTTTTATGCTTACGAATTACATCTGCTTGAGAGACAAAGTTAACTAACTCTCTCAATTTGCAAGCTTCTTTTGCTTCGTGATCTACCTTCTCGTTACCTATAAAGCCGCTGTGACATTTTACGTATATGAGAATAATTTGTTTATAATTAATTTTTAATTGGTACAATAAGATTTTTATTTCAAAAATCAGTTCCTCATTATAAATATTTATTGGTGAACCTTCGATAGCTTGTATAGCGGATTTTGAGTCTGTCATTATGGCAACTGTTTGAACTGTATTTAGTGTGTACCATAGTAAGCATTGTTTCATTACCAGAGCCTTGGCTGAGTATACTGAAAATATGTCCACTATTCTGAATTATTAGACATGATTCATGTTTGAAACAAAAAATGCTGCTCCTATTCCATCGTCACATGGTCTCCGAAATCATAAAGTGTGGTTGTAAGTATTGAGTTATTTAGATTGGACAACTCATCATATGGTGTCAGTCAGGGAAAATTGACATTCAAAGTTAGCGGTAGAAACAACCACATTTAGGCTGTTATAAGATAATATAATAATAAAAATAATAAAAACACCAAACTTGCACAAGATTAATATCGTAACATCGTTTTGAACAACCACAAACGGAACCGACGCTACAAGTTTAGAGGTAGAAGTCTTTTCCCTCTAAGACGGAAATGGAAACGAGTAAATGACATCCTCGGATATGAAGCGTTCACGGTAGTCGTCATTAAGCAATTTCTCGAGACGTGAGAGCAGCGCCCTGGTTCTATCTACCAACAACAACAGAACTGTAAAGGAGGGAGGGTTCAGGCCGTATTATATATAGGCCAAGCAATAGAGCATTTCTTCATGACATAACTACTACCTGAAAAACAACTGTGCGATTTTGTGTAGGACAGTTAGTAGATGAATTCTGCACACTTTCCAACTCCTGAATCATAATTTTTAATTAGTTATTAACAATTGAGATGAAAAATTCGCACTTTTTTTAGTTTTTTCCTTATAAAATGGAAACAATGCAAGCAATCTTAATACGGTTACAAAAGGAAATGTAGAGAATAAAATTGCGAAGAGAATGAGATATCGAACGGTCCGATCCGATGATTAGAACCGGAGAAAATTTGGAAAAACCGGAAAATTGGACGTTTTTTTGAAAAATTCGCAACTCCGCCATTTTTCAATATTAAGGAATGAATCTTGGCATACAGGTAGCTATTTATATGTTTTATTGTGTGTGCAAAATCTCAATTCTGTCGGATGAATAGTTTTCGCACAATCGCGATCGTAATTTTGTTTGCCATTTTCTTCGCGGAGAGCTGTATACTCTTGTGAGTGTTTGATTAAAGTTTAAACAACGGAATTTGAAACTACTCAGGCATAGCAACCAAATGGCTATTCTGGTTTTTCAATAAAATTAAGCGAAGTCGGTGAAACACGGCCTTGAATATGTGCTGAAATGGTCGAGCGCGCGGAAAAGCCGGAGTAGTGGGGGTAGCGGCAGCTCGAGCGGCGGCTGAGGGGAAGCGCGCATATATAGTAATACCACCGTACATTTAAAAGCCTAGTAGCGACACTCTGTGCGGAAGCCGATATGCGAACCCGCTTTACCCGCCTATAGAGTAGCAGGTTTCTAGTAGGTGACGTCGGCTTCCTTAGTATAGAGTGGTTCGCGTTGGAGCATACGACACGAAGCTCTGTCGTATACAGAGTGGCACAGATGGACTTTTATTTGCGTCTCCTTGATATTAAAAATGTGAGCGACATATTGTTCTGAGGATGGTTGCTTTAGCGAAGTAGGTAGTGCTGGTATCTCATTTTTCCGATGTCCAAAAGATGAAGCTAGGTAAGATATTTTAAATAGTTGAATATGGGCAAATTAAGAAGGTTTTTACTGCCATGGTTCAACTTCAGTATTAACGATATTTGGGCTTATACAGACTACGAATCATAACTGAGCATCGGGTATATGGTAGAAATATATTTTGGTTATACTACCACTTTTATTAATTTTTTTGCAGATGCGAGCTTTGGAGAAATGCTTTGGGATTTACGGATAATCATAGATATGCAAGTATTACGTAGAACAATGTAATTGCCGTATAAAAGTTTGCAGTCTACATTTCAAAAGTGGATCTTTTACGAACGATTCGAAGAACCATATTAGAAAATATGCCATTCCTTCGTTAAGGCTGCATAATGTATAAGGTAGCTAACTGATAAATATTTTATAGTACTAGATTTTACTGTGATACTGTGTTAAGGTACACGACTTACGAGTTTCTTATTTTAGATAATGCACCTACTGCTGTCGGATTAAGTAGTGAAAATCCGAAAAAAAATTTATAAGTTTTTGATTTGTCTTCTTGTCTACTACTGTAAAATTTGTTTATCCTAGTAATACACATAAGTATATCGTGTGAGTATAAAATATATCTAGTATCATTATAACTTCTACATTTACTAGTTTTTTTTTGTAATTATTATTCAATGCAGATCCACAACCCGCTATTTTCTCATTCTCATACAAAAATAAGATAAGAATAGTTATTTATGCAACAAGTGAGTAAATTAATAGTTTTTTCCACGAGTAGGACGGCAATTCCACGAGTTTCATACGAAAATGTTCCTACGTCCGTAGACTCAATAAAACTTCGACAATACTTTTATCAGTTTTTATTTTGTAATAGTAATATTAAAAGTACAACTGTGAGCATTAATAATTTGGAGTGAAGAAGTTACATTACTATTTGTACTTGAATTGGCAACATTTAACGAGTTCAAAGAAATAACATCGTCTATAGTTGTATTAGTACTTATTGGTAGGATCGTAAACATTTACAATGTTGCTTGAAGTCGAACTAGTTGTGTGGAATCCATTTTGTTTTCTATTGAGTCGTCTACGTAACCCTCCGCAACTGTGTTGGATTTCCACCCACCGCGCTTCTTTAGTTGAATTATATCACCACCGGAATCCACTAATAGAGACGCCGAAGAGCGTCGAAATGTATGACCAGTGTAGTTTTTTGGATTAGGTAAATTCAAATATGTTGCGATAAGCGAGGGAATTTTTGAAAAGGTATTGAAACCTACTCAGATATATCATCAATAACAGTAAATCGACGTTGAACATGAGTTTTGTATCAGGTACTGTGATAATTAAAACATTTCCGGTATCATTAATATCGTTACACTTCATTTTATATAATGCCCCCCTCCGCAGATTCTTCATGACTGCAAATGAATGAAAAAAACGTGAATATTATAACGGACGTAGAAAAAATATAATAAACCATCTCAAAGTGAAAATTCGTTGATTACATATTCCCATGGTACATGGTAACGCGCTCCCGTATATATTTCCATAGAAGTAGCACGTCAGCACTTCCTCGTAAATCCGCCGGCCAGTGAACAACTGCCCGACTTCTTAGAACGTTGTCGGCGAAATTATCCACAAAGACTTCAAAGGGACGAGTCGAGAGTGTCGCTACTATGCTTTTATATGTACGGTGGTAATACAGTACGACAACGTTCGAATCTTTATGTTTCATTATCTTAGCAACTACTGTACGTATTTACGTATTTTATTGATCTTTTTTTTTATTTCTGGATAACATGATTCAAGGAATCGGATTCTTGACTAGGAATTTACGGTTCGTGAAAAAATAAAATGTGGCATAGATTTTATAGGAATTTTTATTACAATCTTTCAAGATATCTTAAACATTTACAAATATTTTACATCACTTAAAATTCAATATACTTATTTTCGTTTTTTAGTTGGACTTGAATACTCGACTTCCTCGTTATCAAAATCTGTATGTGGCGTACTGTTTTACTATATACGCGCACTTCCCCTCAGCTGCCGCTGGAGCTGCCGTTACATCCACTACTCCAGCTTTTCCGCGCGCTCGACCATTTCAGCACATATTCAAGGCCGTGTTTCACTGACTTCGCTTCATTTTATTGAAAAACCAGAACAGACATTTTATTGCTATGCCTGAGTAGTTTCAAATTCCGTTGTTGAAACTTTAATCAGACACTCACACGAGTATCCAGCCCTCCGCGAAAAAACTGGAAAAAAAATTACGATCGCGATTGTGCAAAAACTATTCGTCCGACAGAATTAGGGCTTTGCACACATAAAAACATATAACTAGCTACCTGTGTGCTAAGTTTCATTTTTTAATATTCAAAAATGGCGGAGTTGCAAATTTTTCAAAAAAACGTCAAATTTTTCGGTTTTTCCAAATTTTTTCCGGTTCTTATCATCGGATTGGATAGTTCCACCTTTCATTCTCTTTGTAATTTCATTCTCTACAATTCCTCTCATGACCGCATTAAGATTACTCGCACGGTTTCCATTTTATAAGGGAAAAACTAAAAAAAATGCGAATTTTTCATCTAAATTGTTAATAACTAATTAAAAATTATGATTCAGGAGTTGGAAAGTATGCAGAATTCATCTACTAACTGTTCTACACAAAATCTGACTTAAAATGTGCCGTAGGTCCTGTCACGGTCGCCAAAATATGTGTCGCCGATGGACAAACTACCCGTTATTCCCGGCCTAGGCGGTTCAAATAATACACCTACGGCACTTTTCTTGACCTTTTAATCAAAAATATACCAGACCAATGTCGAAAAAAACTCTAAATTTTTTCACAATTATTATTCTGACAACTACTGTTATTTTTTCAATACTAATACTGACTACGATCATTTTTTCGGTTACATATACATATTAAAATCAAAGTAATAAAAGAAATGTGGGAAAACCTCAGATTAACAAATAAAATCGATATGTTTGTTTTGATTTTTTCCTGCCCCAAACATTGAGTCACATTCTAAGCTGACTTGCCATATTTACAAATCGTCTTCAGATGCAGGAAAAATTAAATTAGAAATTTTATTGAAAATTTGTTAAAAAATTATGCAATTAAAAAAAAGTCATGATAATTTATGCATTTGAGTCGCTGCTTTTAAAATCAATTAATAAAACTTGAATTTTATATAATAAAGGCATATTCTTTTATAAATTTTAAACAAGTATTTGTTGTAACTAAAAGTGGCAACATTGCTGAAGATTTCAGTACCTGTTTTGTTTATCTAGTATAAACTATTCAGTAGTTTTGTCTTTGTTCAGTTACGATATAAAGAGAGATGCAAATATCGTCAGAGCGTCCTCGACTAACATTTCTATTGGATTGTAGTATTATAGTAAATACTGTCAAACTTGGTTTGTTTATTACGAGCGCCATTAGGACTAGCAAGTAAAAATTGAGTTCTTTCGATGTTATGTGTGTTTTTCAAGACTTTTAGTGACAAAATTTGGTTTTAAGTTAATAAATTTAGTGTTTTTTATTATCATGGTTCGTCAGTGCCAAGTCTGTCGGAAAAACGTACGAAATTACCCCGAACTCTCATTCCACAGGTATGTAAGTATTTGAACGGCTATCCAGTGGCGGTGACTTTTATTATTCATTTCAATAATATTTAAAATGCTTAAAAGTTTTTTAATTATAAGAAGTAAATTTCTATTTGGCGTTGTTTTATTCTAGTTTTCTCCCCAATTTGGAAACAAGAAGAATTTGGTTTGCTTTACTGGGTCTAAGCGAGACTCATGATCTACCAATACGACCTGAAATTTGTTCGGAGCATTTTAAACAATCTGATTTTATATATAAGAGTAGTGGCCGTAAGTTTCTAAACAAAGATGCTCTTCCCATGTCGGCTTTTGAATTTAATCCACAAGATGTAATGTAAGTACCTACACATTTTCTTGGTACAATGGGCCCTTAAAGTAATGCCCAACATAAAAAAGTCACTATCTTGATAAACAAAATTTCCTATTACAGCTGATAAAGCGGTCATAAAAGACAAATTTTAAACAGTTTATATATTTATATATCGGTACCGATCCATAAACTCAAACATATTGTTTTCATTATAATTTTCTGTCAATAAATTGATTGAAGTATGCTAAGTATCCATACTTGTTTCAAAATACATATATGATACTTTCTAACACTGCAACCACTCAATAAATTTTAAAAATGAATGAATTGAGATTTATGGGTATTTTCAATAATTAATAAAAAATTTAAGAGTAATAATTAAGCTTGGTAAAAGTACATTCTATGGCACTTTTCCCCGCGGAAATGTCAATTTTTTTGACTAATATTACAATTAATTAAAATTTATCATCAAAAAAAGATCCACCTGGCATAACAATTTAAAATTGTTCAAATTTCACTAATAACTATCCTTTAACTGCTTTACAATATTCATTTTTTAAATTCTTTCTGTTCAAAGTTTAAATAAAATTCCTATAAAACTTACTTTTCGCGTTCATTTATAAACGTGGTCGTAGCATAAATACCGTGTACAACTCATACGCAAATTAGATTTGCCGCTCGCTTGATTTGGGGCCCTTGCCTTACGGCTCGTGCCACAAACTTCAGCACTAGTGGAAAAAGTGAACGATATAGAAGTTGATAAGCTGCAGCGATACCTGTTGGAACGGAAATGTCAATGTCAAATTTTATTTAGACATCTAAACTTATCTTTGTAATGAATTTCGTTGACAAGCACTAATATTACAATTAATTATAACTTATTATCAAAAAAGATAGACCAGGCTAAACAATTCAAAATTATTCAAATTTCATTATTAACTGTACCTACGTTTAACTAATTTTTTCAATATTCATTTTTTAAATTATTTCTCTTCAAAATTTTAATAAAACCCCTATATAAGTTACTTTTTTCTTTGATTAATAAACGTGATCATAGGAAAAGTATTGTGCACAACCCGTACGCAAAGCTCCTCTCTCGCTCAATTGATTTTCAGCTCTCGCCTTACGGGTCGTGCCACAAACTTCTGCACTCGTGGAAAAAGTAAACGATATAGAAGTTGATATGCTGACCTGGTGGGAAGGAAATATCAATGTCAAAACTCCTTTTGACAATCAAATATTATATTTATAATGAATTTTGGTGACAGATATTAATATTAGAAGTAATGAAAACTTATTATTAAAAAAAGATACACCAGGCATAACAATTTAAAATTGTTAAAATGTCACAATTAACTATACCTAGGTTTAACTGTTTTTCATTTTTTAAATCCTTGCAGTTCAACATTTAAATAAAATACCTATATAGGTTACTTTTTGCTTTCATCAAGAAACTAAGTTGTAGAAAAAATATTGTGTACAATTCGTATGCAAGGCACTTTTTGCACTCCCTTGATCATTTGTGATCCTGGAAATTGTAAACGATATAGAAGTTTATATGCTGCAACGCCCCCTGGTGGGAAGTTACGACAATAAGGATAGGAAATACAAATTCTGCATAGAAAAATACATATATATATGCTCATTTTGAGTGTGATCGGTTGAACTGTGTAGAATTTGATATACTGCAGCGCTACCTGGTGAGAAATTACAACAAATCGAATATTGTAAAAAACCTTCTCCGTGAATAAATACGTATACATGCCAATTTTCATGATGATCGGATGAACGGTGTTGGAGTGAAGAGCGAACATATATGTATATATATATATATATATATATATATATATATATATATATATATATTGTTGTAGATAGAACGAGCATATAACATTCATAGAATCCCAATAAAGTATAAAATAATATCTATCAATAAAAATAATTTGTCAATAAAGTACCAAAATTAATAAAATATCTATATAATCAATTAGAATCATTGGGCATAATCATAGAGAAAATAAATAATAAAATCAAAAGAATTCATAAACAATTATTGATAAAACATTTTTTTAAATAATTCTGTTTTTTAAAAAATAACCTTAGACAGAACTTAACAAGCAAACGAAGATCAATAAAATAACGTGACGACACACGGAATATTAGACACCAAAAGCATCTGCTTATATTTAAAGAATAAATAGAATATTAATAATAAAATCAACAGTGCTACAATGATTGACTAATAAATGAAATTTTAGAATTAGTAAATATATATATAAGATATGTTAATCAATATTCAATCATAAAAGTTAATAGGAAACATAATAATATATAAAGAAAACTGTAATTATAGGTAATGTCAAAAACCAAAACGAAATATAACAGTTGACGACAAGTATACCAACATAAAATGTAATTTGATATGAAATATTAGAATAAAAGTAAATGATTACCGACCTAATTTATGTATATAGATGTAATAGTATAAAACATAATAAGAAATGAACTGTATCCATATGTATTATGTAAATATTTAGGTTGTAGGAAGTATAAAATTTGTATATTTGCATTGACCAATCGGAAGATTTCAAATAATCAATAACAAGAATAAACAATGATAAATAAGATGTTAGTGAAATAAATCAATGACGATAAGGTTATAGTGAATAAAAAACAACATTTTGTAGTAAGTTTAAGTCAGAAAAACAATGAAACATTAGTAAACCAAGTGACATGTGAACAATAATCAAGGATTTTTCTAGAACATTGCCAGCTTCCGGTTATAAACAAAAAAGGGGTTTTGGCGGATAAAAAAACCCGCGATAGTCAGTCAAGCGTTGGTAACCAGACAGTAAAGAAGTGAATTGTATGTTATGCAGTTTTTCTTATAAAATTTTCAAGTAATAACTGTTAAATATATAAAATTAGAAGTATAAAAAGTAATTAATAATTAAATAAGTGCAAAGACAAACATTTGTGTGAAACGAAGTCAATCCACATAGGAGAATTATCATTAGATAATTCTAAGAAGGGAGATTGCCACCTGGAGCGGGGAAGCGTCATGGATGGATACAATTGAAGGCGTCGGCTTGGTGAAATATAAAAAGGTCTGTGGTGTGTTTAATTAATAATATTTGATACCAAATTATGAAAAGTGAAATTTAATTAAAAAAACACCTGGTAATAAAATTTTTAAAATGATAACAATAAACCAGGAAACGTAAAAAAGCTTACCATAATCAAATTTGTAGATACATGTATTAATTTCTTTCATGTTATATTTTCTCCAATTACATATATATAAAACTTTCCACAAAACAACAAGCCACAACTAATTTCAGTTTTTATCACGTACACAATTATTAAAATACGTTGAAATATTTTTAAAAGATCGAAATTAAGTAGATTAAATATTTCAAATATCCTCTCCATTTCACGAACCGATTAAAACTAAAGCTGTGTCTATATATTTTCAATAATACTATTTAGAAGAACAAGGAGAAAAAGTTACAATAGTTGAACAACTTTAAACACAGATGTTCATTTTTCAGAGAAAAAATAATGTTTACAAACGATTATGCAAATGAGACTGCAAAAGCCGTCTCAAAAGAATGAATAGTTTTTAAAATATACATAAAGGTTGTGTGATGTGGAAATTTAGATGTATAGAGATAAAATCCATATTTTACGTTTTATAGTATAAGAATATTTCATATTTGATAAAAGTATAATCATTTATTTTTATATAATAGGTATATGACACCAATAACAAAATTAAAATTAAGGCGTCAACTGTATTTTATGTATAACTAATATTGAAAATTTCAAATTTTTTTGTTCTATCTATTAATTAATCATATAAAATAAATTATATTGATTAGTGATGTTGATTTTCTCATGACTTTGCACAGGGACCCTACTGAGATATAGAGTGGTGTATAAATAAGAGCAGTCGAGGTAAAATTTTGGAATTAAATGGAACCACATGATATAAAATAGCATAATGAATAAGAGAAATTAAGGATAAAATATATATAAATTAGCTAGCCCAAAAGTATAGTATTTAATAGTAACACAACAATAATACATTTCATATTCAATTTAAATTCACAATTAAAATATAATAATCCAATAAAATTAAACTTCCGAAGTGGAGCATAAAATAAATCAATCCAATATAAATTGATCTCCGCAACGTGGAGAAAATAAATATAATAGAAATAATTTTCATAAACAATTTGTCGTTCCCAACGTGGAGCATTAGTGGCATTAGGGGCATTAGTAAAAGAAAATCATAAAATAAATTAATGAAATAGAATAAATTAAAATGGAGAAGAAAATGACGCTAAGAGATGATAAACAAGTTGGAATAGAAGATGGATCTGATCAGGAGACTGAAGGAAGAGAACAAGGTATGGGTGATATCCAAGTACATTACATGGAACAAGGAAGAAATAATCAAGAGAATGGGGAAGAGACAAATGGAAG
This sequence comes from Galeruca laticollis, assembly GCA_963921935.1. Lineage (NCBI taxonomy): Eukaryota > Metazoa > Arthropoda > Insecta > Coleoptera > Chrysomelidae > Galeruca > Galeruca laticollis. Next base: position 200,690,126 of record OY998175.1, on the reverse strand, counting down.
TGAAAGAATGGAATCAATTGATGAAATTGAAACAATGAAAATGAGGGAAGAGATACTAGGACAGAATCAAAGAAAAGGAGCTAGAAATAATGATGAACAAAATATGATGTTGGAAATATTACAAACTATGAAAAGAATGGAAATAAATGACCAAATAATAACAGAAGAAATAAAAACATGCAATAAAAAAATGGACATAAGTAAACAGAGAATGAGAGAAGGAATAAAAACAAGTAATCAAAGTATAGAAGAGAAAATAGAAGATATAAGAAAACGATTAGATGAATCTAAAAAATATACAGAAGAAAGAATCCAAGAAACGAAACAAGAAATTAGACATGAAATGATAGGAAGAATAATGGAATTAGAAGAAGTGCAATCAACGAAAATAGAGAATATAAAGGAGAATGAAAATGATTTGAAAATAGAAATTGGAGAAAATACCAAGAAAATAAAAGGAAACACTGAAAGAATAACAAAACTAGACAGAGACATTATAAAAACGAATAAAAATATGCAAAGTATGGAGGCAGATATAAATAAAGAAATAAAAATGAATTTTCAAATAGCAGAAGAAGAAAACAACAAAATAAAGAGAGAATTAACAATGGAAATGAGAAATATTCAAGGAGAAGTGGAACAAATAAAAAGAAAACACGAAAATATGGAATACATTGGGGGAATAAAAACAATTTATGGATCAGCAAATCAAAGATTCAATGGTAATATAAAGAAGTTGCACCCAAGAATATCTATTAGGATAATAAAGTACAGGATAAGAGGTATAAACAATATTGAGAATATAAAGGAAATAATAAGAGATCACCTAGAAAATCATGCACTAATATGGTTTGCGGCAAGAGAAAAAGATATAATGGAATTTAATGATTTCAAAACAGCATTTCTACAATATTTTTGGGGTGAGAATGCACAATCAGCTGTGAGAGAACAGCTATATTTCGGCAAATTTTATGAAAACAGAAGTCATGGCTTAAATAACTATGCAATTCATATGCATGCCATGACACAATATTTGGAACCACCAATTCCTGAAGAGGAAATTGTTATGTTAATAGAAAGACACTTTAAAGCAGAGTTAGCTGAAACAATTGCGGTGCAGAACATAAGAAAACTTGATCAATTATCCATGTATCTGCAAAGAGTAGAAAGGAATATAACAAGGCAGGACAATTCTCAACAAAATAGAAGAATAAACAATACAAATGATGGAAACTATTCAAGAAACACAAATAATCAAAATAACAAATGGAATAATGATAGACCATATAACAATAATTATAATAACAACAGAAATGCAAGTTACAGAAACAATAACGATAATTATAATAATAACAACAGAAATAATAATTTTAATAATAACAATAGTAGAAACAGAAATAACAATGACGCGTACAGACAAAACAATTACAATGACAGAAACAATAGACCATATAGAACAAACGACAGAAGAATCTCAGAAGGAGATGGTGAACGAAGAAATGGTAATTATGACACAAGAAGGATAAATTATCAGAGAATTGATCAGAATAGAAGAAGTACATCAGAAGAAAGAGGAGAAAGAATTACAAATGAGAATAATACAAGAACGGAGACGACACAAATACATAGACAAGATACAGGACAAACAACAGACTTAAACGACAATCAAAATTTTTAGACAAGCACGCACCAAATCAACTGAATCTGTATATTTCTACTCATGAAAATCCTAATGAATTTATAAAGTTATGTGAAAACATCGATATAAACGGAAATAATGGTTTAATAATTTTAAATGGATTAGTTAATAAATTAGAAACTAAATTAATCATCAATACAGGATCGGAAGCATCAATAATTAATCAAAATTTTGTAGAAAAATTAAATATTCAATTGAACGATATACTTAAAATTCCGAAAATAAATCTAATAGGAGTTAATTTCAAAAAACTCTGTGAAATTAATAAATCGATGAACGTAAATGTAAATATTGAGGGAAAAGAATTTAATCTACAGGTATTAATTGCTCCAAATATTGAAACTGATATAATAATAGGATGTGATGAATTAGAAAAAAATAAAGCAATAATAGATTTAGAAAAAAGAAAATTAAGTATGGATGGAATATGGATTAATTTTGAAATAATGGATTTGCAAGAAGAAATAAGAAGAGTTAATAAAATGTACAAGGAGGAAGTAGATGATGAATATGAAGAAGAAAATGAAATTATAATTGATTGTCCTGATGATAGGAAAGAAGAAATGATAAATTTAATGGATAAATATAATAATTCATTTTCAATGGAAAATAGAATTGCAAAATATTATGTACATAAAATAGAAGTGAATGAAGATGTTAAAAATTTCAAAGCAAAAACATATCCCATCCCGTATAAACATAAAGAGCAAGTAAGAAGAAATATCAAAGAACTTCTGGAAAAGAAAATAATAGAAAAGAAGTAACTCACAATACATCAATCCTATTGTTGTAGTAGTGAAGAAAAATGGAGAATTAAGACTTTGTTTGGATGCTAGGAATATAAACAAATTTTCAAAACCCCAATATGAAACACCTATGTCGGTTGAAGCTATTTTAGGACGGATAACAAAAACATTAATATTTTCACGATTAGATTTAGAACATAGTTTTTGGCTAATTCCATTGCAGGAGAAAAGTAGAGATTATACAGCTTTCTCCATAGATAGGGAAATTTATAGATTTTGTGTTGTGCCATTTGGTGTACAAAGTGTATGTAGTTCGTTAGTGAGGGCACTGCATAAGATATTAAATAAGTATGAATCATTTGTATTGCATTATGTAGATGCCATATTACTTTTTTCTAAAAATATACAAGAACCTAATTTTCATCTTGAAACAATTTTAAAAGCTCTGGATTCTGCAGGAATAAAACTAAATAAAGAAAAATGTGAATGTTATAAAAAAGAGATAATGTATTTGGGATATAAAATTAATCAAAATATTATACAATTAGATCCACAAAGAATAAAAATAATTCAAGAATATGCAAGACCGAATAATTTTAAGAATTTACGAGGTTTCTTGGGAATGCTGAATTATTATAAGAGGATGATTCCTGATTCAAGCAATAAAGAAATTCCATTAATAGAATTATTAAGGAAAAATGTCAAATGGCAATGGAATGAAGAGAGAGAAAAGGCTTTCCAGGAAATTAAAGCACAATTTGTGAAAAATTTGAAAATTAAGCACCCTATTTATGAAATTCCATTTATTTTGAGAACGGACGCTTCAGCGAACAGATTAGCAGGAGTACTGGTACAGGAACAAGAAGAAGGATAAGTGCCTATTTGTTTTGTATCAAGAACAACGGAAAAGAGTGAGAAACACTATAGTGTGATTGAGCTGGAACTTGCCAGTATTATTTTTGCAATAAAGAAATTAACATTCTATTTGCTTGGAAATCATTTCACAATAGAAAGTGATAATCAAGCGTTAACATCTATTCTAAGTAATAAATATGGCAACAACAGAATTCATGTCAAATCTAGTTCCTAGCGAAATAAATAGTAATGTACATATTTTAGTAGTTCTAGATAATTTCTCAAAATACATAAAATTATATCCAACTAAGAAAACGAATACAAAAATAGTACAAAACTGTTTAACAAATTACTTCTTAGAGATCGGAATACCGGAAAATTGCATAATGGACAATGCCACATATTTGAATAACCAAAGAATTAAAAATTGGTTAAGAAAATCTAATGTAAATCCAATTTATACTAATGTAAGACATCCGTGTGCCAATCCATCGGAACGATACATTAGAGAGGTGACAAAATATCTAAGGATTCTAACGAGAAGCCATCATGAACAATGGGAGCAACAGCTTCCAATGATAGAAGAATATATGAACGGGATACCTATAACAATCACAGAAGTTTCACCCATGTATCTGATGAAACAAATATTACCAGATCGTCCATGGATACCTAAAAATATTGAGAATTATGATAAATTGATTGAGAAAGTTAACATAAGATTAACGAAAACAGGGGAAAAATTTGTACAGAGAAAATTGAAGGGTATCAAGAAAGGAATTACATTCAAAAAAGGAGATTTAGTAATTGTGAGGGTATTGAAGGTATCTAATAGAAAAGAAAACAAATGTGCGAAATTGCGATTACCATTCGAAGGTCCTTATGTGATTGACAATGAAAATGGACTGAATAGCTATGTTTTAAAAGATCCTATTAGTGTTAGAACTAGAGGAGTATTTAATATCAGTAACTTATATTGATTTTGTAATTTAATTATAATTAATACTAACAGACAATAATGACAATTTAAAACACATTTGACAAATTAATACTAAAGAATTGATGATAACAGACTTAATAATTCAAAATAACAAGAATAATAAAGAATGACATGCTATGATAAAGTAATCAAATGAGTGAAATTTGGTTTTCTTATTTCTTTTACATATAAAATAAATCAAGAAAACAAATTTTGGGAATGTTGTTGTAGATAGAACGAGCAAATAACATTCATAGAATCCCAATAAAGTATAGAATAATAATATCTATCAATAAAAATAATTTGTAAATAAAGTACCAAAATTAATAAAATATCTATATAACAATATAATCAATTAGAATCAATGGGCATAATCATAGAGAAAATAAATAATAAAATCAAAAGAATTCATAAACAATTATTGATAAAACATTTTTTTAAATAGATCTTTATTTTAAAAAATAACCTTAGACAGAACTTAACAAGCAAACGAAAATCAATAAAATAACGTGACGCCACACGGAATATTAGACACCTAACGCATCTGCTTATTTTTAAAAAATAAATAGAATAGTAATAATAAAATCAACAGTGCTACAATGATTGACTAATGAATGAAATTTTAGAATTAGTAAATATATATATAAGATATGTTAATCAATATTCAATCATAAAAGTTAATAGGAAACATAATAATATATAAAGAAAACTGTAATTATAGGTAATGTCAAAAACCAAAACGAAATATAACAGTTGACGACAAGTATACCAACATAAAATGTAATTTGATATGAAATATTAGAATAAAAGTAAATGATTACCGACCTAATTTATGTATATAGATGTAATAGTATAAAACATAATAAGAAATGAACTGTATCCATATGTATTATGTAAATATTTAGGTTGTAGGAAGTATAAAATTTGTATATTTGCATTGACCAATCGGAAGATTTCAAATAATCAATAACAAGAAAAAACAATGATAAATAAGATGTTAGTGATTTATATCAATGACGATACGGTTATAGTGAATAAAAAACAACATTTTGTAGTAAGTTTCAGTCAGAAAAACAATAAAACCTTAATAAACCAAGTGACAGGTGAACAATAATCAAAGATTTTTCTAGAACATTGCCAGCTTCCGGTTATAAACTAAAAAGTGGTTTTGGCGGATAAAAAAACCCGCGGTAGTCAGTCAAGCATTGGTAACCAGACAGTAAAGAAGTGAATTGTATGTTATGCAGTTTTTATTATAAAATTTTCAAGTAATAACTGTTAAATGTATAAAATAAGAAGTATAAAAAGTAATTAATAATTAAATAATTGCAAAGACAAAATTTGTGTGAAACAAAGTCAATCCACATAGGATAATTATCATTAGATAATTCTAAGAAGGGAGATTGCCACCTGGAGCGGGAAAGCGTCATGGATGGACACAATTGAAGGCGTCGGCTTGGTGAAATATAAAAAGGTCTGTGGTGTGTTTAATTAATAATATTTGGTACCAAATTATGAAAAGTGAAATTTAAATAAAAAAACACCTGGTAATAAAATTTTTAAAATGATAACAATAAACCAGGAAACGTAAAAAAGCTCACCATAATCAAATTTGTAGATACATGTATTAATTTCTTTCATGTTATATTTTCTCCAATTACATATATATATAAAACTTTCCACAAAACAACAACCCACAACTAATTTCAGTTTTTATCACGTACATAATTATTAAAATACGTTGAAATATTTTTAAAAGATCGAAATTAAGTAGATTAAATATTTCAAATATCCTCTCCATTTCACGAACCGATTAAAACTAAAGTAGTGTCTAAATATTCTCGATAATACTATTTAGAAGAACAAGAAGGAAAAGTTACAATAGTTGAACAACTTTGAACACAGATGTTCATTTTTCAGAGAAAAATAATGTTTACAAACGATTATGCAAATGAGTCTGCAAAAGCCGTCTCAAAAGAATGAATACTTTTTAAAATATACATAAAGGTTATGTGATGTGGAAATTTAGATGTATATAGATGAAATCCATATTTTACGTTTCATAGTATAAGAATATTTGATATTTGATAAAAGGATAATCAATTATTTTTATATAATAGGTATATGACACCAATAAAACAATTAAGGTGTCAACTGTACTTTATGTATAACTAATATTGAAAATTTCAAATTTTTCTGTTCTATCTTTTAATTAATCATATAAAATAAATTATATTGATTAGTGATGTTGATTTTCTTATGACTTTGCCCAGGGACCCTACTGAGATATAGAGTGGTGTATAAATAAGAGTAGCCGAGGTAAAATTTTGGAATTGAATGAAACCACATGATATCAAATAGCATAATGAATAGGAGAAATTAAGGATAAAATATATATAAATTAGCTAGCCCAAAAGTATAGTATTTAATAGTGACACAACATTGATACATTTCATATTCAATTAAAATATAATAATCCAATAAAATTAAACTTCCCAAGTGGAGCATAAAATAAATCAATCCAATATAAATTTGTCTCCGCAACGCGGAGAAAATAAATATAATAGAAATAATTTTCATAAACAATATATATATATATATATATATATATATATATATATACAAACATTAATTTTTGTATATATATTTATATATATATATATATATATATATATAGATTAAATCTGTAGATTAATTACATTAAATTAATTAAAATCAACAAACTTTAATTTCATCAAATGAAATATTTATAAACACCAAAATTCCAATAATATATTTCATATTTGTTGTTTTTAAATAGATTTGGTACGCCTATGCTTTGATGATGATGCCAAGGCGATGTATCCACAATACAATCCCCACTTTTTGTAATTCATTCATGATTTTACTACTGGCGTTTAGAATTGTTGGCCGCAAAAATAAACATGTTTATGAATGAATAGCCCTCTCTATGTATATTATTACTCTAAGGGGAAAACCAACCTCTTTGTCTAAAATTTCTAGCACAAAGTATCTAAATGTGAAGTTATCTCAAGATAAGGATATGAAGAACGCGGTTTATTCCTACTGATTTTATATCCACAACCTCTTTTTTTAACGAGTCATCCGTAAGGAAATAATGACCTATTTTAATAGGGAATAACCAACCAACGTTTTTTTCTTTATGTTCCACAAAATCAAAATAAGGCCCTTTATAGCTTGGACTATAACTTATTTCTTAATTTATAATATTATAAGTTTCATCTATTTTTCATGTTCCTTAATGACACCAAATTTTTTAAATCTCCCATATTCGACTAATTAGAAGTTTTTATTTCAGGTTTACAATGAAACAATATCCAAATTATTATCAAATAGAAAATACTCATCTACATGAAATTTGACTTTAGTAAAATTGCAATCACTCGAACACGTCCACTAACTGTGACCGTGGAATTAGAACTGATAATGAATTCATTACATGGAGGAACTCTTCAGGGCTGTTGACGATTATGAGAGATTCCATACAAAACCACGATGACAGTCAATTTCTGATCACAGCCAGAGTATAATGAATGTGGAGCTATAGTAAAATTTGAAACACTTACCTAAATGAGAATCCCAAAATTCCTTTTCATTGACATCCGCATGTATCGTAATCATCTTTCTCAACCCGTTCATTAATTCAGAATTCCTAAATGGTATAGCAGCTTTGAAAGTCCTCGGACAAAGAGGGTTGATACTGGATTTACATTTACATACAGAAAACGTATCGAAATTTGAAGGTATTCGTATTCTGACTTTCTCAAATGCTCCTTCGGGTAATCTAGATTCTATAGTTAGTTTTATACAGAAGACTCCTACTTCTTTGTTGACGAAATATATGTAATAAGTCGACATACCACTGGTTATACAACAAAGATTCATGTTAAGTTTGTGTAAGCCTTTTTCGTTAAAACTACAGATACCGTCGATACCTAGCTGCCTTGGTAGATTAGGTACTGCACTGACAGATACAAAATCTTTCATTGTCAAAGGAGGACTGTTTGGGTCGTATAGATAAAAATATGTATAAGACGAGTAACACTGTTTGTAGGGTGACTGGATTGATATGTTTTTAAGGGTGTATTCGTACATATTCACCACAAAACTGAACTCATCGACGAAGTATAGAATATCTGGAATACCTATCAGGTTAATGGCTGAACTTTTTGAATATTTATCGGTACCACCGGATTCGCCAGATAAAATCAATACCGCTTCTTCTTTCACAATCTGCTTTGCTTTGTAAAACACTCTAATATTTTGTTTTTGTTTCGGCTCTATGGTTATTTCACTAGGTTCTAAACTGAAACTTTCGTTGTCGTTAGAAAACAAAATCGCTTTATAATTAGATGCGACACTTCCCTCATTCGTAAGTAAAACATGTACAGACGACGTTTGCCCCAAATCGGATTTGATGGTAATGGCTTCGGTTGGATAAAAATAAGGCAGTACCGAGTATAGATAGGAGAGGAAAATTATCATTTCCGTGTTTGTAGGTTCAACTATATTGTCCGTTGATATTGTGTATGATAGTTCTAATTTATTCCAAGCTTCCGATACCAAACAAGCGTTATGAAGAAGTTGACCTGGATCGGTAAATGGCTCGAAATAAGTTTCCCGAAAATATTCTTCCAAGTAAGGGCAGTAGGTAGCAGTAAGAGTTATCAGTGGAAGACTATCTCTAATATCGTTACACAAGTCTCGGATTTCTCTGAAAAAAAAATGAAACGTTGTAGAGTAGTTTGATTTTTTTGACGTCTAAAAGACTGAATATACCAGCACGTCTGTTATGCCCAAAATTATTCAAATGAGAACCAAAAAGATAGGCTCAACTGATGCTTAATTAGTGTAATAATAAAATGAAACAATTTGACTAATACGTCATTCATAATTTAAATTACTACAATGGTTGGTAATCGAAATTATCTTATTTGTTAGGTTATCGATGATATGCCATATTTTTATTGTATAATAGAAAAATACAAATTCTCATTACAATGGGTTCGATCGAACTAATCAGAAAAATATAAATATAATTATAATAAGAATGTAAGTACAATAAACAGTAAACATAAAAAAGGAAGAAAACAACAATAAACGTAAGATTAAAAATGTGTAGGTACTAATTGAGTTTGGAGCCCTCTCGAGGCCAGATCACACTCCTTGGGAACACACGCCAATGAGGAGTCCTTCAACATAACGATGGACTGACTATCAGGCAAGCAAAACAAACTGGACACTTATCTAGAGTGACGAACTTCCAAAACAGCAACGAGTCCTCGCCCTACTTCCAGAGACTAAAAAAGGTCTGAAAGCGGGGCTCAAGATACTCGAAAAACAAAATCAAGGGTTGAAGGTTGATCGGTGGATGATCCTTGTCTCCAAATCATCCCATATGGGACCGCATGTGAGTCTCCGGATTGATGAGGGGTCAATGAAGAAACTAGTCAATGGAGACCGTACTATTTATTCCAGCGAGCCAGCTTTAAGACCCTGGAAAACATGACCGAAGAGGAAACAAGCACTCATCAAGTACCTGAACCAATAGCGTCTTAGGACATTCAAGGTGGTACGAGCAAACCTGCAGTACAAAAAGACGGCCACGGCTATCCTACATCAAAGGGTTGTTGCCGATAACATAGACATACTGGGACGAGATATTAGGGAAATGGGACTGATAATGAGAACTAGTTTTATTAAAGTAAGAACTTGTATCTGTTACAGATGTAAATAAAAGTAGATGCCAATAATGGAACTTTGTACTGGTGACATGGTAGGAGCAAAAATTAAACTTGAAAAAGATGGGGAGGTAATAGAGACAAAAATAGTGTCTATTTATCTTGCCATCGACTCAGAAGAACCGTTACCGGGGGCTAACATGGAGAACCTGATGAACTACGCCAGTCGATACAAAATGGATGTTATTGTAGGAGCTGATACCAACGCACACTACTTCAGCTGGGGCAGCAAGGAAAACAACACTAGAACTTGATATTGCAAATGTGGGCAACATGCCAAGATTTAGAACATTGAGGGGGAATCATCAATAGATCTCTACACTCTACGAGTCGGGGAGATGATAAGGTAATGGCATGTATCGGATGAACCGTCTCTGTCTGACCATGCCTATATATACTTCGAAGTAGATGTAGAAAAATCGTCTATTAGAGCATACAGGGATCCTAAGAGTACCGATTGGGGATCTTACAAAAAGGACCTGCTTTCTAAAATCCGCACACACCTAGGCAGTCCTAAAACTGCCGAGGAGTTAGAAGGAACAGCTGCATGGTTGCAACAGACCATAGTGACCTCCTATCACAATAGCTGTTCGATAAGGGAGAGTCGTCCTTCCAGACAAGCCGTCTGGTGGAATGAAGAGCTAACAACACTAAAGAAATTAGACGTATTTTTGATAGAGCGAAAAAAACGGGCAAATGGGGAGCATATAAGACTAAACTATGTGCGTATAATTGAAAAATAAAAGAATCAAAGAAGATATCCTGGAAGGAATTCTGTGAGGACATACAAGGTGTCCCAGACAAGGTCAGAATTAACAGGATTCTCAAAAGGGACACTTCTAATAAAGTATGCTCTATCCACTTGCCGAGCGGAGAGTACACGAATACTGAGGAGGAAGCTTTAGAGCACCTCCTTACAGTGCACTATCCAGGATCGGCAAAGATGGAATCAAATTTCGATAACGGGCCGGTAGTCAAAACAAGTGCTACCAAAGAGGACTGGAAACTAATAAATGGGATTTTCAGACGCCGCCTTATTAGATAGACTATAAATTCCATTGACCCTCACAAAATTTCAGGACCAGATGGCATATTTCCCAAGCTTTTGCAGGAGGGACTTGACTTCACTATTGGTCCTATAGTTCTGATATTACGCCAAATTGTTGTGATTTTACGATTTTATCATAACTATTCGATTCATAATTACATATTTTGTTTTAATTGGTTCTCTGTTTCAGGAGGCGCAGGATTAGCAAGGTTAAGGGCTGTGATTTTTTTGTCCCATACCGCCACTCTTTTATGAACTGGTGAGTTTGTATTTCGGAAGTATTTTATTAATTTTTCCCTTTCTTTCAGATTTGCCGCCACCAGGCTAGTTAGTCCTCGTCCTCCCTCTAATCGTGGCAAATATATGCGCTCGATAGCTGAGTTAGGGTGCAGCATGCCATGTTTGGTCATTAGTGTCCTGATTTTCCTGTCTAACCTCTCTAGATCTGTTTTGGACCAGGTGAGTATTCCAGAAGTGTAGGTTATTGTTGGTATGGCCCATATATTAATTGCTGCCACCTTGTTTCTGGCATTAAGCTGGGATTTTAATATCTTGCTTGTTCTCCTCATAAGCTCTTTTTCGGCTTTCTCTTTGTTTTCTTTATGGCGAATTTCGTAGCTCTGCTGAATTCCAAGGTACCTGTAAGTGTTTTCTGCTCCCAGCTCCCTAATTCGACTGCCATCTGCCAGAGTGATATCCTCGGTTTCAGTGAGTTTTCCTCTCTTAATGTGAATGGTAGCACATTTCTCAAGCCCGAACTTCATTTGGATGCTCTCACTGAAGTGTCTGACTATCTCCAGTTCTCCTTCCAGTTGCTGTCTTCCTTTAGCAAACAGCTTAAGATCATCCATATAAAAAAGATGGGTCAGCTTTGCTTGGTCATCGATTCCATATGCGATGTGCTCCGGTTAAGCATATTACTCAATGGGTTCAGGGCGAGACAGAACCATAATGGGCTCAGACTGTCGCCCTGGAATATGCCCCTTCTAATAGGGATCTCCTCCGTTGTGTACGTGTCTGTTGCTCCTCTGACTAATAGAGTGGTTCGCCATGATGTCATTAGATGCCGGAGTAAGTCGATAACTTGCTGATTCACTTTATAGATATTTAAAACTTCCAGCAGCCATGAATGAGGAACTGAGTCAAATGCCTTCTGATAATCGATCCAGGCTATAGATATGTTTTTCTGACGTTGTCTTGCCTGTTTTGTGATTATATTGTCGATTATCAAGAGTTCCTTGCTTCCTCTAGCCTTTTGCTTACAGCCGTTTTGTTCCCATGCTAGAATGTTGTTATGTTTTAGGTGGCAGTCTAGTTTGTGTCTTATGACGGAGGTAAGTATTTTGTATGCTGATGGAAGACATGTAATGGGTCTATAGTTTTTCGGTTGTGATAGGTCTCCTTTCTTTGGAAGCATATGAGTCATACCATGAGTGAAATATAAAGGTATGCTCTGTGGATTTCTGACCGAGTGCTGTATGAAGTGAGCCAATTTTTTGTGCGCATTAGTAAATGCTTTCCACCAGTAGTTGTGGATTCCATCTATTCCAGGAGATGTCCAGTTTTTGAGTCTTTTTACTGTGGCGTGGATGTCTTCCACTGTTAATATCGTCTCAGTCATTGGCCTATATTTATGGGAGTTGTTTCTTTCAACATCTATCCATTCCGCTCGCATGTCGTGTTCTATTCTCCCGGACCAGATTTTTGACCAGAGCTTTGTCATTTCATCTCGCGTTGGAGACGCCGCGCGCTGGTTTGTATTGTCCGCGTCGAGATTTAGTAAAAACAGTCTTTGGTTGTTATTGAACAATTCATTTTGCTGGTATCGCTGCGTTCTTTTGTGGTATCTTCTGATCCTACAGCCCAGCGCGGTTATCTTTTATTTTAGGAACTCTGACCGTTCTACTAGCTTTTGGTGGTATTGCGGGTCCGTTGGCTTTATTTTTGCCTTTCGAGCAAACGTTCTCATTTTCTTTTTTACCTTCTGGCTAGGCTGTGGGTCATTTAGGAATGAGTGAATAATAGCTATTTCTTTACGATGGTTAGCGATTTTTTCTTCAAGCCTCCGTTCCCAGGGTGGCTTCCACGTTCCTTTATTTCCTTCTTAGGGTGGTTTTTGGTCTAATATGCAATTGGCCACTCTGGCCGCACAATATATCTTATGACATAGGTTCTCCAGATCTTCTGAATTATCAAATTCCGCGCACAACGCTGTGTTGATTGAGGTGATGATCTTCTTCGCTTCAGCATTTATATATATATATATATATATATATATATATATATATATGAAAATAAATTAGAGCTTTTTTCTTGGACCTGAAAGTTTATAATTTGTTCATTTCTGTTCCATCTGAATATAAAACACTAAAAGAGAATCGGTTTTTGATATCCTAATGTATAGAACGTAAAACTATGACATACCTGTAGATTATATTCCAGCGAGTGCCACATCACATATTAAAATAAAAACATTTTACAACTAACGGTGTGCGTACGTCGACTTTCATAGTATTTCTGGTGCCTATACGCATTTATTTCCTTTTAATAAATAGTTGTTAAGGTTTTTGTTGGGTTACCTATATAAAATAGTTGTTTAATTTATTATTCTATTTTATTATATTGTTGTAAATCTTGCTTGAACATTTTGTGTCGGTTTTATAATTTAGGTTTTTTGTATTTCTCTGTATTTCTATCGTTTCATAAATTTCTCTTTTTCTGGTGTGATTTTCATTTTTTAAAATCTTTGTATTTTCAAAATCAAAGCTATGATTTTCTTGTTGAATATTTGTTGTTAAGGCAGTTTTATTTTTCTTATCGTACTTATGACCATTTAATCGATTTTTTAAATATTGGCTAGTTTGCCCGATGTAGACACCGTCGTAGTCCCCGCATGGAATTTGATAAACTATATTGCTTATCTTTTGATCAGGAATTCTTGACTTTAATTTACTGAAGTTGGATTTTGACAGGTTGTACCCTTTATGTGCAATTTTAATGTTATGGTTTTTAAAAATGTTGCTGAATTTTTCGGATAGTCCTGTAATGTAAGGCAAGGAAAGGTATTTTTGTTTGTTCGTTTTGTTTTTTTTGGGGGTTTTGATTATGGAAGTTATGAATGCGTTTTTTAGAAATGGTGTTTATCAGTTTTTCCGGGTAGGTATTGATTTTTAGGTCTTTTTTGCTTTTTTTATAGAATTTTCCCAAAATTCTGAGCAAGACAGTTTAATTGCACGATCGGCGAGAACAATAATTACAGACTTTTTTTGGGACATGGGATGTTGTGAATTGAATCAGGTATCTGGATGACCAGGTTTCTTTCGTATACCACTTTGATTGTATACTATTTTATTTGTGATGGAGTGTTAAGTCCAAAAAAGAAATTTTGTTTGATTTTTCTATTTCTATTGTGAATTGAAGTTTGTTGTGGTAACTGTTAAATTTATCTAGGATGGTTTGAGTTTTATCTTTCGGTACGGCAGTGATAAAATCATCTACATAGCGAAAGAAAAAAAGAGTGAGAATTTAATTTTTTTAGAATGGTTTCTTCCAGGTCTTCCATCACTATCTGGGCAATTACGCTGGATATTTATGCTCCCATAGCACAACCATCAATTTTTTTGAGAATTTTCTCTTTGTACATAAAATAAGTAGATTTTAGAGTTAGTTCTATAACTTCTAGGAACTCGTTTGAGGGTATATCGGTATATCTACTTATTTTGTCGAATTTTTTTGTTATTATTTCGTTAGATCTTGTTATTGGTATGCTAGTGTATAAATATACTACGTCTAGGGATATTAGTGTATATTCATTTGGTATATGTAAGTATTTTATTTTATTTTCAAAGTCTACCGAGTCTTTAATGTGATAGTTATTTTGATTAATTACATTTTGTAGAATGCCTTTTAAATATTTTTAAAAGTTTTTCAAAGGGTGATTGGATACAGGAAACGATTGGTCTAAGGGGTATTCCCTATTTGTGTAGTTTAGGAAGGCCGTATATTCTTGGAGGTTGTGCATTTAGGATTTTTAGGTTTTTAGCTGTATTTGGGGATATATACATCAAGTTATCCCAACGAGATATTAACGAGTTGTTATTTTTCTGGTAGATATTAGTAGGGTCTGATTTTAATTCATTATAGATGTTATTGTCTTGCAAAAGGTGGTTAACTTCTTTATCATAATCATTTTCATACATAATAATAGTTTTATTTGATTTATCCGATTTTAGGATTAATAAGTTTTTATTTTTATTTAGAAAGGTTTTTATTTTGTCAACCACATTCAAAAATGATTTTTGTCGTTTTATATGTAAATTTTTCTTATTATTAAAATTATTTTTGTATTTTGTAATTATATTACAACATTTTGACCTTAGTTCGTTTTTGGTTACATGGTTATGACTTTCCAGGGAGATTTCGTTGTTTGTGATTATGTCTGAAACTGGTATATCCTGAGGGTTTTTTGAAAGGTATCGCAAAGGGAACAAATTACAAAAATAATTTTTGAATATGGTTGTCAAAACAAAAACCTTTCTAAATAAAAACTTACTAATCCTAATTCCTAATCCTAAATACAGCTTAAAACCTAAAGATCCTAAATGCCCAACATCCAAGAATTTACGGCCTTCCTAAACTACACAAATAGGGAATACCCCTTAGACCAATCGTTTCCTGTATCCAATCGCGCTTTGAAAGACTTTTAAAATATTTAAAAGGCGTTCAACAAAATGTCATTAATCAAAATCACTACTACATTAAGGGCTTTGTAGACTTTAAAAATAAAATAAAAAACTTACATATACCAAATGAATACACACTAATATCCCTAGACGTAAAATCGGTATACACTAGCATACCAATAACAAGAGCTAAAGAAATAATAACAACAAAATTCGACAAAATAAGTAGATATAGCGATATACATTTGAACGAGTTCCTAGAAGCTATAGAACGAACTCTAAAATCTACTTATTTTATGTACAAAGAAAAAATGTTCGAACAAATTGATGGTTGTGCTAAGGTGGCATCAATATCCAATGTAATTGTCCAGATAGTGATTGAAGACCTGGAAGAAACCATTCTAAAAAATTTAAATTTTCACACTCCTTTTTTCTTTCGCTATGTAGATGCCGAACTGCCGAACCAAAAAATAAAACTCAAACCATCCTAGATGAATTTAACAGTTACCACAACAAACTTCAATACACAATAGAAATAGAAAAACAAAACAAAATTTCTTTTTTGGACTCCACTCCATCGCAAAATCAATAGTATAAAACCAGAGTGGTATAAGAAAGAAACCTGCTCATACAAATACCTGAATTTCAATTCACAACACTCCATGTCCCAAAAAAGTCGATAATAAATGGTCTCGCCGATCGTGCAATTAAACTGTCTCGCCCAGAATTTCGGGAAAATTCTATAAAAAAAGCCCTTAAAATCAATAACTTCCCGGAAAAACTGATAATTAGATTTCCTCTTCATTAGCTCAAAGTATGTGTACTTTTGTTATTCTGATTAAATTTATTTGTACTTGTTCATTATGTTGTATCAGCTCTTCTTTAATTGTTAATGCTTCAGATCCAGAGTCTACCAATATTTTAACTTCGTCATCATCTATGTTTCCATTAATATGAAGTCTATTTGAGTAAATAGGCATTTCATCCATTGTTTTTATATTATGCATCGTTATCGTTTCAACTACTTCACGTTTAAAATGTATTGCATAATTTACAAATTCTGAACTCCAATTATAATTGAATTTTCCAAAATATAAATTTTCTCTGGATTGGGCTTCTTCCCAAAAATGTCCTACAAATTGATTCTCAAAATATTCAAAATTTTCAATGTTTCCTCCTTGACTTGAAAACCATGATGATGCATTTTCTTTTATATTATTCCTAATTATATCTTTTATGGTTTCTATATTTGTCAAACCCTTAATTCTATTCTTCAAACTATTTATAAACACCTTAGAATGTACTTCCTGATATTTTCTGTAAATTTTATTCCAAGATCTGTTCTTAGCTGCATACACTAGACTTAGGTAATGTACCTGACTTCTAGTGATGGTTCTCCAATTTTACTATATAGGCTCTCGATTGGTGTAGTGCGGAATGCCCCTGTTTTATGCGTATATTATGAATGCTATTTATCCGGTTTAAGAGTGATTTAGCCGCTGCCGTGTAGGCAATTGTACCGTAATCTAACTTGGACCTGATTAATGTACGATAAAGCGTGAGCAGAGTTTCTCTACCATCCCCCAACTTTTATAAGCCAGCATTTTTAATAGGCTCAGGCGCTTTTGACATGTCAGCAGGAGATTGTTTATGTGGAATTTCCAGCGAAGACAATCACCCAAAGGTCATTCCTAAGAATGTAACAGATGTTACATTTGGTAAATATTTTCCATTAAGGCGTAGATTTACACGCTCTGGAATTTTTTTTTCGAAAAAATGATGAGTTTCGATTTCTCGGTTGAAAAGATGAAGCCTGTTCGTTCTGTCCAATGTTTTAAATGGGAGAGGAACTCTTGCGCGATCTTCTGACTGTTTTTTAGGTTCTTACTTTTGCAGTAAACGACCAGGTCATCGGCATATAAACGGGCTCTAAGTGGCGTTTTTAATCCTTGTAGAACATCGTTCATTGTTATTATGAATAAAGTCGGGCTTAGTACAGAACCTTGTGGAATGCCGTTTTTTTTGAAATTTGAAGTCAGACATTGTGTTGTTTACTTTGACTTTAAACGATCTGTCTTGTAGGAAGTTTGTGATGAAGAATAGGTAATATCCCTGTATATACCAACTATGTAGCTGTTTATTGATATAGTTATGCCAGGCGGTGTAGAATGCTTTATTAATATCGAAGAATATCGTTAAGCATTTACTTTTTAGTGCAAACGCAATGATGTTATCTAACGTTGATTTTCCTGATCTATAGCCACTCTGTTCCGGTATTATTAGGTTGCGTTTTTCCATTGTCCATAGTAATCTTTTGTTAATCATTTTTTCGATTAATTTGCTCATGATGCCGGTGAGCGAAATTGACCGGTAAGATTGGGGATTTGATTTAGGAGTCTGAGACTTATGTATGAGGATTATTAATGACTTTCACCAAGTTTTCGGGAATTTATGTTGTAACCAGATAAAATCAAATATCTGGAGTAGATGTTGATGAGCTTTTTCGGGAAAATGCTTAAGGAAACTGATAGGAATGTGATCAGGTCCAGGAGAGGAATCTTTGAAGCTTGGTAATGCTTCGTGATCTTCTGCCATGGTTAGAGGTAAATTTAGTGGATAATTTCTTTCTGCCTTCATTTCAATGTTGTTTTGGTCTTGGAATTATTTGTGAAGGATAAGTGATATGTTTTGGTTTATTTCGTTGGAGCGCTGTTCGTAGACATTAACGAGGGCATTTGCTATGTCAGTGTTGTTATTCTTCGACCGTTTATGCCAGATATTCTTCTTACTTTTTTCAAAATGTCTGTCATTGGTGTATCTGAATTTAATGATGATACGTAGTCAGTCCACGATTTGCGTTTCGCGTTTTTTCTGCGTTCTCAAAAACTCTACTTAAAGGCGGTTTTGCATTCGTTGTTCCACCATGGTATAGCAAGTTTCTTATAATGATAGTTTATTTTTCCGATTGGCTTAGTTGCGGAATCTATGATCATATTTGTAAAGTGCTTTAGTGATTTGTCTACGTCACAAGAAACTGTACAGGATACTATTTTATCTTCAATTGAGGACGAGAAAAGGTCCGAATCTGCATTTTTTAGATTCCTACTACTGTTGGAGTTATTATATATAATGATGGGATAGTGACCGCTATTGTATGTATAGTCTAGTCTATCCCAAGTTAGTAATAGTAACAATATTGGATCGCAGATCGAAAGAACAATACACGAAGAGTCTCCAGTTTGAATGTTGAATCTAGTAGGTCTTCCATAATTCAAAATAACAAGGTTGTGCCGATTAGTTGTTTGTTACATGATTCTACCCTTATTGTTCAGAGAGGATGAACCCCAGGTGGAGTTGTGTGTATTAAAGTCCCAACGATGATTCTCGGTTGAGGTATCTGCTCTAGCCAGTCATTAAAATCTTGTTCATTGAGTTGATGTGCGGGTGGGAAATATATATTACAGATGTAGATGTCGTTTGTATCGTGAATTTTGATAGCAATCGCTTCTATGTTTGATTGTAGAGGAATTTCCTGAGCTTCGATGGTATTAAGTGTTAGAACTGCTACTCCGCCGCTTGCTCTCTGAGAACCATTACGATGTTTGCAGAATTTCTGATATTGGCTTAAAGCTTGAACTCTGTCGTCTTTTGAGTTAGTTTCCTGGAGACATATTATTTCAGATTTATATTGGTTACACTGTAAAATTGAAGTGAACATACTGAACGGGGAATGTTAATAGTTGGATCGTTGTGTGGAATCACTATCGGGTTCTAAGGTTCGATTCAAGCAATCACTTATGCGTTTTTTGCGGTGTAGTATGTATTAAACTAACACAGATGAAAACTAATCAAATCATGAAAAACGAATAATGTGCAAATTTCAATTGCTAAAGCAATAATTTCAAACTGTCATAAGTATATTATTCTTGTCCTCATAAATACGGTCTATTGGTTTATCTATTGTTATGCATATAAACGATAAAAACTGCTGATAAATTAAAAGTCATATCGAAGCACGTTAAATTGTCTTTCAAACAATATTCATTTTTTTTATCACCTGCTGAATAGTTTCTAGAAAAAATATAGTTAAAGTAAAAAGTTTACAGTGGGCCGATTTCTATGCACACAAGTGTATAATAGTATGTCATGTCAGAATTATAAGTTTACTCCACAAACTTGAGTTATACCATCATTTTTGGCAGTTCAGAAAGTTGCATAGTTAACTCATGTGGAAACCAAAATAATTTTTGACTATGTTTCATATAACACTCAAATAGCTTCGACTATGGGTTATTTATGTTTCATACAACTGGGCCTAAGGGCAGCAAGATCAAACTAATAATGGTATGTTGAACTTTTTGCGGTCACCTATCTACTAAGGGCTAGTCAATATCTACTAACGGTTATTAGGTAACTCGCATAAGGACGACAATCCTATATATAAATTTGATGAATACCAACGAACTCACCTGCTCTAACAACGAAAAGCTGCCGTTCACATAGAGGTAAATTTCACTATCAAATTTCAGGTATACTATCAGTTTAGATACGTATCGAGTTTGTAGAAAAATGTTCTACACTGAGGAGTATCAGGATGATATGATGAACCTCTTGAAAGACTTGTTATCTGGTACTTTTTTATTGCGAGGATTTTTTTATCCCCAAAAATACTCATTTAATTTTTGAAAGGGCATAACAGGCACGCTCCGGAATTGGGGTATCATGTTTTATTTTTGGTAGACGCATAGTCTACAGAATTGATGAAGGAAGTCTCACAGAACGGCCGTACCGAGAAATCCTTGAGGAAGTTATTCCAGAACTGATAGAAAATATTCCATTCGTCCTTCATAATTCCATTTATGTTCAATAAGTCGGTGTCCCCAGACACAAATGTGTCATTTTAAGGCCATTTTTAGACGATACCATTCCTTAAAGATGGATTGTTACCTACGGACCTGTAAGATAGTCACCTCGATCTCCAGATCTTTTAATTTTGGATTTATTCATGGGGTTTCATGCAAGATAAAGTCTATAACACACGATATCATTCTGTAGCGCAGAAATTGATTTAACTTTCCAAAATTTGCAAAGAAGTCCTATGCTTCTTTCTAACGCTACTAGAAGGATAACAGAAATGTGCCAATTTTGCATACGGTAAAATGGCCCTCATTTTCAGAACCACATATAAAACCTCTATATTTTTCACTTGATCGTTACTGCTTTATAATACCTTGGCAACGGTTGCTATTAACAAACCCATAACGCCCGGGGTGTTATGGATTACAACTCCCGGGACGTTATGAATCGTAACGCCCGCTAAATGTTTTTTTCTGTAGTTCAATAAATTAATTACTCAGAAAGACAGTTTCATTTACGATATTCACTGTTTTCATCTTTCCATTTCAGAAAATGGTCATACTCATTCTCGTGAAAGTGTTTGGATTTCACAGGCACTAAATTTCCTAACGCATTTTCAGCTTTGAGCGTCACATTCTGTGGGATCTGCATAATTATTATTAACACAACCATTTTTAGTTTCCTCCACTAACAAGCTTGTCAATTCTCACAAAAATGCAGCGTCGTCTTATTAAATAAACAACCCTTAGCAACCTCTTCAATGTTTCCATGGCAATTGCATAGAAGTCACTTGTGCTCAGTTGCCGACCAGAATGCAGTAAATAATATGAGAAGAAATTTCTGAAGTAAACAACGTCGTTTAAGATATTTTTTCCGTGAAAAATAAAATCTTGTATGCACCACGAGCGTTACTAGATCCTAACGCCCTGAGGGTAACATTCACGCGAGGGCCTTTTTATTTATCATAATAATTGAGTTTAAACACTGTAATATATAATTAATCCTCCGTTACTAACGCCCTGTTTCAGAGACCGACCGAAACGAAATATATCGATAACAATCGATCGATTTGAATGTGATGCGTCTCTTCCTTTTCAGTAATTCCATATACGGTGTGTGAGTGATTTCATTTATCTGCGAAAGGTTACTTAGTTACGAACAATATCGGTCCGTGAGACCGACTTTAGGAAATTGTGTTTTCTCGGACATTTTAGTTTCAGGAATATTAATATGGGTCAAGGAAAATACGAAATTGAACCAGAAAGACTCGTAAAACTTTTCGAGAAAGTAAGAACAGATGAAGACGTACTTTAATTTATGACGACGATGAAAACGTAGCGGGTGCAAATTGTGGCAGATGTGCATACTGTCCTTCAATAAGAAATAGAAAACTGATATAAATGTCCTGAATTCATGTGCATAGAACGATTAACACTTGTGTGTCAAGACTGCAAAAGTGTGAATGAGGATTAGAATTGAGGAGTTTATGGCATATATTCGAGTAGTTGCAATGCATTTTATTTTGTGTTAATATTTTTTAGGTAGATTATAGATTTCACAATTCCCATTTATCAAAATTTTTAAAAAATATAAGTCTTGATGTTTTTTTTGGACTGAATATTACGTTGAAAAATATATCACATTTTATTTTGAAAAAGATTTTTTCATCCAATTGTAGTAAAACACACAGAAATACTTTTATAGACAATATTGTGTATGAAAAAGAAACAGATAAATAAATTTAAGATACTAAAAATACTCCTATTAAAATAAATCGGTTTCGCAGACCGACGTTAGTAAATTTATCTTGTCAAAGCACGTTAGTAGTAGAGGGTTAAGGATTGAGAATTGAAAAAATATTTTTTGAATTGAGTTTGAAACTATAATAATCACTCACATAGATTTTTTTTAATATATTTTAGCCCTATCCCGTTACCTATCAATTGCGTAGTAAAATCCTTAATTCTAAGCTGGTTTTTAAAAATAATTGATAACAATTATATGTTTTTGGAAAGCCGACTTCATGCGTGATGAATGCAGGAAATAATATACCATTTAAAAAGATATATGGTAGCTTCATATCTAAAAAAACTACGTTACTGGATTCTACGAAACAAATTCTATCAGAACAATTTTTGACCGCTTCGATAAGTTTGAAGATAATTGATATACGAGGTAATACTTTTCAACTCCACCCTGTATCTCGAAGATCAAATGGCTATAAAAAAAACAGTAGTAAACTATTCCGAACACCGCAATCCTCTATCTTTAAACATAAGGGCAAAAGTGCCCAAAATTGGATATACGTAGGATACACAAGGTACACTACACTATCATCAAAAAACCCAAATTTCTCCTAACCAGTTCATTTTATCTATTTCAAACAACCGGTGTGAACTTGGTAGCCAAAATCTAGCGGTGGATTATTTAGGTGTGTTTAAATGTAGGTGCGTTTAAATTTTACAAATCATGACATTATATATTAAAAAGTAATGAACTACATTACCTAGCATTAACTAACATTAACCAGAAAAATTTAGATTTAGGTATTTATTGTACTATTTTTATTGTAATAATAGAGAACTGTTATAGAAAACACGATATCATTGTATTATACATATTATATTGAGATTGAGAGCAACAAAAATGGCACTGTTTTTATATGCTTACCGGGAGTCTAAACAGGGTCTAACAAAGTGAAACGGGGTAGCATCCATTTCCAAAATAATAAAAAGGGTAGAAGGGGAAAAGTTATCACTCTGAAAATCGATATACGACTAGTAGTTACAGTAGAAATAAAACGAGACTCGTCTTATTCTCTTACGAGGGGTATAACAGGGTGAAAGGAGGTAGCTGCCAATTCCAAAACATGAAAAAGGGAAGAAGGGAAAAAGTTATCACTCTGGAAATCGATATACAACTAGCTAGTTATAGTAGAAATAAAACGAGGCTAGTCGGATTCTCTTACGAGGGGTATAACAGGGTAAAAGGGGGTAGAAGCCAATTCCAAAACATGAAAAAAGGCAGAAGGAAAAAGTTATCACTCTGAAAATCGATAAACAACTAGCTAGTTACTGTAGAAATGAATCGAGACTAGTCGGATTCTCTTACGAGAGGTATACCAGGGTGAAAGGGGGAAGCAGCCAATTCCAAAACATAAAAAATGGCAAGAGGGAGAAAGTTATCACTCTGAAAATTGATATACAACTAGCTAGTTACAGTAAAAATAGAACGAGACTAGTCATATTCTCTTACGAGGGGTATAACAGGATGAAAGGGGGTAGCAGCCAATTCCAAAACATGAAAAAGGACAGAAGGGGAAAAGTTATCACTTTGAAAATTAATATAAAACTAGCTAGTTACAGTACACATAAAACGAGTCTAGTCGGATTCTCTTACGAGGGGTATAACAGGGTGAAAGGGGGTAGTAGCCAATTCCAAAACATGAAAAAGGCCAGCAGGTAAGAAGTTATCACTCTGAGAATCGAAATAAAACTAGGTAGTTACAGTAGAAATAGTAGAAACAAGACTAGTGGGATTCTCTTACGAGGGGTATAACAGGGTCAAGGGGGGTAGTAGCCAATTCCAAAACATGAAAAAGGCCAGCAGGTAAGAAGTTATCACTCTGAGAATCGAAATAAAACTAGGTAGTTACAGTAGAAATAGTAGAAACAAGACTAGTGGGATTCTCTTACGAGGGGTATAACAGGGTTAAAGGGGGTAGCAGCCATTTCCAAAACATGAAAATGGGAAGAGGGGGGGTAGTAACCAAGTCCAAAACATGGGAAAGGCCAGAAGGGAGAAAGTTATCACTCTGAAAATCGACATACAACTAGGTAGTTACAGTAGAAATAAAACGAGACTAGTCGTATTCTCTTACAAAGGGAATAACAGGGTGAAAGGGGGTAGCAGCCAATTCCAATACATGAGAAAGGGCAGAAGAGAAAAAGTTATCACCCTGAAAATCGATATACAACTAGGTAGTTACAGTAGAAATAAAAGGATACTAGTCAGATTCTCTTACAAGGGGTATAACAGGGTGAATGGGGGTAGTAGCCAATTCCAAAACATGTAAAAAGGCAGAAGGGAAAAAGTTATCGTCCTAAAAATCGATATACAAGTAGGTAGTTACAGTAGAAATAAAACGAGACTAGTCGGATTCTCTTACAAGGGGTATAACAGGGTGAAAGGGGGAAGCAGCCAATTCTCTTCTGTCCTTTTCATGTTTTGGAGTTGACTTTACCTTTTCACCCTGTTATATCCCTCGTAAGAGAATCAGACTAATCTCGTTTTATTTATACTGTAACTGGCTAGTTGTATAACAATTTTCAGAGTGATAACTTTCTCCCTTCTACCCTTTTTCATGTTTTGGAATTGGCTGCTACCCCTTTTCACCCTGTTATACCCCTCGTAAGAGGATCATACTAATCTCATTTTATTTCTGCTGTAACTCTCTAGTTGTATATGGTTTTTGAGAGTGATAACTTTCTCCCTTCTGCCCTTTTTCATGTTTTGGAATTGGCTGCTACCCCCTTTCAACCCTTTTATACCTCTCGTAAGAGACTCAGACTAATTTCATTCTATTTCTACTGTAACTCCCTAGTTGTATATGGATTTTAACAGTGATAACTTTTTCCCTTCTGGCCTTTTTCATGTTTTGGAATTGGCTGCTACCCCTTTTCACCCTGTTATACCCCTCGTAAGAGAATCAGACGAGTGTCGTTTTATTTCTACTGTAACTACTAGTCGTATATCGATTTTCAGAGTGATAAATTTTTCCTTTCTACACTTTTTATTATTTTGGAAATGGATGCCACCCCGTTTCACCTTGTTAGACCCTGTTTAGACTCACGGTAAGCATATAAAACCAGTGCTATTTTGTTGCTCTCAATCTCAATATAATATGTATAATACAATAATATCTTGTTTTCTATAACAGTTCTCTATTATTACAATAAAAATAGTACAATAAATACCTAAATCTAAATTTTTCTGGTTAATGTTAGTTAATGCTAGGTAATTCATTAGTTCATTACTTTTCAATATATAATGTCATGATTTGTATAATTTAAACGCACCTACATTTAAACACACCTAAATAATCCACCACTGATCGTTCGGGCGCTAGATTTTGGCTGCCAAGTTCACACCGGTCTTCAAACATAAGTACACTTTTATAGTAAATGGATTGGAAACTTTATTTTTGGAATTCAGATATTATACAGGTTGTCCCTGTTAAAATTTCGTATTCTTAACCACTGGGCAAAATTCGCCCCTGTATTTCTGTGTGTAATAGAAAGTCATTTATACCGTTAGACACATCGCATGGATGTGAGTAATCAATTATTGAAATTTTATAATATTCCAATGAACAGTTCAGATATGATGTCTAAACATACGTTTTAATTTCGAAACTTTAAAGACCTATAACTCTGAAATGGAGCCCCTAATAACAGAAAGTTATTTCAACTACTAACACTATTTTGACCTCTTCAACTCGTTCCCAACATGTTGGTATTAACTTTCTGGATACACTGTATAGTCGAAAGATTAATATAAAACAAGACGTTACATATTTTCGATTTTTCTCTATGGAATGGAAAGCTGGAGATTCCCAGATATTTTGTACAATTCATATCCCTAATACCCCTCAGTCATTTCCCGAAATATCCTGTGAAAAGAAACAAAATTGTTATTGAAATACTCTCACCTACTAGGGAGTTCTTTGTCGGGCCATAATTTATCTTTCTTGATATTGAAATGATACTCCAACCACAGCATCAGTTTTATTTCTCTTTCATCAATATCTGCACTGAAACTATCTTTCTTAGCCAGATAATACTCTCTACTTTGTTCTGCAAACGGATCTTGGACAACCAATCTACCAGCAGTAGAAGGTATGTCCGACAATAATCTGTCGTATGTTAACATTTTGTATATTCTAAGTAATAGATCCAACCAGTTTTGTTTGCTCAAAAAATTGTATTCTTCTTGCGAGACAACTACGTCATCGATGATATTCTCATTATCGACAAATTGTTCTTTGAATATCAAATATCTTTTGTAGGTCAGAAGGTATTCAGGTCTAATGTTTTTTGTGAACATGCCGTACTCTTCCATATAGATTAAAACATTTTTGTAGGTAGTATAATCGTATAGAGTACCTTCCATGTCATCTAATACAGCAAAATGGATTCTGAAAAGGATTGAATTGATAATAATCGTCACTCTATACAAAGTGTCCAGAAACTCTCCTGTCAAACGAAAACTACAGTTACTAGAGGTGATTTTAAATCGATTTAGCTGAAATTACCTCAATCCGAAAATGCTTCCTAAGGGAGTTACAGCCCTTTTGACGTCCTTATATGAGTTTTCTTGAAATTACTCAAAAATACCTTTACTTAAAATATTCAAACTTGATATAATCAATAAACAGTTACAAAGCAGTCGTTTGCTGTAAATACATTTTTTCCAGATCCATCACAAGCGTGTCAGTTGGGGGGGCCAACAGGTATTTTTAGTAATAAAATTTTATTTTCAAGTTTTTTATATATCCGACACCGAATTTGGCAAACTCAAGATAATTTTCATAAAAAATGTTCTCCTATTTCAAATCGATATCATGAACCGTTTTCGAGAAAAATAAATTTAAACTTTTTGTGTTTCTTACATAAAATCATGTTGGATTATAACCTCTATCAAGTTGGCTTTGAAAAATCTACAAATTGTACAGATACTGGTAACAAAAGTCGAAAGTATTAAGTTGCTTACATTGTTTTGGAAATTTTGAATTAATGTTATTTTCGTGAGGGTATAAAACAGCAATCAACATTAAAAAAACAAAGTTAGAGAAAATTACCAATAGAAATAAGAGAATTAATTTTACAACAGATGCTCAACATGACGACCATTTGTCTGAATACACACATTTATTCTTTTCTCTAAAGATCGTTTAATTTTTGCAAAAATTCCTGCAGTATTTCTAATTTAATTACAAGCGTTTTGAATTCTTGGCCACAGCTGATTACGGGTTTCTATTGGAACAGCATAGACTAATGATTTTGAATAACCCCAAATACAAAAATCACAAGGGTTTAAGTCTGGAGATCTTGAGGGCCAATTAACTGGACCCCCTCTTCCAATCCATTTATCGTAATAGTTATTGTCGGGATATTGACGAACCTCTCTATTAAAATGAGCTGGGCAGCCGTCGTGCCTGAACCATAAATTATTTCGAAACATCAGGGGAACCTCATCTCTCAAATCAGGTAAAACGTTCTGTAGGAAATTAAGATATTCTTGTCCTGTTAAACGGCTAGGAAGCTCTACGGGTCCTAGAAGCTGATTACCGATTACACCTATCCAAACATTTATACTAAATCTTTGCTGGTGCTCTTTCTCTACTGTTGCATGAGGATTATCACCAATGTAGGCATAATAGTACGAGAAACCACTGCAGAATTAGTGTACTTATCGAGTATATGCTAAAAACCTAATTTTTACGCATATTTATCATCAAGAGAATAAATATCTGCTAGGGTGCCTATTAAAATGTGGCCGGTAGTATTTTTAATTGGGCAAGGACGAGTTGTCTCCCGTCTTGAGCAGGTAGTTTTTTTATAGGTCGAATTGTCTCCCATCATAGGTCGAGTTGTCTCCCAAGGTAATATACATTAAAAGGTATTAATTTTCACAAAGTACACCGTTGTTGCCAAATCAAAATTTTTATTTTTAAAAGTACGTTGAACTATTGATACCTTTTTCTTTTTGTAAAATGTCTCTCAGGATATGAGAATCATTTAACTACCTTGAAATAGAAAAGTAAGAAAATAATCCTTACATTTATTTATTTGTAACGATAACCTGCAGTTTAAATTGTCATTAACAAATAACTAATTAAATTTCCTTAGATTATTTTAGTGATAATCTGCATTAAAATCTACTTTAATTTACATTAAAAGAATGTTAAGTTAATCCATCAACATTTTACAAACCCAAAAACAGGTAGGTACTTTCCCTCCTTCGCCTTATAAAGGGTGGTATTAAAAATAGTAAACCATATTTCACATATTCTTCACAAGTTTCAGAGGTTGTAAAGTTTGTTTACGAAGTTGTTGAATAGTTAAAAGTGGTACAGTGAAACTATACGTATAATGGAGGCTACAATAATTAAAAGTGAAAAAGGCAAAGATTTGTTAGTGATCGATGGGTTTAAATTTTCATTCCACAAGTTATTAGCAAGAGACACTCTAAAAAGATGGCTTTGTGCGTCCAGGAAAACGCAGGGCAAAGCTTTTGTTAAAACAAAATTGGACCGTCCAGAAGTGATCGAATCTTCTTTAAACCACAATCATGAGAAATTATCAGAAGAACTTCTAAATAGGCAGACTCTAAGCAATGCTGTAAAAATTAAAGCAATAGAAGATATTTCGGCAAAACCAATGGGCCTAATTAGAAAGGAGGTAAGAGAATCCCATTGTGAAACTATTACTACTCATGACGTTGAAAGGATGAGAAAAAATATGTATACTGCTAGGTCCAAAATTGCATCAAAACTTCCAACTAATATAGTTGAATTTCATAGTTTATTAAATTCTGTTACTTTAAAAACTAATAGGGACGAATATTTTATTCTTAAAAATGATGAAATAAATAATATAGTCATGTTTTCATGTAAAACAAATATTATTGCTCTAAAAGAAATAAGTGAATTATATGTTGATGGCACTTTCGATTATTGCCCTAAATTTTTTTTACAATTGTTTACCATTCATGGCTTTAAAAATAATCATTATATTCCTTTCGTTTTCTTTCTTCTAAAAAATAAAAATACAGTATCGTATAAATTAGCTTTACAATATTTAAAAGAAATATATCTATCTACAACAGGTCACGACTTTCTTCCAAAAACTATAACTTCAGATTTTGAATTAGCAATACACAAAGCAATTCGCGAAATTTTTACAAAAACAGAAATTAAGGGATGTCTATTTCACCTAGGTCAGAGTTGGTATAGAAAAATTCAAAGTTTAGGACTTTCTACCGAGTATCAGTTAAAAGACAATTTAGAAACAGATATAACTAAATACCTTACTTATATTTTTGGTTTACCATTCCTTAAAGCAGAAGACGTTGGCGATTGCTTTGTTCTTGATCTCATTGCAATTCAACCAGATGATGAGAGGGTGATTAAATTTAATGACTATTTAGTTGAAACTTACATAGATGAAATTTCTACCTTTCCTCCTAACATTTGGGCTGAAAACTCTTCTTCTTTAAAAAGGACAACAAACGCATGCGAATCTTTTCATTCGCGTTATAATGCTTCATTTTATAATACACACCCAAATTTTAACCAGTTTATAAAAGTTCTTCTAGATTTTCAAATAGATACCTATATTAAGCTTCAAAGTATTGATACCGTGATATATATATATATATATATATATATATATATATATATATAAGTAAACCATTGTATATTTTCCTTTGTTTTATTATAATAAAATAATTATAATTTCCTACGTACTGTTTTATTTTAACAAAATTAGGAAATACCATTCCAAATATTTCGTCAAGATATAAGTAAGATCGATTTGGCAACAACGTTTAGATTTTAAGGTATTATAAGTACTTATGCTAATTACGGATTAAAATCATCCGGGAGACAATTCGACCGTCACCTTTTTGAGAGCAGGTAATATTTTTATTTTGGGAGACAATTCGACTCCGCCGTTTTAATTAAATCATTTTTAATTAATTTTTCGCAAAAAATTTCATTGATTTGTTTTTAAAATAAAATATCGCCCACTTCACGTCAATAACTATAAAGACTTTGAAAATTTACGGTTGCCGTTGCGCACTTGGCCGCACCCTCTTCGCAGCCAGGTGTAAACAGGTATGATTTTGATATCTTTTTACGTTGATAACGTACATTTATGATTTATATATAAAATTAAAGCTGATTTTTCTCTCATTATTATAATATATGGGTGACTAATTAAATCTGGCCGCAAATAAGGGTTGCTGGCTGCTAAAGATGTTAAATAATAAAAGTAGAGTGAAAGAGAGCTAGCGCATAACGTCACCAGTCAGACGAAGACAGCGATTGCCAGCTGTACGACATTTTAAAGCCATTGCGCATGCGTCGGGTGCTAGTGTTCTCAACTGACGAGCTGCCGCATATTTATTCTAACTTAGAAACCACGCTGTTTTGGAGTTCGTAATATACAACGTTATTTATATTGTTATTGTATTTGTGCATCCAAAATTATTAAAATAATTTACGTAAAATATAATTGATAAAGATGAAGGCGTGTTTTCTGTGTAACAAAAAAAACAATGTACTTGACTTTAATGATGCATCATTTAAAAAGTGTTCGCTCATGTTATTATTTCGTCGTATGGAAAAATATAAATATCACGACGCTTTATTAACAATTGAATCAACTGATGATTACAGTTTTAAAGCAAAAAGACAAAGAAGAATTCGAAAATTTTTGCAAAACATAAACAGTAAGTAAAATTTCAATTGAACTTAAAAATATTATAGGTTATACGATATTATAGATACGATATAAATAATACAGTGCTAGCTTCGAGGTTTTTTTGTTAAAAATTATTTTTTTTTAATTTTTTATTTTTGTGGAAATAGTTTGTAGCACCATTTACTAATTCCTAAGATATTTCATTTCTTAGACAGGTATAATTTATCAGGTAGTCGGACCTTTGTGAAACTTATTTTAAGCACACAATAAAATCATTCAGCAATATAATGAGGAGAAATATATATTATTACTGACTTTTTCTATTAACTGTGCGTTAGGTTTTTCCGAAAAAAAATATATAACTGTCTACATTTGGAAAATTAAAAAAAAAGCAAAGAATATATAATTATATTTTTGTAGATCGACTTGATATTTTCATTTAATTATATCAAATACAATGGAAACAGTGTTGTGGAATGACCATGGAATATTTAACTATAACACCGTATTTTTTATAATTAACAGATTCCGAGCCCCCCTTCAGATCTTCATGAACGAAGTATTTCTGCTGTCAGCTGTGATGTAGTAAGTATATACAATAGTAACAATATTAATCGGATATGGAAAAAAAAATTCTAGCAGTAAGCTTTTAATACAAATTATCTTCAAACGCATACATTTACTTTGTAGGAAGAATCAAAGGCTTCATTGAACGATCAACCAACTACACTTCCAGCAGATGAACAGCGAACTACGACTGCTTCAAACGAGCAGCCTAGTACATCTGCGCAGGAAGATGATCAAACTCAAGTTTTTCAAAATTTATCATCTGCTGCTACAATATCCCAGCAAGCTATTCCATCAACATCTAAAATCAAAAAGTCAGCTTGCCTTTTTTGTGATCATGTTGAAAAAAACGTTCCCGCAATCAGAAGCAACGATTGAAACAATAAAATCAATGGCCGAACAATCGAATGACACTAAATTGTTAGCGAAACTAGAGAGCCCTCAATCTATTGCTTATCATTCAACTTGTTTTATATTATATCAAATTTCATTGAAACGGCAATGTGAGGAACATCCAGAACCAAGATATTGGCACAAAAACCGTCAATTTCATCACTAGGCATTCAATGCGATTTCGGAAATTACAAAGACGGAAATTATTGGAAACAATCGCGTTATGTATCTCACTGATTTGTTCACTCAATATAAATCATTGCTACTGGAATTTGCTGAAGGTCAAGTACGCGCTGAAGACATACAAGACTATCGTGTTGAAAAATTGGAAAATAAAATAATCAAAGCTTTTGGCGATAGAGTTACTATTGAATCATCCATGGGGACACCGAAAAAGAAAATTGTATATCAGTATGACATGGACACGTTACGATTAGCTGGTGAAATAGCAAAATTGGAATCTACTAAAAAGAATCGATTCAGAGATGTAGCTTACGAATTGCGAAATTGTATGACATCTCTGGAAAGTACGAAGCTGCCAGATAATCTAACTCCAATGGATGTCATTCTCGGAGAGTGCAATATTCCAGAACAACATTTTAATTTCGTGTGTGACTTAGTTCAAGGACCGGATACTCGTCGTAAAAATTCAGGTGATGATTTGGTGAAAATAAAGTCCGTGTGTAGTGACCTGATTTATATTGTATCCAAAGGTAGAGTCAAAACGTCAAAACATCTTACACTCGGGTTATCAATGAAATCTATGACAAGTTCACGGAAAGTTTTAACGATATTAAATAGATATGGACATACAATAGGCTATAATTTAGCTGAAGAAATTGAAACTGAGATGACGTATAGTTCCCTAAACGAAAACAATGTGATACCGGCCGGTATTAGCAGAGTTGATGGGCTAAGCACGCACGTAGCTTTCGATAACTTTGACCGTTTCGTCGATACAGCCACTGGGAAAGATACTTTGCACGCTACAGTTGGTATCATTTATCAATTTCGCAGCGAAAATGATGACCCTAATAATATGGACAATTCAGATACTCCTGATTCAGAATCCCTAAGCGCATATGCCCATGAAGGTCCCACGGAGCCTCTTGCAAGAGCTCGTAAGAGACGGCGTTTTGAAGCACCTTCGAAGGAAATCCGTCCCTTTGTCAAGACACCATTTACAAGTATGACGTTTCTGCCTTTTCAAACAATTACTGAAACAATCTATGCGTGTCATTCAGATAAATCAATCGCAATTGATAAGGATTTGGTTTGGAGTATGTCTTTATCTCAAATTGATTCGGTACCCATGTGGTCAGGTTATAACTGCAAAATTGGCATTTATGAAAGTAAAATTCAGACAGTCGAGTACTTATTACCGATCAATGAATCTCCTACATCGCTAGCTGTTGTTCAAGAAACTCTTAACATTGCAAAGGAAATTGCTATGAATTGTAATCAACAACAGATCATAGCTAATTACGATTTAGCAATAGCCAAATTAGCTATGCAGATTCATCATATTAAAAAGCCAGAATTTGACGATATATCCATTAATTTAGGCGCATTCCATATCCAACTGGCTTTCTTTAAAGCAATTGGAAAGTATATTGATTCCAGTGGATTAATAGAGATTTTGGTTGAAGCAGAGGCACTGGCAGGAGGTTTAATGAACAGCTTCTTGGATAGTAAATATTTTAATAGATGTAAGCGGCTACATCCTTAGCTTCTGGTGCTTTGCAGATTCTTCATTTTGAAAAATATCTGTCAGAAATTGAGACGGATGATGTTGAAACTTTAAAAGAAGACTTAACCGCCGTAATGAATACTTCATGTGGAATCCACGAGAGCATTGTTTTACCTGATTCATTGGATAAAATACTGCAGGGTTACAAACAATTCCACGGAATAACACTTCAGGGCGACCATGGAAAGACAGCTCAATATTATTTGCAGTATACTGAACTTATCAACATATTTCTTCGATTTTCTAGAAGTATACGCTGCAGTAATTTTGAGCTCTACTTAGATTCTATCTTCGAAATGTGTGGCTACTTTTTTGCATTCGATCAGCCGAATTATGCCGAATGGGCTGCTATGTATTTAAATAACTTAATCAAGTTGAAAGTTGAAAATTCTAGTCTACTCCAGGAATTTCGCGAAGGTGCATATACCCACTATCAAAGACTTTATCAATAAAATCTCAGATAAATTTTACAACTACTGTCTGCCACAAGATCTTCGAAACAAACTCAAAGACGCAGAAGGCATCCGAGATAGTGGGTGTAGGCTTCTGCATGGATCGTTAATTACATAATTTGGTTGTGAATTCCAAACCCATTTTTCACAAAGGGAACAAAAGTTTCGCAGTAATTATACAGCGAGGCCCTTGCTCCACAAAACTTAAACATTTAGTCACTCACACAATATATAACAATAAATCAACGTCTGCCATGTTTCTTTCTCGAAAACTATTACCCCGTATCAATTCGAAACCCAGTTTTTCAGCTGTTTTTCTGGGAAAACCCGAGTCGAAAGATTGTAGGAGTGAAAATCTATATTAGGGACAAAGTTCTATGCCAAACAAAACAAACGGATAATGCCAACAGCAAGGAGCCGTGAGAACATACCGGAAAGAAGAGTGGATAGGAAAATTGCCAGGACATCGGCCTCCTTATATATATTGTATATATTGTATTTTCTGTATTCACTTTTAATTGGGAATGACAAACTAAATAAAGAACCTTTTTAATCAAATTAAATTAGCGAACGACAAAATCGAGAAGGAATTGATATTCCATACACAATTAATGGCCCTTTGCAAAAAAGACCCAATGATTTTTTAAAAAGTTTGAAGAATTTTCGTTTCAAAGAAGCCCTGGTAAAATTCTTAGCAAATCATTGGGCTGATGATTCTTTTGCTACAGTATTAGGAAATAAAAAAAATTATATTACAGTTGGAGAGCAATGTTTTTCATATTGCTCTGCTGGAAATCTCGTAGTGCAAACTGAAGAAACTGCATTTGAATGTAAACATGAAGAAGCTGATACAAGGATTGTTTTCCACATAAGCAAAGTACCTGAAAATTCAAAAATTTTGGTGAAAGCATCAGACACTGACGTTTTAATAATTCTATTAGGTAATATGCATAAATTTCCTAATTTGCAGATTTGGTTGGCGAACAGTGCATAAAAAAAAGTAATAATAAAGATGAAGTTTACATTAACTGTACGGACTTGCTCTTCCCGCTTTTCACGCGTACACGGGTTGCGACTACACGGCTGCATTCTTCAACAAAGGGAGAGTTCGCCACTTGAATTTATTTATGAAGCACCCACACATTCAACAAGCTCTTGCGTCTTTGACGAATCCTAATGACATCTTTAATGAAACTAAAATTGATGCAGTCCAGGAGTTTACGTGCCTTATGTATGGACTTCCAAAGTGTCAAAATGTAAATGCCGCAAGATTTTTATTATTTAACAAAATGTACGCTTCTAAACAAAATAATGAAAAATTTATGAAGAGAATGAAAGGTTTCGACTCTACGCATATTCCACCGTGCTGGAAATCTTTGAAACAAAAATTGTTGCGGACAATCTTTGTTAATTCAATGTGGTTAAATGCTACTGAGCCGAATTGTATCAAGTTCAACGCGGAAAATAACGGCTGGCTGTTATTAGATGGTGTCCTAAAACCAACATTGTTCCTGGGAGACTCAACTCCAACACAAGTTGAGAGTGTGCTATGTGTTTCCACGAACAAATCTTCCGATAATGACGACGATTCTGATATTTGTAACGATGAAAGTGATAGCTCCGATAATAGTATTAGTGAAAGCTCCGATGATTCAGATTTTATGTGAGAGTCACTGAAATATAAGATACATTTTTTATTTTAATGTTTAATTTACTTCAATGTTGAATTTATATGTAACAAACGAATAAATACTTGAATAAAATCTAATATTTTTTCAACCTACTTGCACAATAAAATTTTCTTTTACGTAAGTAACCTTGGTTTTATTTTTCAATATTAATTTTATAATGTAATTTTTAAATTTGTAATTTTGAAAGAAAGGCATTTCTTTTGGAGTATTTATTAAGTCGTCTCTACTATTATTTGAAACAGTGGTTGAGAACACTAGCACCCGGCGCATGCGCAATGGCTTTAAAACGTCGTACAGCTGGCAATCGCTGTCTTCGTCTGATTGGTGACGTTATGCGCTAGCATACATACATTTTAATAAAAAAGCTAGTAATAACTAGTGTAATAACATTGTTACAAGAATTATGGTTTATTGAAAACCTAACCACTTAAAAGAAAAATGAATAGATACGTTACATTAAATTGTTTTGGAGATTAACTTTATCTTTAAAAAATATATATATATATATATATATATATATATATATATAAATATAACAAGATGTACAAATAGTGCGTGACATATGAAGAATAAGCAACGAAGAGATTAGTGAGCCAGAAACATGCATGTCTGCGGTTACCACTCTTTTCAGTAGCCCCTTTTTCTATTTGCGTGCAATACCCACTAATCTATTCGTTGCTTTTATATATATATATATATATATATATATATATATACACATAACTTTATAGCTTATATGACCATTATCAGGCCCATTAAGCTTCCTGGTGCACGGGACATCCCATCTTCACCCCCATTCCCTGTTGGTTATCGGAGACCCAGAAACGGTAGCAACGACCAAGGGTTTGTTTTATTTTTGCTTTACTGGAACACTTCTTCCACCCATGATAACTGGCATCTGGCCATAAATATAGATATAAACAAAAATTCTTCTGCCTACAGGAGTCAACTGACGGTACTATCAGCGATCCCCAACCACACCATAAACTGTGGTTTTTCAGACCACCTCCCATCAACAATAAATCCAGTCCTATTAGTAGGATATAAAATACGGACATCAAAAATGCCTAAAAATTCATAATTATCAACTAGTAATTTTATACAAAAACTACAACAAAATGGTTTCTTACCAACACCAACAAAAAATCCTCTCTAACATATGAGCTTCCTTCTCAAAAATACTTCTAAATTTCCTATTGTCTGCTTACTGCCAAATTTATTTAACAGTTATCTCAATGAGATGACACTGTCGGAATAAGATATTTTTATGTAAATCTATTCAGCCACAACACGTGTTCAACCCAAAACGAAAGGAGAGATCACAGACCACTTCAATCTTTCCGAAACAACTGAATGAATTTCTCATATCAGCGTTTATCGACCTGACGTCAGTACTTGAGGTGGGTTGACCTTATAGCCAAAGACCTTTAAAGTAAGGGACGCATCCATAGATCTGTACAACCTTTTAAATGAAAGCGTCCGCGTACGTATATTTAAATTTTTAAATTTACCAAATCCACAATAATCCCGTTTTATGGTTCATTACAACTGTAACAATACAATAATTTGACACATTGTCAGATTTTGTTGATTTTTCAAAGCCAACTTAATATTACAGATTATAATCCAACATGATTTTATGTAAGAAATAAAAAAAGTTTAAATTTATTTTTCTCGAGAACGGTCCATGATATCGATTTGAAAGAGGAGAACATATTTAATGAAAATTATCTTGAATTTTCCAAATTCGGTGTCGGATACATAAAAAACTTGAAAATAAATTTTTTTTAATAAAAATACCTGTTGGTCCCCTCAACTGACACTGGATCTGGAAAAAAATTATTTACAGCAAACGACTGGTTTGTAACTGTTTATTGATTATACCAAGTTTGAATATTTTAAGTAACGGTATTTTTGAGTAATTTAAAGAAAACTCATATGAGGACGTCTTATAAGAGCGATCGCTATCAACGTTTGCATTGTCTGCAAAACGCAAAAAGTGTTCAACAGTTTGGAATTCGAGGCTTATTTCCGGAGGAAATAGGGCTATAGTAGAGAGTAGCATGACGCGACTTCAGGAAAATTTCGATGCAGTTTTTCGTTTTGGTGTTCCTTGATGCCACAACAATGTATGTACGAAGAAACGCTTAAAGAATCGTAAAAAAAAATCTGTAGGGAGACTACTAGAAAGGTCGAAGCTATTAAAATATGTGTTGAAGAACTCTTCATTGTATACAGGGGGCGCATAAAAAGTTTCCCTTAGGAAGCATTTTCGGATTAAGGTATTTTCAGCTAAATCGAGTTAAAATGATCTCTAGTAACTGTAGTGTCCGTTTGGCAGGAGATTTTCTGGACACCCTATATAATATGGTACTGTGGTACAGAGCAGCTTGTTATTTGAATTTGGCACCTTGCATCATGCTCCCAGTGTCCATTTCAATATTGCGCTATGTGAAAGTGTTCCAGGTCGGCAGTTATTGTTTCATGGTCAGAGAAACTGGCGGGGACAGTAAGCTCACCATTATTGAAATACTAGAATAAGCAAGCTGCTCTGCCTCGCTTGGTACTTTTTCTAAACATTCACCTTATTCGAAATGGAGGATATATTTTGAATATTGTTTCTCGTAATATATATGTACTCACCCATCAACAAGATGCTTTATTATTTGACTATCAGATAAGTTTTTTAAGAGTATCACAATTGGTAAGTGCCTCTTTTTATTCTTGGCTCCACTTGTTTTGGATTGGCCTTTACGGTATACCTCAAAAGGATATCTAAAATAGTTATTTAGATAAATGTATCAAATTATCCATGGATGATTCTTAACTTTCAATTGATTGAATGACCTTATGGTAAATCTCATTTTGATCGTTCAGTAAAACTGCCCGAAAATCTAAGCAAAAAACCTGTCAGGGAAGCATTTAGGCATAATCTACCATTTATTAGTAATATACTACAAATTCAAGTCTCTGATTGGTTGTTGCTCATCGCAAGTATGATTTGCTTCCTCCTTGGTAATAACATTTATTTAATGTCAATAGGAAGTAGGACTTGCCTTGCCATTTTTGATCAGAGGAATGTTTTACTTTAACAAATGCACGCATCATCCAAAGTAATTAGGTTAAACAGAAAATAGGTAAATATTTTATATAGATATAGGTGACTGTGAGGATGCTGATGGAATAATGAAGAGTATCTATAAGAAAATATAGGTTTTATCATTTTATAGTTTATAAAGAACATTCCAAATAATTACATATACATTTTTATGCTTAGTGCGATTTCGCATTTGCTAAATTCATATTATGCATTGAGAGATAGATATTTCTTTTCCTTTTTGGGTTTTGTAGTGGTTATTAACCCCGAAGGTCAGAAACAGTTCCTACCAACTGATACGAACTCAGACCGTGTCGATGTTGATACTCGAACAATTGATTAACTAACTATAATGTTATAACATACAAAACACATGTTAGTAAGATATATTTTCAACTAATTGTAAACATATTTAAAAACATTATACAAGTATTTACTTATTCATAAGAATCGTTGAATATCTAGGAATCAATTCATATTCTGTTCTGTTTTTATCGTTACTAATGAATCATATTGTATGTTACTGGTACGTATTGAACTTGAGCGTTACTAGTAAGTTATAGGTCATGTATACGTTTCATTTAAGTGTTATTTAGTGTTCAAATGAAACCCGGTGATATTTGTCAAGATGTTTAATTACATCCTATAATCAAGATTAGGGTAAGTCCGCAATTACTTTTATTTATGGAATCATCTTGAAAGTTATGGTCTTTATCCGTCCTATCAACATTACATACGACGCATGGCTATCTTGACATGTCGTGCTCCACCACTATAGATACAACACATTTTGTTTATCCAGCAGTTTTTTGGTCGACCTACAGGTCGACGCTTAGTGCCTCTAGTCACACCTGGTTTTCTGCAGGAAATGGAGGTAGGCCAAAAGTACTTCCGTACTTACTTAAAATGTATCCCAACTATTTTTTCAAAACTTTGTCCATTATTTTGAAAGTACTTTACATGTTCTAAACTTAGTAAGTTGTTCTCGTAGTGAGCCAAGGAAATTTTAGAATTGATTATCGTTAGTATTTTTGTTTCCTACGTCTAAAATTATTCCATAACTTTTATTTCTGGTCTTTACTGGATCATAAATCATTCAAAGTTGGATGATTTGAGCTGTTGGACGTAGTTTTCACAAGCGGTACATAAATATTATATTGTAAAACAAGTGTCACAATAACTCATTTTGTAGTAAGAGTACGATTTGCGTAACGAACCGCGAAGCGGTGAGTAAAACAAAGCACGAGTACTGCAAAAAGTAGATGTGATGCGAGTTCACATACTATTTTTTATAATGAACATGCAAAATTGTTTTTAATAAATATAAAATTGCAATTAGTGATTTTTGTGCTCATTTATTTATGTTGGTAACCCTCACATGCAAGTGACAGTTGACAGAATTTTTAAATTTGAACGCTCATTGAGTTAGGAATTTATGAATATGGAACTAAAATTCGAATTATCATGCACTCCATCAGAACTTCGCAATATTGCTGATAATACAGTTAATGATTTACTACCTGGAAAATCTACACAAAAATATGAGAAGGAATATGAACGGTTTTTGAAGTGGTGGGTAGAAAACAATGTGAAAAATTACACAGAGAATGTTAAAGTCAGTTATACATGTCAGTGCTTCCAATTGTACAAAAAGTGACCAAAACGATGCTGAAATTATTATTTTATGAAACTGTTTTCGATGTCACAGAGTAAATTTTGTAAACGTGAATTATAAAAAATCCTCCTCCTTAGCATTATCCTTAGAGTAATGATTAACATAGAGAGGGCTATTCATTCATAAACACCAGTCGTGAAATAATGAATGAATTACAAAAAGTGGGGATGGTATTGTAGCTACATGGTCTTCGTAATTTCGGCTGTTTTTCTAACAAACTTGGCACCGACGAACCATGATAATCCAAAAACATTAAATTAATTAACTTAAGAATCTATTTTGTCACTAACAGTTTTGAAAAACACATCAAAACGGAAGAACTAAATATTTATTCTCTAGTCGTAATGGCGCTCGTATAAACAAACCACGTTTGACATTATTTACCTCAATACTACGACGTAATCGAAATGATCGTCGATCACAATCTGACGATATTTTTGCATCTCTCTTCATATGGTAATTAAACAAGGACAAAACTACTAAATGGATAACTATTGACACATTAAACAGGTACTGAAATTTTGAGCAATGTTGCCACTTTTAGTTATAACCATAAAAATATCTAAGGATACAATAAATACTTGCTTAAAATTTGTATAAGAATATGCCTTTATCAAATAAAATTCCAGTATCATAATTGAAATTTAAAAATAGCGAGTCAGATGCATAAATTAGTATGACTTTTTTCTATTTGCATAACTTTTCAACACATTTTCATTTAAACTCCTAATTTCATTTTTCCTGCCACTAAAGAGACTTTGTTAATATGGTAAAGCAGTGGAAGTGTCCGCAAGTGAGCTTAGAATGTGACTCAATCATTGGGTCAGGAAAAAGTAAAAAAAAACATACCTATCTATTTTATTTGTTAATCTGAAACATTATCACAGTTTTCCTAGGTGGCATTTGATGAATAATTTTTCATCATCATTTGTTTGGTGTAGTTGGCTCTGGTCTGAATTAATCGTTTCGATCTAGTGGGATGCTGTGATTGCTGTCATAGCTGTTAGTTGTTGCTAATGTCACTTGAAATTGTGATTGTTGTAAAATTTAAAGTCGGTTAAATGAAAATGCCTCGACATATCAATTTTACTAATCTTGAAATGCGAGACATGCTTTGTGTTTATGAAAACGAAAATTATTCCTGAGTTGCTGCTGCTCGCAAATATCAACAATTGTATCCAA
Source organism: Galeruca laticollis (assembly GCA_963921935.1). Lineage (NCBI taxonomy): Eukaryota > Metazoa > Arthropoda > Insecta > Coleoptera > Chrysomelidae > Galeruca > Galeruca laticollis. The sequence continues at coordinate 200,648,204 of OY998175.1, read as the reverse complement.
ACAGAGATCAACCCAATCGGCGAACTTTTAGCAATACGTTTCGTCAATTAGGAGAAGCTGGACAAGTTAGGAACAATAGAGAGATTTATGATGCTTTTTTGAAAGTGATGCATCCGCATCTTCAAAAGATTTTAGTAGATACATCATACCTAGCTCTATCGCTCTTAACAAAAATCCAAAACTACAATTTTTTATACCCTGTAGTAATCTGGAACAATATTTTATTGAAAATCAATTCTCCAAATAAATTATTGCAGAATCAAAACCAAATTAAACATTTTTTTTTAGACGTAAGATATGATAAGAGATTTAGCGACCTTCTTGTAGACGCCAGGGAGCTTCACGACGAAAGTACTGACGAACCAATAACCAATCCGAAAATGAATTGTAAATGTATTCTTTTCTATATTAGATACGACCTTATGAAAGATTCAAGGAGTTGGAGAAATTCAATAACATAACATTTTTAAATTGTCAAATTGGATCAAGTGTTCAGCTTGAATGATAAAGAATTAAGAAATTCTTGTCAACATTCCCTGTAAATGACATTTAACAATAACATGCACGTAATGAGATCTCATAACATACACGTGCGTTTTGAAAAGAAAACTTAAACTTCTTGGTTTAATTAGATTACAATCAAATTTTTATTTACGTAAGACTTTATTTGGTCTATTTACACAAATTTAGTCAATTAAAAAACATAAAAACTTTTAGCATTAGCGAGATATATTCAGGATTGAAATAGTGATGCCCCTAAATGTAGGCATCACATTATGCAAATCTTTAAAAATAGGACATGTTTTATTAAGTAGCATGCTATGAAAATAAATGTCATGCCATTTATATTATCAACTTCTTGAACAAAAGGTAATAAAATTATAAATAACCGTTCATCACCATTAAATAATAAGGCACAATCGATTTACAATAATTGTTCAATTGTTATTAACAACTATTAAAATAAAGTTTAAATGATTGTGATGTTTTTTATTTAATAGAAGAAAATGAATAGGCGTAGAAAAAGTATAGTACGTTACACGGGTTCTAAGCCCATTACGCACTCATGAAATTGATGCACTTTTTCATTTTGTACGTAATGGGTTACTTACAACTCTTGTTACGTAATATACTATTATTTTGCTTGAAATGCCACATACAGTCGCTTGTGGTAAGTGAACGCACTTTTACGTATAAACTATGTTGAAAAAAACTATTATATTTGAGAAGTAAAGAAACAAGTATTTATTACATTGGTAAATTAGAAATAAACATATGAAAAATAAAAAACATAAACTTTGGGATTCTCAGTCTTATTGCTAAGAAACGAATACAAGTTATTATACGCACAGTTGTCCTACCATTGTGGTAACTGTTCGCGGCCTTCAGGCTAAGTGTGCGCACATATTTATTTGCATGAATCGCATAAATATACCCCTGTTTCATAAGAAGTGCCGTCGGTGTTGCAGGTTTTTGCGGTTTTCCTGCATACTCTGTGAATTCATTCACTAGCCAAATGGACCGACGATCGACGCCCGCATTTTTAGATTTTTGATTATTATTGTTCCACCGACCACCGTAATAGTCCCAAACCACCGAAGGCACGTCACCGCAACTTTTCACCAAACTTCAACAAACCACCCAATCCCATACACTTTTGAAAAATGTCTGCCATACACTTTTTCTCGAAAACTCCAAAAAAACAATAAAAAAATTTCAAATCTCTAATATTTCATATTACTACCTCTTAATCACAGGAGACATTTCAAATTCAGTATATAACACCCTTTTCACCACCTAGCCAGCTAACGCACATATCTATGTATCGGCAACGATACATGGTTCGTCTTCCACACTTTTGACCCCATCCTAGACACTTTTTGTCACACCAACTCTGCACACTTTTGAGCTTCGCTGCTTCCAGACATCAACCTCCGATACACCCCAACACAACACAATCCTCCAGTTATTTTCTGAGAAAAGCCCATCACTCTCAATCCCATACACTTTTAAACAAACTTTTCCTAGTCACTTTTAAAAAAATTCTTTACTAGACACTTTTTCAAACCCCAACTCGGTTTCCAGTTAGCGCGCACTTAACCACCCAACACACCCTCAACCCAGCCCTGAAGAGGAAAACTACACCAGGACACCAACAAGAAAAGAACAATCTCAACCAAGAAAAACCCAATCCAACAAAATTCACATACGAACTTCTCTCTCTATATAAGAAGTGCATTGTTCATGCCATCACTCTTTGCGTTTAAAACACTAAATCCATTCTTCAGCAGGTGGCTTTTCATATTTTTCGTTTCATAATGGACAAAAATAATATTTTTTCTTATTGGGTAATTTTCAGTTTTCGAAATACGACGGCCCAGGGTGAGGAGATAAAGATCTTAATGTGACTGTTCTTTTCTTCCTTTTGTTTGATTTAGCTAATTCTTCGTTTTGTTTGTTTTCCAAATTTTCTTTAAATGGACTCAACGTTATTATTTCCGATTTTAGTGCTTACCTTTCTCTTTTCTTTGTGTTAGTTCTTTTTGGAAGTGGACTGATGGTAGTAAGTGCGATATGTTCAGTTTTCTCAGTTTTTAAAATTTGTGGTGTTTTGAAAACCTGGTGATTAGTTTTTGGTTCAGCTTCAATTCTTTGATCTGGCGGGTAAATTTTTGTGTTGTCTGATGTCTGATTGTTTTCTGGCTCATTTTAATTTATTTGATTGTCACATTCACGTTTCATCCATATTGTACACTTGATCGGGTCCTAATTTGTACTTTTCATATATTTTGCGAACATTATCAAAAGCGTTAAGCTACAATCTACCTGCAGTTTCATTATTGATCCACGAGGGTGGCATTTTTTCCCATTCGCCAATGCTTAATCATACGCTTCCTTGCACATTTAGGATTCAAGCCGTGATGCGGTTTTGCCATGGTTTGGAAGTATTCGCTTGCTATTTCTTCTTCTTCCAAAGAAAGTATTTGGTTTTACAGTATAAGTTGGTACAAACCTTGGTGCACCTTGTAAGCCATGTTTCAGTACAAGTTTCACCTATTTTTTTATCTGTCTCTTATGACGTGGCATCTTGTAGCATTAAAAAAAAGAGGTGGAAGTTTGAGCAAAATAATTATGAAAGTACAGTGGCCACCCATTTTGAGATCTACAAAGTAGTGGCCACTGTACCATCAGTCACGCCTTCAAATTAAATAAAGCTTACAAAAAAAGTTATGAAAATAGTGCAGGAAAATAATATGCCACGGTTTTTAGTTTTTTTCTGGATGAAAACACTAAAATATTACACAAATAATTTCTCTAAATATGTTTGCAACGCGTGCTAAATTTTGAGGTTAGACAATTACCCAAGGAAATGATTTAAGGATATTGCAACTAACATCATGGATAGAAACAGTAGCGCGACACAGTCTTTGTGAATAAAAACTGTGGGTAGGTGGCCAATGTGCCTACGTGGCCACTGTTCCAGACTCTCCCCTATATCCCCTTTATTAAAAAATTGAACATACCCTAGAGATGTTTATTATGGGAGTTCCAGCTTCTGCTTCTTGCTTTAATGCATTGTTTATAATTTCACGACTTGGACCTGTTAAAACTTTATTTTTCGCTTTGCTTTTAAACGGCATTTAATTTGGCAAAATCACTTTTGAATAATATGCAAATTATAATATTTTCAATTTTTGTCCGAGACTATACCAACGATACGAAATGCACGAATACAATTTAAAGGTGAGCTCTCTGCATTTACTAGGTAGTGGGGCTGGCATGTCTACGGCGCATCAAAATTTCAGGGGTATTCCTTCGTTTGCCAAGCTGTATTTCATTCTCGATTTTTCTGTTATGTAACATTTTTATAGCTTTGTCAGTTTTGTTATTGCTTCGCTTTATTTTACATTCTTCGTTAATTCCTACGTATAAGACTTGTCAAGATCTCCTAAATGTTATGAGCACAAGTAGTCAGGTATCACGCTGATTAAAATCAGTACACTTTTTTTGAGCTTTCGGAAATATTAATTTCCTTTATTTGCAAACATCAAATAATAATGATGATTTAAAATGATGGATTATACATTATACGCTCTATGTAATGATCGATCTTCAAAGGTAGACGTATGTGTGTGCGCTCCTGAAACTTTTACTAACAGCTCAGGTGCAAGTGAAAATTATTAATAAATTGTGAGGGGCACGTCTGAATTGAATGAAAAGTCTGTATCGACTGTGAGTAAAATCCAGTTTAAAATTACTTTTAATTAAGAGCAAACAATATTGCCAAATCCAGTAAAATTCAATCTTCCGGTTATGGGCTACCATATACGTAGAAAAATATGAGTCAACGAATTTGAAATAATAATCAAACAAATACGATCTTGGATGAAAATGTGCTAGAAATCCTTATTACTAAGGTTTTTTATAAGGTAGAAGAAAAGTTTGACAAAAAATTTGAATGTTTGGAATCTAATCTTATTGAATTGTTAGGTAAAATGTGTAAAAATATTGCCCAACTATCTGACAGTCTGGTGAGAGTAAGAAATAATGTGGACGCACATACAGATGAAATTAAAGTCCTTACAGATAACATAAATCGACTGGAGGCATATCAGAGACAGAATATACTGAAATTCAATGGCATACATAAATATACGAATAAAAATCTAATGTCGATTATAGTAAATATAGGAAACATTAGTATGAAAGTGAAATGTTGATCGGCAGATCTGATTAATGTTTATAGGTAAGGTAAGCCAGATATAACAAAAAGTAAACCCCCAACAATTGTGGTCGAGTTTATTTCTAATTGGAAAATATTTTATTTCTAATTAGAAAAATATGAATTATTGAGAGCAAGGCGTTAATTAAATGACGCAAAAATATTTTTTAATGAAAGGAGGCCGAAGAATGTATATAGTAAAAATGAAGCATGGATCTAGGCGGGTAGATATTTGTGAAGGTTGATGGTAAAATCAAGAAAATTGGGTCAGAATCTGAATTACAGTAATTATTGGAAACATTTATTAATGTGTGAGTTCCTTTTCGTTATAATGTATGATATTTTACATTCAATATTCTTTGTTTTTACTGTACCTGACAAGAAATAGTGTCTGAATTTAGAAGCGCTACAGGTTTACAAGCAACATTTACCTAGAGATGGAACAATATTTGGTTTTAATAACTGTGGCGAGGTAAATGATATGGCAACACTTTATTACATACTTGTGTATTACCAATTTAATATTAATTGAATTTAATTTTGTGTTAACTTTTTCCTGCACCTTTTTATTCTATTATTCTTAAATTTTTTTATGTTTATAGTTGCATTTCTAATAACTACAGAAGATAATTTAGCAGTCGAAACATGTTAACATGACGAAGTTGCCGATGGTGAACCGAGTCGTAGAAACTCCAGCAGTCTTTCGGAATAACTTGTTTAATCGCTTGAAGGTGTGATTATTTCACGCTAGAAATAGGCAGTTTCGCCTTAAATAATTGGGGAAATATGACAATTCCTAATGCTATGTTTTTAGGTCTGATTGTTAGATCCTTAACATCATCTTCAAAGTTTAGTTTGTACCTAATTTTACCTTCATGGTACTGCAACGCGCGTATGTCAACAACATTATTGCCACTATCCGTTCTGCTAGGCCGTATTGAACTGTATTTAACGTAGTCTTTATGGGCATAATTTTTGTAGAAGCTGAAGTCCATGCTTTTGACCAAGTAAAGATTTTTATTGCGAGATTCCTTAGTTATACGATGATAATCACTGGGCAAGTAGATCTCCTTATTTTCGAGGGAAGACTCTATGGCACTGTGAACAGAGTCACACCCCACTTGAGTGTGACCTTTTTCTAAATATTTTTGTGTAATACAAATTTTGTACTTTTCTGAAACGTGAAGCAAAGCCTATCCCTTATCTTCTTCTTTTTCCTTCCGTGCCCGATTTTTTCTGTTTATGTCTTCGCTGTATTCCGGTTCAGTTAAATTGTTGTTTTTATATCTGAAACACGTATCACACTGATCTTTTCTAGGGCGAAATAAGGATCATTTCATTTCTTCAGCCATTTTTGTCAACGTTACAACAGACAAAGAAGGTGTCTTTTTGTTTTCTTGACATTCTGTTTTGTATACCCTGTGAAGTTGTGCGAATGATTGAAACTGTTGCTCGAAATATAGCTTATCAGTGTCTCTCCTGCAATAAAATGTTAGTTTTTTCACATAAAATTATTAACAACTCAAAGCAATCGTTATGAAAGTTTTGAAACGAATACTTAATTAGGAATCTAATCACAAACTTTAACCCTCCACTTTACTTCTTTCATATTTACAAGCGATTTTCAAGATCACTTACCTTGACAGTTTGTTTCAGTGGCGGGAAGCTGAACACTGTGACGTTTACTAGGTAATGCTTCAGAAAACCAACCGAAAGAAGTTACGAGTTACTGTTTTGTTTGATTTTGATAGGTTGATAATTTTCATAAAATTAGTTCCTTTCACACATAGATGGCGCTTATAAAATTGAAGACTGACGCATCAAAATCCTATTTTCTGAAAAAGTGTTAGTTACGAGGTCCTGCGTTTTAGCCCTCGATATGGAAATATTCGAGATGATGCCCTGATATAGGATTCGGTTCCTCTGCAGGGCGGGGTTCGGTGTCTTTAGATTGGGGTTTGTGTGCGCGTTCGGGGAGAAGGTGACGGTTGGCGATTGGTGGCGGGTTGAGTGTGTGATTGAGAGGGTAGATGGTTAGTTGAACAATTCGAAGAGTGGCGATAGTTTATTGATTTGTTAAAGTTGGGTGAAGTTAAGTAGCAATTAATCATATGTGTTGAATTACCATGCTACAGGAAAAAACGTGAAAAACCTGCAGCACTGCCGGGGGGGGGGGTATCGCGGATTCAAGTGGAAATACTTTCACTCCTGATGGGAGTGAAAGCGAAGTGAGCACGCCTGCCTATGTTTGTGAGTGTGTCGGCTATGATGTCCCTCGAGTTGGGAATGGCGTTCGTTAGGGTGACAGTTAAGAATTCTATCATGATATTGGTGTCGGTTGAGACTTCGAAGGGAGTTGGTGGCTTTTCGAGAGTGACTGGGGCAGTTTCTCGGGGGGTATTTGGTGTGTTTAGCCTATGGGGACAGCGAGGGTGGAAGGCGGCGTGAGGTTCGCCGCAATTGGTGCAGGTAGGAGTACCGGACTTGGGGCAAATTTCGATGCGGTGGCCAGTTTGGCCGCAAGAAGGGCATATCGGTTGAGACCGACAAGAATCGGAGGAATGTCTGGTTTTAGTGAATCGGTTGCAGTATTTTGGGACTGGGGGCAGCGGGTTGGCGTTGGATGGCTCGCACTGGGAGGCCAAAAAATGAGATGCCGGAAGTGAGAGCTTGGTGATAATGGATTTCGGAGAGTGTGATGATGCGGAACATCGATGTAGGTTTGTTTGTGGACTTGGCGATGATTCGCCAAGTTTTGACGAAAGAGAATTGCTGATCGTGAAGAATTTCTTCGAATTCTTCGAGAGGGATCGTTGGATCTACATTCCTGCAGACGAATGAGTAAGAGAGTGTTAGAGTTTTGGTTGGTTGGGGTGGACGTTGCGTTGGGTTTAAGATGTTTATAGTGATGTTGGGATCACCAGTGAAGTTTTGGGTTTTTCTGAGGATTGTTGGAACTGACATCGTGGAAGGAAGAGGTTTTAAGAGCTTCTATTGAAATTTGCTTTCATATAAAGGATGTGTCCGTTGAGAAGAACGACGGCGTTTAAAAGGGTGAAGAGAGATTTTTGGGTTGAATATTGGGGTGGGAGGTTTCTGAGATTTAGGGTTTGTGCGAATGTTGTGTTGTTGGCGGGGGTTGATGTGGGATTGAGGGGGAAGGAGCTGGGGTAGATCGGGGTTCTGTTTTCCCGACGAGGGTGAAATCATTCTCGCCGGGACTGGATGGTTGTCGGACAATTGAGGGAGTGGGGTTGGGGATCTTACGGAGGAAGCGTAAGAGCTGGTGGGGGATGCGATGAAAGTGTGTTTTGGGGTTGACGTGAAGCAGTTTTGAGGGTTTGGGGAGGATGAATTGGAAGATTCATGTAGGGAGCGGTGGAGCTCAATTTTTTTTTGAGTTCGTCGAGTTGTGGGACTCACCTGTCTTATGCACTTTCATCTGAAATCTGAAATAAAACAATTATTAGAATAGTAAGTCACCATAATAATAAATATAAGTAGTTAAGTTATAAAACAAATACAAATATTTAGTAGAATAAGGAGTATAGATTTCATAGATAAACTATTATTAACATGAAGAAAAATGATATATTGTCAGTAAAATGAACATAGAATCAATAAATAATAATTTGTTAAAGGAGTTAGTATAAATAATTAAATACAAAGATTAGATGGAGATTACATAAAAGGATTTATGTTCTAAGTAATATGATTGTAACAGTAATAGACTGTTAATAACAATATTAGATATTGAACTATTTAAAATGTATTTATGTATATAACCAATTTTTAATTTATTTGTATGACAAAAACTCAAAAGACTCTCTACAAGTGAATTAATAATGTGAAATAGTATATGTAGGAACTTTTCTACTAAGTAAACTAAATTAAATAATTCGATTGCATAGGACAATATTTGATTGGTTATAAACAAAGTGACAGATCAAATTTCAATCAACAAGTAAAGAAACAAACTTTTGGAAATAGTGACCTGAAAAAAACAAAATACTTGTTTATTGAAAAAAGTTGAGAATCGAAAGGAAGGGTTGGTAGGTTGGAAGCTGGCGTTGATATACGGGAAGCTTGTGTTGCAGTGTTCCCGAAAATTCATGGAAATCCCAAATTAACTTGACAAAACTTATCAATTACTACTATAAACAATTCTGATAGTACTCACAGATAATCACATCCAGTTCTACTGCGAAAATCAGCTAAATTTCTCCAAAATTGGTGTTGGAACTTCAGAGGAGCATTCCTGGGTCCAGAAGCATTATCCCAATTCCAGAGCAACAGGTCAGTGTTCATTTAAAATATTATTGGCCAATAATAAAAGAAAAAACTCAAATAAGTCCATAATTTCGTAAAATTGATGAACATTCACGGCTATGATCGATCTAAAATAGAAAGAAAACGGACTTTATCAAGTTAGTTAATGAAATAAATCTTTAACATTAACAAAAAGGCCTAATTCAAATAAATAAAAATAAGTACTTACGCCATTTTATCATCATAAGAATGGTGCTTAAATTTATATTCATGTAATATGTCCTTCTGCATATAAACTTTATGATATTTCCATGTATAAATCTTCTAATTCTATTTCTTCCACAGCATATTTGTAATATTTCTATGAATATTCTCAACATAAATTCTTCTATGTGTTAAACCATTTAAGTATTTCTTATTTGACAATATTATGTGTATCTAATGATCACAGATGCTCCATCTCGCATGGTTGTAAAAACTATGTTCATTTCACGCTTTAAGTCCGCATGACTGGATTTTAAGCATGCGCACAGGAGAGAATATAAAAATCGATAATTTCGTTTGAGGTTAGGTCGTCGCAACTTATAATTATTGCATTAAAAATTTTTATTTTAAAATTAAATGTGTTTAAAAAGTAAGGTGTTTCTTTTTATTTAAATGAAGATAATATATCTTAAAATGCCAGGACTCAAATAGCAGACAGAGTTTCATGCTCCCGAATAAAATAATAATACATTACAGAACATATAAAATTAAAAATACTGAGCTAGCCACATCAAAACAAAATTTCAACATATCAAATTATAATTATCCAAACTTCATAAAAAATAAATATAAATCAGTTCAATTAAGAATTAGTTTAATATATATATATATATATATATATATATATATATATATATATATATATACATATATATATATATATATATATATATATATATATATATATATATATATATATATATATACAGTGTCAGGAAAATTCTGGGGGCACATATGTTTTATCTTCAATGTGTTAGAAAGAGACAAAATACATATTAATTCAGTGTATTATTCTTTTTCGCTAACAGGATATCATAAAGTGGAAAACGTCTGGTAGGCACCGCTCTCGAGAGGCGTGTACCTAACGTCAATGTGTTACAAATTCTGTCTTCATACGAAGTAGACAACAGAAACAGTGTTGCCAACTTTCATTGTATATTTATATTAATTATAAAATGCATTGTTCTAACATGAGAACAAGTTATAAGAAGCTTTTAATTATGATAATTCAAGATGTTGTAACAGATCAAGATAATGAATCCCATCTGTTCGTTGAACATTTTATTGTAATGCTGGAAATTGTTCTAGTTTTCAGTTTGAAAGCGGTTAAAACTTTTACTTTTTTTCAGATTTGGCAACGTGAAATTTTTCTCTGGACATATGGGGTTTGAATATATTAGCACAGATTAAAATATATCTTTCTTCTTTTTCGGGTTGGGTTTGACGATTTTGTGTACGCCATGTTTTGAAGTAGTGACACATCGATGCTCTTCAAAAGTTTTTATATTCGTTCTCACTTGTTTTTTGTAAATTGGTTGGGCATTTTCGAATGCTACAATAAACAAATTTTCTGCTATTTCTCGATATGAATTTCCCTGATAATACCATTTTACAATTTGCACTTTATGGTGTATCTGCATACTCATTTTATAAGATTTACAAAAGATCGTTACTCATTCGCAAACAAACGTTTAGTGAAGTACCCAGATGTACAGTTAAACATCCTCAAGAGGCGCACGCGCGATTCGTATTCGTCTGATATAATAATCTACGCTAACTTTCGATTGTCTATGTCACTATTGTCATTCTCTAACACACTGGTAATGCCATGTGACCGTTATATTTTCCCGTTGACTATGAGAGGATTATCGTTTTACATTGAAATTTAATAAAGAATAGTTTCTGTTAGAAATAAAAAGGAATATTATATGGGTACTTACACTTCCAACGTGTAGATTGAAAATGAAGAGAGGGGATAGATAAAAATAGAAAAGTTACGGCTGTAAACGAAATCGTTTTAGCAGGAGCATAGGAATTACAGGAGGTTTATTATTGAGTTATTTGTAAACACATATTATTATAATACAAATTAAAATGTTATGTTGTCCTGTTAGCGAAAAATGATAATACACTGAATTTATATGTATTTTTTCTCTTTCTAACACACTGATGATAAAACATATGTGCCCTCAGAATTTTCCTAACACTGTATATATGTATGTGTTATAACGGAATTTGTTAGCACGATAGAGGGCGTATTTTTCGACGGATCGAAACCAAACTCGCGACAAAAATCAGTTAGACCAAAATCTTGGACGAGTTCGTTAATGAGCCAAATCGGCCCAGTAAAAACAAAATGGCGGCCTGTCAAATTTGAAAAAAATCGTATTTCCTCTGTTTTTCATTTGACGTAAAAAAGTTACTGGGCTTTTTCATAGACCTTAACACGTTCTACAACTTTTGTATTTAACATTTTTCTCTAAATCGTACATTAAAAGATTTACTTAAGAAAATTCACAAATTATAACGGAATTTGGAAGCACGATATAGGGCGTATTTTTTTACGGATCGAAACCAAACTCGCTACAAAATCGGTTAGGCAAAAATCTTGGACGAGTTCGTTAATGAGCCAAATCGGCCTAGTAAAAACAAAATGGCGGCTTGTCAAAGTTGAAAAAAAATCGTATTTCCTTTGTTTTTCATTTGACGCAAAAAAGTTACTAAGCTTTTTCATAGACCTTAACACGTTCTACAACTTTTGTATTCAACATTTTTCTATAAATCGTACATTAAAACATTTATTTAAGAAAATTCACAAATTATAACGGAATTTGTAAGAACGATAGTGGGCGTATTTTTTGACGGATCGAAACCAAACTCGCTACAAAATCGGTTAGGCAAAAATCTTGGACGAGTTCGTTAATAAGCCAAATCGGCCAAGTCAAAACAAAATGGCGGCCTGTCAAATTTGAAAAAAAATCGTATTTCCTTTGTTTTTCATTTGACGTGAAAAAGTTACTGAGATTTTTCATAGACCTTAACACGTTCTACAACTTTTGTATTTAACATTTTTTTCTAAATCGTACATTAAAACATTTATTTAAGAAAATTCACAAATTATAACGGAATTTGTAAGCACGATATAGGGCGTATTTTTTTACGGATTGAAACCAAACTCGCTACATAATCGGTTAGGCAAAAATCTTGGACGAGTTCGTTAATGAGCCAAATCGGCCCAGTAAAAACAAAATGGCGGCCTGTCAAAGTTGAAAAAAAATCGTATTTCCTTTGTTTTTCATTTGACGCCAAAAAGTTACTGAGCTTTTTCATAGACCTTAACACGTTCTACAACTTTTGTTTTTAACATTTTTCTCGAAATCGTACATAAAAACATTTATTTAAGAAAATTCACAAATAATAAGGGAATTTGTGAGCACGATAGTGGGCGTATTTATTGACGGATCGAAACCAAACTCGCTACAAAAGCGGTTAGGCAAAAATCCTGGACGAGTTCGTTAATGAGCCAAATCCGCCCAGTAAAATCGAAATGGCGGCCTGTCAAAGTTGAAAAAAAAATCGTAATTCCTTTGTTATTCATTTGACGCAAAAAAGTTACCAAGATTTTTTATAGACCTTAACACGTTCTACAACTTTTGTATTTAACATATTTCTATAAATAGTACATTAAAACATTTATCAGGAAAATTCACAAATTTACCAGAAATTTTTTTTATTTTTTTGTTTTTGATTTGATGCCAGAATGTTACTTTGGTTTTTTGTACATCTCAAAACATTCTATTACTTTTGTATCTAATTTTTTATTTTCGGTTTTATGCAAACATGTTACTGAAATAAGCCTGTCCAATTGGTCTTGTGCCATTGGGATTTTTTTTATTTTGTACTTGTTTTTTTAATTTACTGTGCACAATGTGATGTTCAATTAACATGACTGTTACATTTATTTGCACAGTGGGATGTTTCATAAAATAACAACACATTGTTTTAAATGAGATATCGCACATCAGTGAAATGCATTTAAAGTGTTTCACGTCTTATGTTTCTTTGATGTGCGGCGTGCCTAAAAGTTTCGATCAAGGAAATATTCCCCAGAGAGATTGTCTTTCTGCTTCACAATCATCTGTCATTATTAATTTCGGATAAACACCGCTAAAAGCATTAATCCCAAGAATTTGTTTATGTAAAAGAAACATTCAGCTGATTAGCAATATCGAGGCAAACTATACCAGGGATTAGCAACAAAGAAAACAAGATGGCGCACCCTCATAAGCGTATATAGGTAAAACATATCGCTGATTAGCAATGTCAAGGCAAATCGTACCAGCTATGAGCGACAACCAATCAGAGACCTCAATTTCCAGTCTATTGCTAATAAATTGCTAGATTTTGTCTAAATCCTTACGGGAAATAAAAATCATAATATTAGTAGTAGAAATGACAAAAAAAACAAAGTTTTCAGTTTGGAACGTTGCATTCCTTTCTTTCTTTATATACACTGATATTTTCCAGTTCCGATTAAAAAAAAGGAATTCGGTGCTTTGAATTTGTTGTTAATACAAACATTCACCAGTTTTAGGAGTTCATCAACTCCCGAAGTATTTATTCATGACACCCTGTATAATTTACAACGCAACTGTATGTTGACTTTTTAATTTTTTGAATATATATTTTGAGCAATAAGATCATTAACATGTGATTTAGTGTTTTGTTTTAATATATTTTTCTGAGTTTATCACAAACAATTCATTTCTACAATATAAAACTTCCTAGTAAATTTATTCACAAATGTTTTTATTTGAGCAACGATAAATTTCAATATAGCTAAAAAAATTGAAATTGTTGAAACAAAACAAATATATATATACTGTGTTATTTACAAAATGCGACATAGGGTTTCCTGTACAAAACTGTTAAACGCGAGCTATCTTTTTTACCAAATAGCGTCCGTGAAAAATAATAACAGATTTGAAAAGGTCGTTAAAAAATAAATTCAAATGCACTTTTAATTTTCTTAAATTCGGTCTGGTTTACTAAGAAAATGCAAATCGTACCAGCTATGAGCGACAACCAATCAGATACCTCAATTTCGAGTCTATTGCTAATAAATTTCTAGATTTTGTCTAAATCCGTCCGGGAAATAAAAATCATAATATTAGTAGTTGAAATGACAAAAAAAAACAAAGTTTTCAGTTTGGAACGTTGCATTCCTTTCTTTCTTTATATACACTGACATTTTCCAGTTCCGATTAAAAAAATGAATTCGGTGCTTTGAATTTATTGTTAATACAAAGATTCGCCAGTTTTAGTAGTTCATCAACTCCCGAAGTTTTTTTTTCATGACACCCTGTATAATTTACAACGCAACTGTATGTTGACTTTTTAATTTTTTAAATATATATTTTAAGCAATAAGATCATTAACATGTGATTTAGTGTTTTGTTTCAATATATTTTTCAGAGTTTATCACAATCAATTCATTTCTACAATGCTTCTACAATGCAAACCTTCCTAGTAAATTTATTCACAAATGTTTTTATTTGAGCAACGATAAATTTCAATATAGCTAAGCAAATATATATATATATATATATATATATATATATATACTGTGTAATTTACAAAATGCGACATAGGGTTTTCTGTACAAAACTGTCGATCGCGAGCAATCTTTTTTAACAAATAGCGTCTGTGAAAAATAATAACAGATTTGAAAAGGTCGTAAAAAAATAAATTCAAATCCACTTTTAATTATGTTAAATTCGGTCTGGTTTACTAAGAAAATGCATAATTATGTTTTTAAAAGTCGTATGCCATTTTTATAAAACTTTGGAATACTAAGGACCGGTGCCGATGTGGCCGAGTTGGTACTTGGTACTCAAAATTTAAAGTTGAACGTAAAGGGTCGCGGTTCGCTTCCGCAGTGTCTCCGAAATGTTTTTCTGATAATTTTTGTCCAAAAAGAAACACGACCAATTTTAAATGAAATTATAACTAATATAATTAATTAAAAATTATTAAAAAATGAATCTAAACTTAAACCAACAGATGAATTTACAAAAATATCGACAAACGAAACAAGAAATTACTCACAAGTACACTAAAATAACAAATCGAATCGCTTCAAAAATAATTCGCTCCAAAGATTACAAATTGTCTAAAATGAAAATGACATTATTTGGAAGGCTACCTACTAGATTTGGCTTTTTAAAATTGATACTAAATTGTCTGAACTTTTCTTTAAATAAATGAATTTTTGTAACAAATGACATTGCTCTATTTTAAAATTAATGATTTTTAGATAAAAATTGTAGAAAAAGATCTAAAAACCAAAAACTTCGTCACAGCGTGGGACCGAACCGTCATCCTCCACATTCAACTTTCAAATTTCGCGTACCAAATATGAACTCGGCCATCTTGGTCCAGGTTGTTTGTATACGAAAGTGATATAAAAATGACGTACGAACTTTAAAACATGATTATGCATTTTATTATTAAACCAGACCGAATTTAAGAAAATTAAAAGTGCACTTGAATTTATTTTTAACCACCTTTTCAAATCTGTTATTTTTTTTCACGAACGCTATTTGGTAAAAAAGCTAGCTCGCGTTGGTTAGTTTTGTACAGGAAACCCTATGTCGTATTTTACTAATAACACAGTGTATGTATATTAATTTTGCTGTTTGTAAAGTGCTTTGCATTGATTGGACGATTGAACAGATTTTTTTATTGTAGTGATTCATTGAGTAAAATTTTAGCAGTGAAGTGTTATTAATGTTTCCATGGTGATTATCACTTCCAGAAAACATATTCTCCTCAACCATCCAATTATATTAAAGCATCCGCTTTACAAATACAGTAAAATATTTATACATTGGCAAACAAGTGACGTTCCACCCACTGCAAAGCCCTTCATATACACAGTAAAACAATTTGATAGTGACAGCCAAGTGACTTCATAAATATTGCAAAGTACTTTCTAAGCAGATCAAAATTATTTTATAATTACAGCCAATTGGTTTCAAACGTATTGTGAATTACTTTATAGATATAGCAGAATACTTCATATTGGTAGAAAAGTGACCCTACACCCATTGCAAGTACGTTATAAACACAGTAAAGTAAGCAGCCCAGTAATGTTATATATATTGCATTTAACTTGTAAGATAACTCTAAACTCATTTCATTTGATGTTACCAATATGTTCACTGAAATTCCTCCTAAATAATGTCTTAACACTTGAAATAAAATTACTAGAAGATAAAAATCCAGGAATAATATCAGATGTACCACCTAATTTATTTTTTGATGTAAGTATTAATCACTTTAGACAATAAGACATATATTCAAAGTGAAGGTTCACCAATGGGAAGCCCTATATCACAAATTTTGGCAAACATTTTTATGAACAGCTTAGAAAGAATAATCTTTGAAAGTAACAATTCAAAAAATGCTCTACTTTGGTATAGATATGTAGATGACATATTAGCTTGTTTTATGGGTGGTGAACGACAATTAGATATATTTTTCAACTCTAATGATAACTTACACCCAAAAATTAAATTTAAATTAGAAGTTGAAAAAATTATTACAATTAAACAAATAGCAACATCCAACCGTTATCCATTACAAATGATAAATAAATGAATTATTAAAAAAGAGGAAAAAGTGGCATTATAACTAATATTTCCTAAACAAACTAAAGAAATAAAAAGTAATAAAACCATCATATATGCAGGAAATATTTCTAATAATATTTCAAAGATAATATATTTAGCAACAAA
This sequence comes from Galeruca laticollis, assembly GCA_963921935.1. Classification (NCBI taxonomy): domain Eukaryota; kingdom Metazoa; phylum Arthropoda; class Insecta; order Coleoptera; family Chrysomelidae; genus Galeruca; species Galeruca laticollis. Next base: position 200,631,368 of record OY998175.1, on the reverse strand, counting down.
TACAACGATTTCTTTTAAAACAGTAAGTAACGTGAGTACAAAATTGTTAAATGCAAGAACAAAAATATCTCCATTAAAAAAGTCTGGTATATATAAACTTAAATGTCCAGAAGGTAATACTGTCTATTTGGGTCAAACCCTCAGAAATTTTGAAATCTGATACAGTGAACAATTACGTGCATACATATTAAAACAACCACTACGTAAAACATATTCTTGCCACCAATCATTCATTGACACCTAACACAGAACTATTACATATTTGTGATAAGAAACAAAACCTGGATTTCCATGAAGAATTGGAAATTAGAAGACTCTTATGAAACCCACAATATGAAGTCGTCAATGAACATATAAATCTGGGAACTTCACCACTTTTGAACTGTCTTCTTAAGTGATAATTGTAAAGATCAGCAGATATAGTTTTCCTGGATTTTAAAATCGTTGCACAGTTATATTGATCTTAATTGGACAAAAGATATCCAGGATGTCCCCATGGGGCTCATGATATCTAAGCTTTAATAACATATATTAGGTTAATCAAAAGGTAGGTCACTTCTTAGTCTAGCCAAAATAATTATTAAACATCAGGTAGGCATCAAATGAAACGTAACTTCTGTCATTCTGACGATGATATTTAATATCGAAACAATTGTCGATTTCTTAGAATTTTCAACATTTTTACAATATTTTATTGTGGAATCATCTAGAAACAGTAAGTTTAATTTAAATCAGTAATATTGCAAAGTATTTTACGTACACAGCAAAATACTTTCACATTGACAAACAATGAGTTCGTTTCATGAATCTCAATAAAAATGTCAGAAGATATATTGGGTCTAAACTAAGTATTTTGCGACTAATAACGTCACTCTACGATTTCAAATAGAAATGAAAAAAATATATTGAAATTTGAATTCTTGTGGTAGGCTAGAGCCAATGGCAAACAAAGATATTTTGCTCTGTTTTCACGAGGGAAAAGTTTATAATTAGATTAGTTATCTTTTTTCTTTAGCACCCGTTAAAGAGAAACGCAAAGTAGAAAACGTACTCTTTCAAATAATGTTCTCCTAATCGGATGCCTCTTATTAAAAAAGGTAACTCTCGCGTAGTCAACGATATTTGGAAATATATAGTTTAAACTGCAGTGATGAGGCTTTCAAAATAGCAAATATAATGTAAACTGTATGTATAATGAAAATCAAGTATTCTCCATGTAGATTGAGTTGTTTAGAAAACATGTGATGTAACACACATAGACAAATTGCGTTACCCCAGAACTCGATTTAGTACCGGATCGCTTATACTTCTTCTGTTTAGGGGAGTTCGAGTGACTGAGATACCATGTCCACATCCACTTGAGGAAGATTCGTCGAATTAGCTTGGGTGAAACCTGAATCCATTTCAAAAGGCAAACAAACAGGAAGCACATTTTCTACTATAAAATAACATAACAAACAACTAAAAAGTCGGCGAGGATGATATCTGTTTGAGGTTGGTTGTGGATATTGATGTAAATTGTCAAATTCTTCTAGTAGACTTTCACATTGTATTATTCAACTTGGATAGTCAAGTAGGATTTGCCACCAGAACGTACTTCCAATTTAACAAGGGCTTCTGCCATTGGTCGAGTTACAGCGGTTTATTTAAATCTAATAAATTTTTTAAATCTAATTTTCGGAGATATTTATAATTTTTTGAGATAAATATCGTTATCACAGAAAAATATATCTTATCCTTAATCCTTCTGATATGATTTCACTTGTTAATTCATAGGGGAGACCGAGGCTAGTCACCTCGGTCTGTCCTTCTTTTATAGTTTCTCATAATTCCACAAATTAATTTGAAAAAAAAATTATTTAGAATGAAATTCGACACCGAGTAGGTTGCCAAACACTCGGGGCAAATTGCCGCATGCGGCAATTTAACCCGGGCGTAATGCGGCGTTTAACCCCAAAGGTACTTTCGACAAACTTGGTGTTTCCTCACCTTCAAATATAGATAAAAACACAGTTCTAAAAATCGTGTTGTCAAGCAGAAAGTTCAACAATGAAAATGAGATATTGCGCATTTTCGAATCACTAAAATTCAAAAAGATATTACAAAAAAACTGTTAAGGTCAAAATCTACTTACGCGTACTGTGTATCACTGTAAGCACGTCCACACTTCACTACTGCGCTAACATAATTGAAACTCTCCACAAAGAGGCGGTTGGTATCTAGGATGGGATAACTTGAGGTCCCAGCGTTGCCGGATGTAACATTAAAAAAGAAGATCTGATGCGGCAACTTACCCCTGCAGCAACAAGCCCCGGTCTCCCCTACCCATGAAACGAGCTCATAACCTTTATATGTATTGCAAAGTGCGTAATAAAAATAGCAAAATAATTTTCTACTGACAACCAAGTGGTTAATATAGTCGTAGCAAATACGTTTCATAATGTTAGCTAAGTAAGTTTTTATAAAATAACTTTGCTGGGACAGAAATTGACTGTAGCAAAAATTTTTCTTAACCCGAGAACGCTCGCATCCTGGTCGATTTGCCGCCAAGGATGTGTTTTCCCCCTCCCACATTTATTTGGGCCGCCATTTTACGACGCGCTTTGGAGTCTTCCTAAGTCGAACCGGCGGGCCAGCCTTTTTTTGGTTTTTGTTAGAGAGTGTTGCTAGGAGCTGAAAACTGATAATTGGTCGTTTTAACCGACGCGCGAGCATTTTAAAGTTTGTAGCAAATTATTAATTGTTTACAGGGAAATTGGAGGTTATAATCAAATAAATGTGGCAAAATCAAATAGATAATAGCAGATAACATATTATAGAAATCTATTTATTTTGTAGAATGGATCATGAAAAAGATATCGAACGTTTACAAAGATTGTATGAGGAAATAGAAACAGACGGAGAGATAGTTGGAGATGATTCGGACCCTGAAGAAGATATTCTAGAAGAAAGCGACCATGATACGAACTCGGAGAAGGCAGATCCTGATCAGAATGATAGTGATGATGATGAGTCATACGACGATGTGCCTTTGTCTGAACGCCTTGAGAATTATGTGGGAAAATCTGGGATGTTGTGGTGTAAATATCCTCCGATAAGCCGTGTCGCAAAATTAAAACCAGCGAATATTGTAAGATTTCGGGAAGGTCCCACAAACAAATCGAAATTTGCTGTAACACCACTAACCTCTTGGAATTTCATTTTTCCCTGATGAAGTTATATAAGAAATAGTGGTATGTACAAATATAGAAATTCAGTCCGTTCGTGCTAACTATACACGGAAAAGAGATGCCAGAGATACAGACGCTATTGAAGTAAGAGCATTTATGGGATTGTTGTATTTGGCCAGCGTTTCACGTGCTTCACACCTAAATCTTTCAGATTTATGGGCCACCGATGGCACCGGAATAGAATACTTCCGATGTGTTATGACTTTGTCTAGGTTTCAGTTTATAATGCGCTGTATCCGGTTCGACAACATACATGACCGAGAAGCTCGAAAAACAGCAGATAAGTTAGCTCCCATTAGGCATTCGTTTGAGGGATTTGTAAAAAGATGTCAAGAAAATTACACTATTGGAGCAGATACTACAATAGACGAAATGCTGGAAGGTTTTCGAGGACGTTGCGGTTTCCGGCAATACATAAAAAGTAAACCTGCCCGATATGGCATTAAATTTTTTTCTCTAGCAGACTCATGTTCCTATTATACTTATAATATGGAAATTTTTGCTGGGAAACAGGCAGAGGGTCCTTTCTTGCTAAATAATAGTCCTGCCAACGTTGTCAAGCGGCTTGTTGGCCCTATTCTGGGATCAGGGCGCAATATAACCATGGACAATTGGTTTACTTCTATTGACCTGGCTCAAGACTTACTAAAGGAAAAATTAACAATTATCGGGTCTATTAGAAGAAATAAAAGGGAGCTTCCAAAAGAATTCGTCAATTCTAAACAAAGGGAAGTGAAAAGCACAATTTTTGGATTAACAAAGAACATAACTCTGCTTTCCTAAGTACCTAAAAAAGGTAAGACGGTTGCTTTGATATCGACGATGCATCATCAGGGTGAGGTTGAGGAATATGTGAACATAAAACCAAAAATTATATTGTATTTTAACAAAACCAAGGGTGGTGTAGATAAAGTCGATGAGAGGAAAGACAGTTATTCAGTTTCGCGAAAAACTGCTAGGTGGCCACTAACAATTTTCTTCTGTGAAATGAATATTGGCGGAATCAACAGCCAGGTCATTTATGAGTTCAACACCAAAGCAAAGAAAATCAAGAAGAGACGTGAATTTTTGAGGAGGCTTGCCACGGATTTATGTTCTGAGCATATACACAGACGGTTGACAATGGATATAACTTTGAATATTCGAACCAGTATTCACAACGTACTTCGAATTCCTGTGCAGCCAACCACAAGAGCTGATAGTGTTGTAGGAAGATGTGGATATTGTAGCTCAAAGAAAAGTAGGAAGACCACCACAACCTGTCAAACTTGTTCAAGATACGTTTGCAAGGAACACAGGGTAGATATTTGTGTAAGGTGCGTAGGAAACGAAGAAAATTAGCACCTTTTTTTTGTTAAGAATATCACTTTGTTTTTTTTATTGCATTAAGAGTTTGTCATTTTCATTTTTGCTCAAAAAATACCTACTTTATGTTTATAGCCAATAAAGTTTCTATAAAAAGTATATCAATAGCTCAATACTTTTAATAAACAACACAAATACTGACATATTTTAGGATTTCCTAGTCGGTCAAAACGACCAGTCGCGAGCATCAACGTGACTTTTCAGGCGCGAGCGTTCTCGGGTTAATTGCAGCGCCAAAAAAATTCACTGGCGCCTATTCAATCAGAGGTTTTTACAATGGTAGCAGAGTTTTTGGCTATCATGGTGGAAATGTTATCTCAGTGCAGTATCTAAAGAACGTATAAGATCTATGATCGTAGTGTAGAACAAGTGATATTGTTTAAATAACTAGTGGTAGAAACGACCAAAATCACTGGACGTCCACTTATAAGATAGTATTAAAGCTGGTTTGCCTCATGACAACAGTTCCTAAGGAACCTTTGAAAAAAACACAGGATCTAGTCCTAATGTGTATGAAGAACGATACATTGCAGACAGTTGACAACATTAAATGAAATGAATAGTAAAACCACAAAATATTCACCAGGATTTTGACCAATTCTTAATTTGTTATTTCGTAAAAGTTAGTAAGTTAAAATTATTCTTATAAAAAATATACTCACTTTCTTATAGTTTCCGGGATTCTGTATAACATTGAACCGTAAAATCCCTGTGTGTATGTGTATTGTTCTAATATACTCTTTAATTTGTCCAACTTTTGTCCGAAAGCGACATTATTCATATCGTAGTTATGATCATCAACAGATTTCGTTTCGCCCTTAGTTTCTTCTTTTTTATCGGTATACCATTTCATCCGATGCCGGAATGACAACAGCGAACAGTTATTTGCTGAAGCCACCACCGAAATCTCATACGAAGCTTCACAAGAGCAGCTTATCGTCACCTGAAATGCACTCATATTTAAATTACTTTTTGCATTTGGAGTATCTTAGAAGTAAGAAGACGAAGGTATTGTTTAAACTGTTGTAGTGTATCTTCTGATTTTGTGACCAGAGTCAATGTGGAAATAAAAGTTTTTTTTAACTCAGGCACTAATCAACCAAATCAGAACAATATTTTGTAGCTAATCACCGGAAATATATCTTGTTCGAAAAGGTCCGTTTTTTATCAAATTAAATAAGAAAACTTCCATTTTAAATTTTTTTTATTTATGTCCCTCTCAAAAATAGTAACGGAACATTACATCATGTACAAACAAAAAATTTAAAATCAACAACAATTTTTTACTTAGTTACAAGCTTGGTCTAAACGTACAACATTCTATCCCGCAGTAATGATTCGAGAAACAATACTAATCCGCTTCTGGACATCCAAAATGCAGAACTTGCTGACGAGTCTTCTCAAGTATCGTTCCATTTGCCACCTCTAGGTCTACGATTGGAAGTTTTTTGTCTTTTCCGAAGTACAAATGAACTACTCTTTCATATTTCTAGGTCCGTTCGAGTCCACAATGATGGCAATAAATCCGATTTGAATAGGTCTAGTATCTTTGTACATTTACCTTTCTTGATTAAAAATGGCAAATATTCTTGCTTGCTTCCATCTTCTCCAGAAGTGATCTGTCAGTCTTTGAGAAGCCCTCCATTTGGGCAACAAATTAAGGTCTTTTTCATTTCTATCTGCACAAGGTCAATCTGCATAATATGGCCCAATTAAAAAGTGATTCGGCGTCACTGCTTCAGCGTCATCTAAGTCAACAAAAAAATGGGTAAAGGTCAAGGAATTTATTATATTCATTGCTTCGGCAAACACTGTATGAAGCATATACTCTTAAGAGCATTTCGTAGTTAAAAATTTTTAACGGACAGTAATAGAACCACCTAGCACCTTTTAAACAACAAAATTTGGGAATTTCCTTGTGGTCTGATCCTCTTAATTCTTCCGAGAGTTCTTCGTCAATGCCTTTAAAATTTACTCCATTGTCGCGGTATATCTTTTCTGGAAATCCCCGTAAATATTCAAATTGACGCAAAACATAAATAATATTTTTAGTACTCGTCGTGAGCGATTTCCTAATGAATAGCTCTGGTTGTCATGCAAGTGAATATTGCTCCATATCTCTTTTCCCTATCCATTTTTACTGCGGCATTGATTGTCCATGATGACTAGTTTCTTCATGAAAATATTGAATAATCACTTCCATTATTCTATGTCTTGGGTGGAACATCACTGGATTCTTCAGTTCGTCTGTAATATGAATTAAATTAAATTCGAACTTTGGCCGCTACAAATGTTGTCTGAATTGTATTGGTATTCTCGACTCTTAGGTGCTACAGCTGCATAACGTCTGTCTCGGATGCGTCTGTAAAAATATGTAGCTGTATTTTGCTTGTCTGTTCGTCAAATGTAAAATATTGTCTGGGTATAGAAAATGTATATATATATTTTGTAGATCGGTTAACCATAAAGTCCATTTATTTTCAAGGTAATCCGAAATTTCGTAGTCCCAATCTATTCTACATCTCCAGATGTTCTGCAACAGTATTTTGGCTTGGATTATAAAATTGGTCCGAAAACCCAAGGGATCAAAAACAAACATGACTATTTTTAAAATGTCTCTTTTGTTTGGCCGTCGTCTATTTTCAAGGATGTCCTTGTTCATTTTGGTTAAAGATGTCGGAAAGCCAAAGGTGTATTTAAGAGGATTTCACCATATGTCCAGAATTCTCTCAAATTGAACTTGGTGAATCATCGCCATGAGCATTTAAGTTCACATCAATTTCGTCAAATCTCAGAATTGCCTGTCCAGTTGCACACAACGAATCTTCCCTGTTTACTTACATAAATTATATCATTAATCAATTTCTTGGCCTTCCGTTCCGTGTACGCATTTCCTGAATAGTCGTCCATGTAAAAATCTTCAATTATGACCTTGGATGCGTCCTCAAATGTAAGTGCAGGCTCGAGAACGTTTTGGATTCGAATTTACTGTACAAGGCACGGACTATACAATATACCAAAGAAAACGACGCCAATTTTATACACATCTGGAGGACGGTATCTGTCCATTCCGCGCCACAAAAATCTCTGAGCACATCGGTGTTCCTCTCAAACTTGAATCTGTAAAAACTTCTCTTTAATATCGGCTCTAAAGGCGTACATTTTAATTCTGAAATTGAGCAAAATTTTATGAAGAGAGATATGCATATCAAGTCAGGAGCTTACTACATGCCTTTTCGCAGCTGCATCCAAAACTTGTTCGGGTTTATAACCCCAAAATGTTTATAACCTCATTTCCGTTTAGTACACATAAGTATCCTCAAGGCAGTAGTTCTATTTTCTGGAAGTATTTCTCCAAAGAAATCACGTTTCACATCTATCACCATTTCTTTTCATGGATTTCTCAATTATGTTCTTCGTTCTAACGTGTTTTTTGGATAGTGTCTTTGTTTCACTGTCTATTATTCTCGTATTGTCAATATGCCATCGTTATTTGATCATGTCGTGAATAATATCGAATTTATCTTTTCCAAATTGGCTGACATGACAAACATATTGATTTTCCGATAAAAAACTACTCCCCATATGTAAATTGCCATAAATGACCCAACCCAAAGGTGTTTTGCTGTGTACAGGTCCACTCCATGGTACATTGGCCAGTTGTCTTGACCTATTAACACTTTTGGTTTTGTATCAACCATAGACATAATATTGTCATGAATCTAAAGATATCTACCTCGAACGAATGTTGTCGGCATCAATTGTCTGAGACGGCAGGAACATACCTCTTATTATTCTTACATCAAGACTTCAAGATTTAGCTGATCCGCTAAGTTCTTGTCGATAAGTGTGGCATCATCCAATAGGGCATAAATGTTGAAATATTTCTCTCCTTGGTGAAAAACAACATGTAGAATTTTCAATAAAACATTGACTTAATACTTTTAAAAAAACTTGAGATGTGTCAAGAGACACCCGGATGGAACGAAGTTCCTTTCGATTAATTGGTGAAGGAATTGAAATAAATTTTTTTTAAGTTATAATAATATAGTTTTATTATTAACAAATATAATATAATATAAACTTAATCAGTAGGCTCAATTTTAGTAATAATTGGCTTGTCGTAACTGAAGTAGGAAGCATATGTTTGGAATTCTATTTTATTTAAATGTCTTGAAAAAACTGCATCGATGGTAATATTATATTTTATTGTTGATTCCTCTAGAAACTGTATCACATGTTTTGATTTTCCATTACTGAAGTTGATGTTAAAATCACCGGCCAAAATGAGTGAAAGTTTATCTAAATTTTTGTTGTATCTGCTAAGCGTTCGAGATACATCTTTAGAATACTCTAGCAGTGCTCGATGAATGAACTCCTGAATATCTATCAATTTGTTATTTGGTGAGACATATATGACTGCCATGATTAAGGTAACGCCGTTTTCCATTACACACTCTGCTGCATATACACTGCAACACTTGTACGTCTTACGTGCAAGTCCTGAATATTATTCATATTGACCGACATATTTGGTGTTACGAGATTGATCGTATTATTTGAGTTGTGATATATCGCAACTTCCTCTGAACGAACAAAATCACGTTTAAAGTGGGTTATACAATTAAAATTCGGTATATCACATTCTTCTTCATTGTCCCACCATGTCTCTGATAATGAGAAAATGCTCATTTTTCCTGTAACACAGTCGATTAAATAAACTGATTGTTTACTAAGGCTTTGGACGTTGAACGTACACAATGAAATGTCTTTGTCTCTAGTAACGAAATCAATGACTGATTTTGCCTTCGTTTCAAGCTTATTTAATGTCAATCTCTGAAACTCTTGTACTAGAGATATTGTTGATGAAGCTTGTACTCGATTATGATGAAATCGAAATTTAGTTTCATCATCATCAAATGTAACGATAAATAAACCTTCGATGCTTGTTACACGAGAGAGACCAACATAAACAAGTTGTTGTGGATGTATTTTGTCATACTTGTTAACAATTTTATCAAATGCTCCACCCTTGTGACTTATGAATAGTCATAGCAAACGCAGAAATTATGGGAAAGTGTTTACGTTTAACAGTAACTGCTTTATTGCTTGTCATGATAATGTTGGGTGTTCGCCATTCAATAGGTACAGCAGCATTATCATAAAATACATAAGCATTTATTATTGTCTGTATAAAATCTCTACTTACCTAACTCCATCAGCAATATCCGGAGCTTGTGCAGAAACACTGTAGTTCAAGATTCCAGAGCGTTCTGACATAACTTATTTTCACATGGATGAAACCTTCACGACTTAGTAGCGTCTAATATACTTTAAATACCTGCCCACTTGTGGAGCTGGCCCTGTGACACCTGGGCAGGTACCAGGTGAGAAAGGTAACTAAAAATATTAGTTAACTAACTTAAATTTGTATGGCTGATTTTTATATATATTTTGTAGAATATTATTCTAAACTAGAATTATAAAGTTTCAGATACTTTTCATGGACCAGAGCTTTTGTCAGACGCTTTAAAGTTCGACATAAAATTAATGAACTTTACTTATTTTTCATGTCTGACTTTTAAATATGATATTCAAGTAACTATTACAAAGTTATATTTGATCAGTCAGACAAATTCGAGTGACCAAACATCCCCTAAACACAAAATTATTCAGCCGGGAGTGCGAGTGCGAGAGCACTATGCGCATGGGTCTCAGAGTAAAAAATTGAAATGTATTGAAAATACTTACTAATTTCAATCCAAGATTTTTGCATCCTTATTCCAATGAGATCCCTTATTAAAAAAAATATTTAAAAAGATTCAACCCATGCAAAATGTATATCTATATATTTGTCAAGTTGAATCTTTTTTAATCTCTTTGAGTAATTTCAAATCTTTTCAAATCTCTTTTTCTAATCAGGGATGAGCTTCAATATTAAGTTGTGAATTAATAAATATTAAAGTGAATTTATTTATTGCATGTATTTGGGATAGTGAATATATGAGGAGCCATTTTGTTTTATAAGGAATTATCTTTATTTTATTGTAAAAAAGATACCAGTTAGAAAAATTTTAAGAAAAAGAAAAAATTATTTTACCAAACAATATATAACTATGATAAATTACAGCAAATATTTGTTTATCTTTTAATCATCGCAATTATCGACACAGTCATTGGAATTTTCATAGTTCATCCAATCATGATATTGTCCAATGGCCATATCTGTGGATGATGTCGATTGTATTACGACTGCTTGTTAAGCTTTTTAAAGCCATTCCGAGCTTAATATGATTTGACGTTTTACATTTACCATTCAAGATAGCATACACAGCATCCTGGCTCAAAGATTTAACTAGTCGACCACACTTAAAATTGTTTTTCCTTTTGCTGTTACTTCCTGCAATAAGAGTACAATAAAATTGGGATAAGTTTTCCGGCACTGAAACTTCGCCGTTTTTAAGATCCTGAACAGATAAATTATTTGGCAATTTTTTTTCTCAATTTGTAGTACTGATTTCCTCAATATCAAAGCAGCTGTATTAAGAATGTCCTGATCCTTCAAATTGTCTAATAACTCTTCATCAATAACAGAAACATGTTTCGGAGCAAGTAGCTTCTTATTATGACACATTAAGAACTTAATCTCCTTTGTAAATACTTTGTTTATTTTATCTTATAAGTTATAAGGAATGAAATTCTCCATAACTTATTTAGAGTTTTCTACTTCTTCGTTAAATAGCTCTATGTAGTTCCTGTGGAGAAATGTAAGAAAGTAACATCGACCTTTTTCTACTACATTTTGTTGTATAAAATTACAAACTTCATCAAAAACTGCTTGATGGTGTTTACGAAGATCATGCCAAGATGTTTTAGTTTTATTTTTCTTTGACGATATTCTATAGGAATATTCCATTTGACATTCTTTATGATAGTATATTGTTGAATCCGTTACATCTTGCACTTTCTCAATTAATGCTACCAAGTCTTCTTCTTTGACATTTAATTTCATTAAAAAACATTTTTACCGCACTTATGATATGGTAGTCGTTTTAATTTATGCCTTTTCGTCATTTGGTCACAATATATACATGTCTGGGTTTTGTCAATTATCATATCATTTTCAATTGAAACATCATGAGAAGAGGAATTAACATCACATTCAAATGTCGCACAAGGTTCCTCAGAAATACATGACACCGGTTCAACTGATTCTAATTCAACACTAGGTTCAACACTTTGCTCAGGTATTACAATAGGTTCAGGCATAGTACTAACTGGAGTTGAGTTTGATACTACATCTGAATCTGGAACTATACAATTATTTTGTTGACTTGAGGTAAATCGTATGCATTGATCATTATCAGTACTAAGATTACTTGGTAGGCTTGTATGTATTTTCAACATCCATCAATAAAAATTTTTTTAGCAATTTTTGGATTTTCTGAAGTGGCAGAATGATACCTTTTTGGCAAAGCAGTAAAATTCTTATAACATTCTCGATGGTAACCATTGTCATACAAATCTTCCGGAAAAACTAAGTCTTTAAATTTTTGGTTATGGAGTAATCGCTGTTTTAAAACTTGTTTACATTTTTTAAATGTTTCTTCGGTAAATAATTTTAATTTATCATGATGTCGTTTACAAAATATACATTTTGATTTTTCTTCTTCCATGATTTTCACTATTACAAATAACAATATCAGTCACTAATTACACGATATAAACAACAAAAACATGTGCTCTTATACACCCGAACTGCACTGGATACTATAGGTTGCGCGCGTAATAAGCACGTATAATACACTGTAGAGTGGAGCAGATGGTGAGTTTAAGAACGGGAACCAAGTTGTTGTGAACGTCTGACTCACTCTGAAATGCATGCGCATAGTGCTCTCGCGCTCGCACTCCCGGCTGAATAATTTTGTGTTTAGGGGATGTTTGGTCACTCGAATTTGACTGATGGAATATAACTTTGTAATAGTTACTTGAATAACATATTTGAAAGTCAGACGTGAAAAAATAAGTAAAGTTAATTAATTTTTTGTCGAGCTTTAAAGCGTCTGACAAAAGCTCTGGTCCGGGAAAAGTGTCTGACACTTTATAATTCTAGTTTAGAATAATATTCTACAAAATATATATAAAAATCGGCCATACAAATTCAAGTTAGATAACTCATATTTTTAGTTACCTTTCTCACCTGGTACTTGCCCAGGTGTCCCAGGGCAACCTCCACAAGTAGGCAGGTATTTGAAGTATACTAGACGCTACTAAGTCGTGAAGGTTTCATCCATGTGAAAATAAGTTATGTCAGAACGCTCTGGGATCTTACTCTACTGTCAGGATTCAATATTGTTATTGTTAATCATGTACAAAAAAACCTGTATACACTCAACAAAAATAATCGTCGCGACACTACACTGTTCAATGCGAAATAGAAAGACGAAACGAAAATAACTGGCTTGCTTTCTTCGAGAGACAGAGAGAGAGAGAGAGAGACAGACAGACAGACAGAGAAACACGCGCACGCCGAACGGCTTACAACTATAGCAGAAAGTGTCGTTACAACTTTTTTCCGTCGAGCCCCCTTTCGCAACGCACGATGATGAACTTCGTTCCAATAAATAACATTATAATAATTGAATCGTATTATCAGTATCTAATAGAAAATTCTGTACAGATAATTACGTTTATCGATACACTTATGTTACGAGTCTATTTAAAACGTTTACGTACTATTATTTTTATTAAACTTATGTCATTATTAATATTTCACCTCAATAGTGACACATCATTATTACCATATTCAAACTTATTATTGATTATACAATGTTTCCTTACGGTTGTGAAAATTTGCTAATAAATACTCGAGACACCGGGTTAAAAAATTGCGAAATACTCTTGATAATGCTCAAATAGAGAAACTTACGATATATACAGAGAAAAAGAAGCGTAGGAATAATTGAATCAGTTACAAGAGTTACTGCAGTAAATGACCGGATACAACTGGAGCTTTACTCAAAACTGGTGCTAAATCGATACACTTGAAGAAACATTCACGATTGAGGGTTAAGAACGATATCTTCTTGCACGAAAGATCGTACGCCATCAATAAAACATGTGCAACTCTTACAACAAGAAGAGATATTTTCCTCCCAGACTTTTCTAGGTAAAACTATAATGCCTCAATAAAGAGAGAATAGATATCTCTACAAATTCTTTATTCGACCTTTTTTGAGAGGAAATGCGTCAGAGTATATTTCGAACGTGGCCAATACCTTGAATATTGTGATAGGGATCACAGTGTTTCACGCCAACGGACAATAGTTTTTGAAATACAAAAAGAGGTTGTGAATTATGTCGCAGCACAAAAGCACAAGAATAAATGAGAGATATTTATTCTTGTGACAAAGGGTAGTAAATTCGATACAAAAGGGGACTTAACAGAGAGAAAAATGTATTTTCGAACAAATTTCTTGTTATTGCCCCAACTTAATTCTTATTTTAAACACGCGAGTCATATGGAGACATCCTGTTTAACTCATATAATAATATTGTTAAATTGCTAACAGGACGTTTCCCACATTATTGGATTTATAATTTCAACCTTAATCAGCAAACACGTGGAGACATCCTGTTTACAAAATTGTTATAATTTTCTTATCATATATTTTTCTTCTTTATTCAGCATTATACTACATTTTCCTTATTTTTGTAAACTAAAAGAAATCAGTCATACTTGTAACATCAACTGTGACTAATCATAAGTTTAATTAAATCTTTTTAAAAAGTATATTTTTTACTTATTTAATTTAACTGGCGCTGCGAACAGGATACTGTCAGTAGAAAATACCCTTTCTGTGTGGTAAAACGTCTACGTTTTTTATCAAGGAATTAAGATAGTATCCGAACCAATAAACTGTATGAAACAAGTTACGGTGTGTGAAAAGGCTGACTCCAGCCCGACAATTCCTCCAGTGAAGAAGACGGTTCTTCAAGAAGACGGCTCAAGTTCCTTCAGAGAATTAGAGACAAGGAACAAGCTCGCAGATGATCCTTCAGTGCATCCTTCTGTAAGTTTTTCCTTTAATTTTATTATTTATCGGCTAATAATTGTTTTGAATATTATAATATTTTTTTTTCTACAATATAAGTGTTATTTGAATTGCAGTTTGAACATTCCAATTTTAATGGTTGTATAAAATTAATATATTATTAAAGTCAATCTCTTAATGTCACAAAATCGTGATCGATCCAGATCTCCATTATATGTACGTCGATCCAGATCTCCATTACCTCTAAGTCGCAACTTAAATACTAATACCGAGATGTCTACTGCAATTTCACAAATCGAATTATCTTTAGCAAGCAATATTGTCCCAACATATAACGGTGGTTCTAAATATTTAGCATATTATTTAAGACAATCTGAAAAATATTTAACTTTTTTAAAAACCGAAAATAATGATTTATTCAACAATCTTCTGTTAGAGCAAGTCAAATCTAAATTATTAGGTCCAGCTAGAGATGTAATCATAAATAGATCTTTTGATAAATGGTGCGATTTAAAAACAGCTCTCGTCACTCGTTTTGGCGATCCTAGATCCGAAGAAATATTAGCACACGATTTAAATACTTCTATTCAAACTCATTCTCAATCATTCTCTGAATTTCATGACAAAATTTCTCAAAAATTACAAGTCCTTAAAGAACACCTAGCTATAAATTCTGATAACAGAGAAGCTAGAATTTCTAAGGAAACTATGTATACTGACCAAGCCCTTATGGTATTTAAAGCAGCTCTCTTAAATCCCTACAGAGATCATTTACTTCATATATCCATTTCATCTCTAGAACAAGCATTGTACGAATGTAGAAGATTAGACAACGAAAGATCCCAAATTGAATTTGCTAACTTTCTTAGATCTCAAAAAAGTCAAAGAAATCGCCCACCTCCAAAACATAATACTTCATATAATCAATCACCAAGAAAACAACCTTCGTTTAATAATTATAATTCTTCTCAAAGACCACAAGTTCCTCAAAACCCTAAATATAGTCCATTAAATAGATATAATGATAATAATCAAAGAATCCATTACCAAAATAACTATCAAAGACCAAATAATCAATCAAATAATAGACAAACCCAATCTCCTAATAATCAAAATTTTACTAGTCCCTCTCAACCTTCCACAAGTAATTACAAACCAACCCCAATGAGTATATCTACATCAAATACTTATAGACCTCCACAACAAAATTCTTTTAGACAAACATGACCTCCGAACGTAGTTGTCGAAGAATTGTTCAATATTCAAGATACTGACGAAAATTCTGATGAATCATCATATGCTAACTCCCAAAACGAACAATACGATGAAACTCAAAATTTAATTACGAGCCTCGGAATTGATATAAATAATATATATTCAGCCCCTAAACTTCCATTTATATACCTGTCGAATCTAGACTTAAAAATATTGATTGACCCCGGTGCCAGCAATTCCATTATAAACCCAGAACCAGCCTATAGATTATTTTCAGATTCCATTTATGAATCAAAATTTTCCGGTAAATCCGTTAAAACAACTTACAATGGCAATTTTAGCTACAAATACCCTCTTTTGAAAGAATTCGGCATTAATTACATGTTCCATATCGTACCTTGGCACGATAGATTCGATGCATTAATAGGTAGTCAGGACTTTGATAAATCAAAGGCACTTATTAATTTCAAAAATCATTTATTACAAATTTATTCTATTAAAATACCATTCTATTTGGAAGTCAATCCCAATTTATTTACCCCTTATTCTGAATCTCTAGATAGAAGAATTTTAAATATTCCTGTGAATATTGATAATGGACAGGTAGTACTTCCAGAATTAAAATTAAACAACATAATAATACATGAATGTATAGCTCTAGCGAAAGACGGTTACTGTAAAATACCTGTGTAACAAGAAATATCTTTAAATAATATTCCTATAAATTTTCATGAACCTCTTCCAGTCCAACCCTTATCGAAATTTGATGAAACCATTCCTTTATCATCTTATAATAATGATATTGATATTACCAAATCCAGATAAAATAAAGTCCATCCAAAAATTCCCTTTGCCCATAAATGAAAAACAAATAAAATCATTTCTCGGCACGCTCTCCTATTATCGTAAATTTATTCAAAATTTCTCTAAAATAACCTATCCAATAAATAAATATCTTAAAAAAGGTACTAAATTAGATTTAAACGACCCAGAATACCTCAATGCTTTCCAAAAATGCAAAAAACTTCTTTGTAATTCTCCTATTTTAGTCCAGTCCAACCCTTATCGAAATTTGATGAAACCATTCCTTTATCATCTAATAATAATTATTATTACCAAACTTCTGCGAACAGATCATCTGAATCCCGAAGAGAAAGATGCAATAATTCCTCTTTGTAAAAAATTTAAAAATATATTTTATAACGAAAACTCCGACTTAACTTTTACTCATGTAGTTAAACATCACATTAGAACAGTCGACAATGTACCGATTTATCAAAAATCATATAGATACCCTTACCATTTAAAACAAGAAATTCAAGATCAGATACAAAAGCTCCTAGACAATAAAATAATTAAACCAAGTATATCTCCATACAGTTTCCCTCCCTTTCTCGTCCCCAAACGAATGGACGCCAGTGGAAAGAAAAAATTCCGATTAGTTATCCATTACCGAAAACTTAATGAAAAAACTATCGAAGATAAATATCCCCTTCCTCGTATCGATGGAATTCTCGACAATCTTGGTCGAAGTACTTACTTTTCCACTTTAGGTTTGGCACAAGGTTTTCATCAAATTGAAATGCACCCAGATTCGGCAGAAAAAACTGCATTTACAGTAGATAATGGCCTCTACGAATAAACTCGCATGCCATTTGGCCTAAAAAACGCTCCTGTCACTTTTCAACGTGTCATGGACACAATTCTCCGTCCTTTTCTCTATAAACAATGTTTCTCGTATACATGGATGACATAGTAATATTTTCAAAGTCCCTTCAAGACCATATTCTTCATATAAAACAAATATACAGTGAATTAGAAAAATATAATTTGAAAGTCCAAATAGACGAATCAGAGTTCCTCAGAAAAGAAGTTGCCTTCTTAGGCCATGTCATAACCCCTGATGGTATTAAACCAAATCCAGATAAAATCAAGTCCATCCAAAACTTCCCTTTGCCCAAAAATGAAAAACAAATGAAATAATTTTTCGGCACGCTCTCCTATTATCGTAAATTTATTCAAAATTTCTCTAAAATAACCTATCCAATAAATAAATATCTTAAAAAAGGAACTAAATTAGATTTAAACGACCCAGAATACCTCAATGCTTTCCAAAAATGCAAAAAACCCGATTCCACAAAAACATTTATTTTAACGACCGACCCTTCAGATATCGCTATAGGAAGCGTACTTTCCCAAGATTCCCATCCAATAGCTTTTTACTCTCGAACACTCAATTCAGCTGAAAGAAATTATGGCACTATCGAAAAAGAACTCTTAGCTATAATCGATAGCTGTAAACACTTCCGACCATATTTATATTCCAAAAAATTTATTATTGAAACTGATCATAAGCCACTTGTCTGGCTACATTTTCTTAAAGAACCCAATCAACGTCTTATAAGATGGAAACTAAAGTTGGAAGAATTCGATTTTGAAATTAATTACAAAGAAGGCAAAGAAAATTACGTCGCTGATGCATTATCGAGAATTGAACTCAATGCAATCGATAAAAAACTTCCTAAACGTGATCTAAAGATTAATATGATTAGTGATATAGTTATTACTCCCCCAAACTCAAAAACAAATACTACAGAATTCAAACAAAACCCTGATGATATTGATGCCATTTCAACTATGGTAAGAGTAAATTCCGATCCAAATCTAGCATTAAGTGATGCTCACGAAATTTTAAGTGAAATATCCGACGATAACAAAAGTACCGCTTCAGGCGAAACTAGACATTCCGCACAAGAAAATCCAATTTATGGTTTTCCAATTTCAAAAAAAACCTTAAATTCCGCCCATTTTAAATAATCCTAAAATACGGAGACAAAAACGACATAGATTATTCTAAGCCATTTGGCAAATTGGACAAACGAAG
Source organism: Galeruca laticollis (assembly GCA_963921935.1). Lineage (NCBI taxonomy): Eukaryota > Metazoa > Arthropoda > Insecta > Coleoptera > Chrysomelidae > Galeruca > Galeruca laticollis. The sequence goes on along the minus strand of OY998175.1, from coordinate 200,612,619 downwards.
AATGCAAGAAGACCTTTTCGTTCTGGTATTGCGAAAAGGAACCACACGAAGACCCTTGTAACTTGGAAGACCTTTCACTGTGCAACTACGCTCAAGTAAAAAACGACTTTTCACTATTCACACAATTAACTAATGGAAATACAATTATTTGCTCAAAGACCATAACTACCATCAATGAAGACTGCAAACAAAATTTTAAATAATTGAAAATATCAAAATGTAACATCGTACTAGGAAACAATGATTGTATTTATTCTTTTCAAAAACATACTTGGATGGCATCCAATAAATTATTTACTCAAGAATGGCCCAGCCTCAAAGAACCCACAGAAATTCGTCACAAAATCAGCATCAACAATTTACATCTGGACGATCCAACCAAGCTACTACCACAGTTTCAAGAACCAAATTTGCTACCTATAGAACTTTATATCAAAGCCATTTAGGAATAAAAACAATAATAATTTTAATTTTAATAATTCTACTATTTTTGTATCTGTATAGAAAATATTTTAGAAAAATCAAAAATCCAGAACAATCCCAGGGTGAACCAATGAAGCTACCCCAATCCCTATTGAAGCCAAAGCCCCGAGGTCGTGCCTTTAACAAACTCATAATATTATTGTTAATTTGCTGACAGGACGTTTCCCACATTATTGGATTTATAATTTAAACCTTAATCAGCAAACACGTGGAGACATCCTGTTTACACAATTGTTATAATTTTCTTATCATATATTTTTCTTCTTTATTTTTGTAAACTAAAAAGAAATCAGTCATACTTGTAACATCAACTGTAACTAATCATAAGTTTAATTAAATCTTTTTAAAAAGTATATTTTTCACTTATTAAATTTAACTTGCGTGAATTCCATAAATTAAAACTCTATATGCTATGGCATTTATGGACGCCAATGGAGTGAAACACGTTTAGAAATATCGTAGAAAATGGAATAAAGCTATGAAAGAAGATTTTGAAGCATTGTTCAGGAGATACTAATACTCTGTACTTACTTTAGATGTGATATTGCATTGGGTTTTCGGTAAAAAAGTGATCCTTATGTCCTTATTGGAGTCTTCTTCATATTTCATTTTACTCAGTTCTGCTTTCAAATACTCATGTTCGCAAATTACGTTAAACTTACAAAGGTCCCGATGAGAGTAAACAGTAAATGGAACTATACTCGTACAGAAAGCTTTCAACGGTATGGTCGGTAAACAAACCATTCTAATTTTACTGTCTATAGTCGGTTTTGTAACTTCTGAGTACAATTTAATGGAATTAAAAGGGCAGTTTTCGAAATAATCCTTGACAAATATAGGTATATCGGCTTCGTAAACCCCATAACAATCACCGTCAACACTGAATGCGAAAACTACTTCTTGATCGGGTTCTAGAGTTATTTTGATATGTTTTTCTTTTATTTTCGAAACTCCGCTAAAATCCTGAAGTTCTACTTTGAAGCATTCATCCAATTTATCTATTAATAACTTCACTTCCTTTGTGACTGTAGTTATATTCGTTATACGAACGGTATCTTTCAATATATCATGGTTGAATTTTAAGTTGAGTGAAGAGAATCGGAACCAAGAAGAACCGGCAGCGCAGGCAACTCGTAAGCCCACTATTTTAGGTGGGTCTTCGTCTTGCACAGGAGGTCGATCGAAGAATGTCGTGTATTCAAAACTTTTTGGATTATTTAACATTGGAGGACCCACTAAACCGTTTATAACCGTCGGTATATAAAATGTGTAAGCAGTCGGTTCCGGTGGTTGGAATTCGAGATACAAATTTATCATTTCGTAAGGATTCAAATTAATTTCATTCACTGGATGTTTATCCATGTTGAGGATCCGGTAATCGGGATATAAATCTATGACGAATTTGATGGACAATTTAGCGCTGTTCGTATTTTTTAATCTAAACACTTTACGTTGACAAGCGCCTGTCACTATCTTCGGGATCTGAATGTAACTCGGTTCGACGCTGAAAGTCGGGTAGTTCACTGCACCTGCTATTTCTATTTTGTGAACAAACGAATCTTGGACGACGAAATAACAATCGCATCTGAATTTTTCCACAGTCCTGTAAAAATTAATAATTTGAAAATTATTCACTAGAATTCCGTTTCCCTTTCGAGACGAATTTTTGTTTTAAGGGTTATGGGTTACATTTTTAGTGGTTAATTGTCAGTGGATACCAAATAAAATCTCTCTGCATCCAAATTTAAACAAATTTTTATTTATAAGAAGTGGTAGGGGGATGGTACATATATATATATATATATATATATATATATATATATATATATATATATATATATATATTACTTTTTTATTGGGGAATGCGGCAATGTGAGAAAGAAAACTCTGTTTAGTTAATCCTAAGCTTTCGATAATTTATTATTATCATTATCAAAGAATCTACAAAATAAATATTATATAAATTTAAAATATGTTTTAAAGTAAAAATATTTTTTACTTACACTAATTGAGGTTGTTCACAATAATATAATATCTATTATATATTGAAATTTTTGAAAAGAAATTAGGAACTTTTTAAAACCGTACAGTAGTCGCACGGGGTCTCACAGATCTAGAAATTCTAAATTCAGTTATAACTCGGTAATATATGAATGTTACTTTCGGTCATTTTCGGTACCTTTCCGGAAAGTACCTGCCATATACAACTGATATGTGAGACGGTTTGATGCATACGACGAATTTATTCCTCTTATGCCCGGTTTCTGAAGTAAAAGATATCTATTAGATAGGGCTATGTACTCAATAAGCTATATATATCTGGTAAATTGGGTTTCTGAACTGTTTCTACGCGATAAGTTGTCGAATCCATATCTGTAGAAAGTTGAGCAGATATCTATTGGATAACTATTGGCGCAAGCGCAGGTTGTTAAATTAATGTACCTAATCTAACCTCTAAAGATGTATTATAATTCGAAGGTTGAATGAAGAAAATTGCTGTTGCTAATATAGAATATACAGTGTGGTTTTATCGAATATTTTTGTATTAAGATGGAATATTCATATTAATCTACATCGTCAGATGAAGAAATTTTAGTTATAATTCGCCATATAGAGCGGCCAAGAAATTTTCGTACCTACCCGAGAAAATCAATTTGAGAAATAAAGTGACTTGGGATTTAAAAACAGATTCCATTCAACGAAAAATAGAGCCAACCTACTAATTAAATTAATCGGAAACAATTTGAACGTAGTTAGTAGTAGACGGAATCTTAGCTTCCATCATGTTTTTCTCGCCTTTTTTTCCATCCCGTCATACAAAGCATGTAACATAGACAAATAATATAAGAGACGGTTTGATGCATAGGCAGCAAGTGGCACAACGTTTCTGCGCCGCCACCCGCACATGGAGTCTCTACAGTCGCGCGAACTACAAGACTGTTTTACATAAACAAAATAGAATAAAACAATTTAAAATATTCTAAATGACAATGAATTTCAACATATTGGCTTTATTGTGAATAAATATTATAACATATCCTAGTATATTAACTTTTAAGTCATTAAAAATGAAAATAAACAAAATCAATCCTACATTGGTTTGTGTGAATACGGCTTGTGGTTGTCAAAGTGAAATGTCAAAACTAAAAATATTGTTATGGTTACAAATTATAAGGATGAGTATAATTATTATAGTTTTGTTCATTTTATTTAGGTTTCCCGTTCTACTAAAGTAAATAAAAGTAAGTGAACCTTCAAAATGTCATTACCAGGTATAATTCGTCATAGCTGTAATGTAAAAAATTGTTAATAGTAAATATTTTTGGCCACTTCGCAATTTGGATTTAAGAACAAAACATTTTTCAAATTTTCATCTGACATTAATCAACGAGAACAGTGGTACAAAATTTTAGAACTTATACATCTATTGATCAAAGGTATAAAGATCATTTTGATGATGATCCACTTACAAGTACGTATCGCAAAAGACTTAAATTTGCTTTACCTTTTCAATCCTTACATCATACACCACCACATGGTAATAATATCCAAGCTTTTTAAAGTACAGTATTTTCTGTAAAAAGAAACATTATTTTTTGTGATAGTCGAGAAATACAACACAAATTGTAAAGCAAACGATGTAATTGATTAACTTAAAGTCTTTAAAATTTTCATAATTAACCAAAACCATTCACTTCTAAAACTATTAATAAATTGGAAAAAATTGAAATCATGTTCTTAAATACATAACATAATTCAAATGTTGACACTCAACAATAAGCTATGTTTCTAGTTTCGTACAACTTTTAATTGCGAAGAATGTAAGGCTAATTTGCAGAGAGATATTTTAGTTTTTCACCACCGTGGTTTCACTTCCTTCAAAGAAAATGATGATAAAATACGTCTGATTTGTGTACAGAGAAGTTGTTAAATTTCTTTCAATACTGCATGACTTTGTTATCATATTTCACCACTTTTCGTTCATGTAGAAAATATTAATGCAAAAAATAACACTTTGCAAAAGGTCATATAAATTTTGATTTATTCATTTGTCTAAAACATAAATAATACGTATTTCCTCAACTCATAAAAGTTTGTGTTCCCTTATTAATTGAAAAATATAATGATGGTAAGAGGACTAACAAACAATAGTTATTTGTTTTACTAGGCATAAAAGCACAAGATTTAATGCCGCGGCTGGTGTTTCATAGCCGAGCATAGCGAGGCTATGAAACCAGCCAAGGCATTAAATCTGCTTTTCTGCCGTGTGAAACATATAATTTTATCTTCAAACTTGTTCCAATTCCACGCAAAATCGACTTTTTCATATTTAAATTGCATTTCATTATCAATATCCAAATAACTAAATTATTTTATCAAAGGTGACTGGGCCCTGCGTTACTATGTTTACCGCTGATGACGTTTGTTGAATATGTTTGTTTAGTGTTCACTTTGTCATTGTCAATTTTGAAAAGTTGTCATGTTAGAAATAGATTTACTGCAAAGTGAGGATTAATTGATGCAATTAACACCACCTGAGATAAGAGACCAGGCGCGAGATGTGGAATTTAACCTTTTACCGGAAAAATCAAGAACTGTATATGAACTCACATACAGCAGATTCATGGAATATAGACAAAAGAAAAATATAGGATCTTTCTCTGAAAATGTGCTGATGGTCTATTTTTCCGATCTTTCAAAGAAAATGAAGCCTTCAACGTTATGGTCTACCTGTTCGATGTTGAAAGCCGCCCTGAACATAAAAAATAACATTGATTTGGCAAAATACTTGAAGTTACGGGCTTTTTTGAAACGCCAGTCAGACGGTTTCCATGCAAAAAAATCTCGAGTTTTTCAAAGAGAAGAAATCGAGAAATTTTTATTAGATGCCCCAGATGAACTGTATTTGTGTACGAAGGTACGAATATAATGAAAATGATCTATTATGGATTAAAGAACTAATTTCCAATTTATATTTTAGGTTGTACTTATTGTTGCAGTCGCTGGGGCTTGTAGATGTGATGAGCTTTTGCAAATGAAAACAGATGATATAAATGATATGGGCGACAAATTGCTAATTATACTACCAAATACTAAGACCAAAAGATCAAGATATTTTGTAGTAACGGAATATTTAAGCGTTTACAGAAAATATGCAGCCTCCAGACCCTCGAATTTAAATAATCGGCGTGTCTTCTATAAGTATGCGAACGGTAAAGTACATCATCAATTCATTGGCATTCACAAATTCGGTAAAATGCCAGAAGAAATTGCTACTTTTCTGGGACTATCCCATGCGAAAGAGTATACCGGGCATTACTTTCGCAGAACTTCGGCCACGTTGCTGGTGCATTCTGGTGGGGACATAACAATGTTGAAGAAACATGGAGGATGGAAGTCTTCCGCTGTCGCGGAGGGCTATATTGAGGACTCGCTAGCCAATAAGTCGAACATCGGCAATAAAATATTTTCTGGCGTTTCCGGAGTATCAACTGTGGATACTAAAGTTGTTAATTTTACTGGAAAGGAGGGAAGTGGACAGAGTTCAATTGTATTAAATAATTGTTCACAATTCACCATAAAAATAAATAAAAATTTCGTGTTGTAGTTTGTAGTTTTAATGCAATAAAACCAGTTTATTATCATCAGCATCATTTTGAGTTTTCTTAATGTCATTGTCAATTTTGATAACCAGTTTGATTTAAATTATTAATTGGAAGGTTGCCTAGCAACGAACTTTTTCTGCCTAGGCCGTAAAAGTGGACTTTTTTTGCCTAGGCATTAAAAGTACAACTTCTAAGCCTGCCAAGTGTCATTAAAAGGCCGCTTTTAATGTCATTTGGAGAAAAAAATATTTTTTTGTAACTTAAAACGTACTACTTTTAATTTACTTTTTGTTTCAGACCTGTTCCTGTCTTCATGGATATGGAGAATCTAGTTTTTAACTTCTTTTTATTAAAATGTTTGTTGGTTTTGTTGTCAATAATTTTAAAATCTCAATGTGCAATTTGATGTGATATTGGATTAATTTTCTTAAATATGTATAATGTAATGTAATTTTAGTAGAAATATGTAATTGTGATTAATATTTTTTTTTATATTATGTGCAGGTTAATAAAAAATTTAAATGTTTGCTGTTTTCTTATTTATCTAAATTATTTGTCTCAAACGTATTTATTATAATTATATCATTACAAAAAAATTAAATATAATTTTTTGAAATGAAATAATTATATAATAAACAATTTTAAGACAAACTATATCCCGCCTGTAAGAATCAGTTCTGCCACCCGTGCTCAGATAGTCGCGATGCCAGCTGTTTATACACAAATTCGCATTAGTTTATGTGTGTTAGTTGCGGAGTTAGTAACAGTTGAAGTCTGTGAGTCCCCCTGCGACTACTAACGGTGTTATTTGTAGAACTATTTTTTATTTTGAATATTACTTGATGAGGTAAAAATGTAGCACTTCTTAATTCTTTTATTTACTTACAATTATTTGTTTTCGTAGAAGACAGACGAAGAGATATATAACGATAATGATGAGCATATGGACGAAGATATTGATAATTATGAAAGCAGAGATCAAGAATCTGATACCGGAGAAGAGATATCAGATAACGAGCAAGAGGACGTAGACAAGGGACCGTGGTATTTGAGAAAAGACGGAAGTACTAAGTGGCGTAAAATGGCTCCATCACAAAATGTTAGAACAAGATCACAACATATAGTCACTCATTTACCTGGAGTAACGGCTCAATGTAAAGGGAAAAATACTCCCATAGATTGTTGGAAATGTTTTTTTGATGAAGAAATTATCAATGTGATTGTCGAAAACACCAATAAATTTATTTCATCAAGCATACCAAACTTTGCTCGGGAAAGAAATGCTAAATTGACTGGTCAAAGTGAAATATTAGCTCTACTTGGTCTATTATATCTCGCTGGGATTACCAAGAGTGGTAGGCTAAACATTGAGCAATTGTGGGCTACAAATGGTACAGGCATAGAGATCTTCAGACTTACAATGCCTATTGTAAGATTTCGTTTTCTAATGAGATACATACAATTTGACGATAAAGATACCCGAATCGCTAGAAAAAATATAGACAAGTTGGCACCAGTAAGACAAATTTTTGATTTATTTGTCGAAAACTGTAAAAAATCGTATGTTTCATCCGAGTATCTAACGATAGATGAAAAAATAGAGGCTTTTAGGGGACGTTGCAGTTTCAAGCAATACCTGCCAAATAAGCAGAATAAATAGGGTAATAAAATTTTTGCTCTGGCAGATGCATGAAATGCACTATACTTAAAATATGGAGCTATATGTCGGAACTCAACCGGAAGGACCGTTCAAAGTAAATAATGATGCAGCTAGTATTTTCAAAAGGCTTAGTGAACCTGCGTGGAATACTGGAAAAAACATTACTATAGATAATTGGTTCACCAGTGCTCAATTAGTTGATGACATGTTAGTCAACTACCGACTAACAATTGTGGGTACAATAAGGAAAAATAAACGAGAAGTGCACCCACTATTTCTCGATGGTAAAATTCGTTCACCATTTTCTAGTATGTTTGGATTCTGAAATAACTCAACACTAGTTCCGTACATCCCCAGAAAGGGCAAAGTTGTGCTTTTATTATCAAGTTTGCATGCGAGTGACGCCGTTGACAAGAATACTGGAGAAAAACTGAAACCTGAAATAATAGCGACATACAATGAAACCAAGGGAGGTGTAGATATGGTAGATAAATAATGTGCTTTGTATAATTGTGCCCGCAACACAAGACGGTGGCCGATGGTAGTATTCTTTAGTATGATGAACGTGGCTGGTATGAATTCCCAAGTTATATGTGAAGGAAACGTCGACCAAAGTAAATTTTGTGGCCAGACGAAAATTTTTGGAAAAACTATCATTTGAACTTATTGACGAACATGTGAAACAGCGCGCGATAAACAAAAATGTTCCGCGAAACATAACTAGTAGAATAAATGCAATTTTAGGTATACAGGAGCCAGAAGATATGCCAGAAAGAGATAACCGTAGAGGAAACTGCTCTAAGTGTAAAGGTAAAAAGCGAAAAACAAGATAATATTGCACAAAATGTAAAATATACTTGTGTTTGGAACATTCCTTCGTTGTTTGTAACGATTGTTGCGGAAAAAATAGTTAATTTTTAGTGGAGATGCCCGTATATGCGAACTGTTTTTGCTAGTTCTATTTTTTCTATTTTGTGAAATTTTTTTATTATTTGACAGGACATGTGGCATTTTAACATAAAAAATTTGGAAAAAAAAACAAAAATATACGACGATGCCATGAAATGTGTTCTTTGCATTTTTATTTTTTTGTGCATTTTTAATTTAGTTAGAACTTAACAGGGGTGTCTTAATATTCCAATAAACAACAAATGTTCTTAAATTAACGTATTTTTTTTTAAATATTAGAATAAAAAATTTAAAATTGAAGGGGTCTTAGAGACCCACTGCGACTACTAGCGTCTAACTAAGAGGTGCGACTACCGTAAGGTTAAATTAGATTAGGAGGCTATTTAGTTTGTAGGTTGTTCTAATGTTTGTCAATTTGAGCAATTATACATAGTTGTTAAAACGTATTTTCATTGGAAATTATTTAAATCATTTTAGACGTTGATAGAAATTAAACATATGCAATTGCATAGGAATTTTATTTGAACAGTGAAATTTAGTGAATCATAGTCAAATAATTCAAGGTAAAATAAACTCATCTTTCAATATTTCAAACAATTTTCGTTTTTCTGCTAGCTGAAAAATTTTGACAACAACTGTCAACTTTGAAATAGATAACATACGGTGTTTAAGCCGTGTGTACAATATTGTCGCTGCAACCAGGGATTGTACAATTTTGTTTCCGCAACGTAAACAACTAAAGATTTATTTGTAATATTCATATATCATAAAAAGTGTGGTATATAGTATATTGTACAACTTTGGCAGCCCAACGTGAGGCGAATTAAAATTTTTCTTGATAGGAAGGTTTAAAAACATTAAAATTACACAATTAAAAGTCCTCACATAATAGTATACTGTTCAATATATACATACATATATATATATATATATATATATATATATATATATATACAATGTGATATTTATAAAATGCGACATAGGGTTTCCTGTACAAAATTGTCAAACGCGAACTAACTTTTTTACCAAATAGCGTTCGTGAAAAATAACAGATTTGAAAAGGTCATTGAAAAATAAATTCAAGTACACTTTTAATTTTCTTAAATTCGGTCTGGTTTAATAAGAAAATGCATAATTATGTTTTTAAAAGTTGTACGATATTTTTATATCACTTTCGAATACAAACAACCGGCATCGAGATGGCCGAGTTGTTATTTGGTGCACGAAATTTGAAAGTTGAAATTGGAGGATGACGGTTCGATCCCACGCTGTGACGAAGTTTTTTGTTTTTAGTTCTTTTTTTACAATTTGTATCTAAAAAACATTCATTTTAAAATAAAGCAAAGTTATTTGTTTCAAAAATGTATTTATTTAAAAAAAAGTTCAGACAATTTAGTATCAATTTTAAAAAGCAAAATCTAGTAGGTAGCCTTCCAAATAATGTCATTTTCATTCTTGACAATTTGTAATTTGTAAGAGCGAATAAGTATTTTTGAAGCGATTAGATTTGTTATTTCAGTGTACTTGTGAGTAATTTCTTGTTTCGTTTGTTGATATTTTTGTAAGTTCATCTGTTGTGTAAAGTTTAGATTCATTTTTTAATAATTCTTAATTTATTATAATAGTTATAATTTCATTTAAAATTGTTCGTGTTTTCCCATTATTTAATTTATTTTATTGTTAATATTTTTGGTAGTTTTTAATTCTTATCAGTTAGTTATTATTCATTTTTCTTCTCGTTGTCAAATGCTTACTCGTGAAGAAACTGCAAATTGTGCGTATGTATTATGGCGGTCAGAGTAGTCGCGATATTAAACAATTTTTATTTAATATGTCCAATGGTACCGCATCACAGGATACATCAAATTATTAAACAATTTGAAACAACGTTATGCCTAAAAACGGAACATCGACGAAGAAATCGAATACCATTAATGGAGATTGACCTGTCCATTTTGTTGGCTTTTGTCGAAAACCCTAGGACCACCATTAGACGCGTTGCACGAGATTTGAATGTTAGTATTTTTTTCATTTTTTTTATTTCAATTAACGTGCATAAGACAGCTATGGCCATTAGCACGAGGTACAATACAGACAAAGTTACATTACATAATGAAAATCAAAACTAATAGCTTAAAACTAACATGAATATGGGATTACATGACATGTTATTCAAATGGAATTTTTTTGGATTAAATTCTGTTATAAGATCACTTTTCGCACTTGATTATCACTATTTAGGATCTCCGTGTAGTTTCTATGTATTCCTAGTTGTAGGCGTCTTGTGGCGAAGTATGGACATTCAACGAGGATATGCTTGATGCAGAGCTTCACGTGGCAATACTGACAGTTCGGCTGAGGTGACGATATAATTAAGTAACCATGCGTAAGTCTAGTATGACCTATACGTAATCTTCGAATAACAGCCATATTTTCCCTAGATAGATCGAGATAGGTAAACTGATTCAATATTGGTTGATTTTCACGCAGTGAACACATAATTTGACTCCAGTGAATTTGTCAGTTGTAAGGAATGATTTTTTTCAGGCTAGCTTTTAAGTCATTACAAAGCTGAAGATTTACCGTGGCAGTAGCAGTTGAGGCAGCTTCTTTGGCAAGGCAATCGGCTTTTCCGTTCCCAATAATCCCAACATGGGAAGGGATCCATGTTATTGTAACTGTTGTATTTTGTCTTTTTAGTTGTTGATATATGTCGTGTATATCTTGGACAAGGGGGTGGTTAGTAAATGTATTCTTAATGGAATGGATGGAGGATAATGAGTCTGTGCATATGGCTATGTGTGTATTTGCAAGTTGTTGGACATGTTTGAAGGCTTGTAGGATAGCGTATAGCTCACCCGTGTGGATGCTACAAATAGAGGGTATTTTGTAGGTTCCGATCGATCCATGTACTGTGGTTATGGAACACCCAACTCCTACTTCTGTCTTGGATGCGTCCGTATATATGTTCATGTTATATTCTTTCAAATTTAGCAACTCGAGGAAAGCAGATCGCATAACATCTCTATTGGTTTCATCTTTGTTAAATTTGCAGAGGGAGAGATCGTATTGTGGGAGAAATTTGGTCCATGGAGGAGTGTTGGAGAGTGGGCGGGTTCGAGTATGTGAAAGGTTTACGTCTTGAATTAGAGGTTGTATAAGTTGAGGAATAGAACATATAATAAAGGTATATGGAGGGTTGTCATGAAGTTGGCATGATGTTAATATAAGATATACTGGATTGGAGGGATTGGAGGAAATCGCGGCAATATAGTTGAGAAGAAGGTGTTGTCGTCTGAGCCAGAGAGGGGGTTCATTTGCTTCACAATAGAGACTTCCAGCTGGGCTTGACCGAAACGCTCCCAGGCATGAGCGGATGGCAGTATTATGTACTGTGTTGAGGGAACGTAAAATAGTTTTTGTTGCGGACATGTAAATGGAACTTCCATAATCTATTTTGGAACGAATGAGGGTTCTATATACTTTTAGCAAGGTAGATTCATCTGCGCCCCAATGATAATGAGAGAGTGTTTTAATAATATTTAGTCGGTTAAGACATATTCCTTTAATGTCCTGTATATGTTGTCTCCAGAATAATTTGAAGTCGAATAACATTCCCAGGATTTTACACTCATCTACAACAGGTAATTGAAAGTTGTTGACTGTGATACTAGGGATATAAGTTTACGCTCTCCTACTAAATTTAATAACTTTCGATTTGGTATGTGAGAGGGTAAGCCCTAGAGTGGCAATTTTGGTTTGTAGGGCATTTACTGCTAGCTGAAGTATTTTGGAAGTAGAGGCATTGGATTTGCCATGGCAGTACATTATTAGGTCATCTGGGTATAGAGAGCATTTAACAGGGGAAGGAAGATTGTCGTATAACTTGTTAATAGCGAGGATGAAAAAGGATGTACTTAAAACTGAGCCTTGGGGAACTCCATCATGATGGGTATATGAAGAGGAAATGGAGCTATTAACAGAAACCCTAAATGTTCTAGATGTTAAAAAGCTTTTTATGAATGCATATATATTACCAGTGAGATTGTAATGTGTTTTTCGAGAATTGCATTTCTAAAGATGTTATCAAATGCTCCATCAATGTCGAAAATAGTGGCTATTACATCTTGTCTGTTATTAATTGCGCTAGAAATGTGGGCTTGTAGTAGTGAGGCTATACATGGATAAGTATTTCAGGAAACTATAGGGAATATCATCAGGACCAGCAGCAGAGTTTTTGCATTTGGCTAAGGCAGTTGTTAGTTCGCTTATGGTGAAAGGAGAATCAATGTGCTTGACATCTTCGAATAGTAGAATGTTACTAGATGGAGTTTCTTGAGAAGGTGAAGTATTGACATTTGTGTGATTCCTGGATTTCGCTTCGAAATGACTTGCAAGAATATTTGAAATATGTTCATGTGATCCAAAACCCGAGCCGTTTGAAATAAGACGGGTAATTTTGTTATTTGTTTTGTGACCTTGAATTTGTCGGATTTTCTTCCAAAGTTGACTGGGGTTGGAATTTTCGTTTATGGTTCATACATAATTCTTCCAAGATGATTTCTTACTCTGTTTTACTACGTATTTAGCTTTAGCCTTGAGTCTTTTGTAGCTAATAAGATAATCTGAACTTTTGTTTTTCAAATATTGGTTCAGAGCTCTTTTGGATTGACGTATTGCGTCATCACAAGAGGAGTTTCACCAAGGAACTGCCCTATGATTGGGCAAAAAGACAATTTTTCAATGTGGGTCTTCGCAGCCGAGAGAACTGAATCTAATATTGATTTTATCAAGTCATCAACATTGTTGAAAGCGTAAGCATCATGTGTAAGTAAAAGGGTGTCAACTGTCGTGGAATACTCAGACCAGTTAGCTTTTTTGAGGCACCAATAACTTTTTTCGGAAACTGCTTCATTGTGATTGTCTGATATAATTATTGGGAATTGATTACTGTCATAAAGTCCATCAGCTGTTTTCCAAGACATAAAAGGGGCTGATTTGGGATCACTTATGCTTAGGTCTATGGCAGAAAAGGTACCGGAGGAAATATTAAAGTGTGTATTACACCCTGTATTGAGTAAGCAAGAATTTATTTGTACAGTTCAATATATTTTCGACTACCTTTCCGCGTCCAAATGTCTTTTGTGAACCCCACATGCTGTTGTGAGCGTTAAAGTCTCCTGTGAGGATAAACGGCTGGGGAGTTGATATATTAGTTCAAGAAGCTCATCTTCTTTTAGAGGATGATCTGGAGGAATATGGATGGAGAATATGGTTAGCTTGTTGGGTCAGTATGTCGTTATGGCGACTGCCTCCAGGTTTGTTGTCAGAGGAAGTAGCTCTGAATACATTTCGTTTGAGGCGAATATTGATGAACCCCCGCTGGCCCTTTTGCAGTTATTTCTAATAGAATGGTACCCTTCAAAAGATTTACTTCGTGAGATATTAGTTGTTTTAAAATTGGTCTCCTGTAGACAGAGGAAATCTGGGCGGTAAATTGAGGTTAGATGCTGAATTTGTTCCAGGCGCGGATAATATCCGTCTCAGTTCCATTGTAAAATACTGAATTTTAAAATTTAGAATATCAAAATATGTTGAAAATGTGTTGAATAAAAGATATATTAAAATAAATCGGAATCTTCCTGATTGGAGTCGTTTGAATTGATGGACGATAGGCTTGCAAGTTCGACAGCATCATTGGGGTTTATTGCGCGTATTAATTTTTTTGCAATCTAGTAATTCGATTTTTAAGAGATATATCAGATAGAATTTGGTATATTTGTAAAAGGTCTTCAATGAGTGATTTAATATTAGTGGTAAAGCTATAGGCTTCTTTTAAAGGATTACTACCGCCAAAATAATTTTCCAGGAAAGCTATTAACTGTATGGACGATAGAGAGAATTTTTTAGGATCGGTACCAATTAATTTTTCTATTTTGGCTTGATTAGAGGGACTTATCTTCCAAACGTCTTTGTTTTCAGTTTTGGATTTTTTCTTAAGAGCTGAAATTGGTGTTATAAAAGCAGCAGATGAGGGGATGGAGTATTTTCAAGGTCGAGAATTGGAGGAATGGTAGTAATTTGTATAGGAGGTGATTCGAGGCTGGTGTCAGGGGAGTGTGTCCTCTTAATGCCAAAGTTGGGGGTTGCTCTGTAGTTTTCTTTGGAATGGAAGAGGTATTATCGGCAGGATGCTCTTCGGATGAGGAATGTTGAGGAGGTGATATGCCAGAAGATATGCCTTGACTTTCATGTCTGAAGGTAGAAAGTGTAGGGGGTTGCAGGATATATCTTGCGGATTTGGACAGGATTCTGCGGTGTGTCCAGACTGCTTACAGAAGAAGCATTCAAGTTTGTCTGAAGTAATGAAGATTCTATAGTTGGTATATTCATGTAGGATTACAATTGAAGTTTGTATTTCAAAAGGTTCATTTTCAGGTATAACATAAATAGATCGTCGGAAACTGAAAATGTGTGCATATTCATCTTCTGGGGAGCCACAGCGAATGAAGGAAATTGGAGAGGCGCGAGCTGCAGCCCAGGTTCATTTTTAAGTGCCTGTTCGATAAGGGAGTTAGGGATAGAGGGACAAACATTGGAGGGTAGTAATCTTTTAGCCGGAGCGATAAGTCTACGAATTGGTATGATTCGTTGTTTGATGGTATCAGAAGGATGATTTTTTATAAGAATATCTATAACGGATACAGAAGATAGATATATACATATACGGTGATTGGAAATGCGTGATGCAAAGGTAATCCATTTCGGTGTTACAATTTCGCCGATTGCCTTAATATAGTCAAAAAGGACGACGTCTGGGAGAGCGTTCAATTTGACCCCGATTTCAAAATTATTATGGAAATTTCCCGGACATACATTAACTCCACCACTTCTTCTTAGATTCTCTTCCATTTCCTCAACCGTATTTCTTAACTTCCTATTCATTTCTTCCATGGTTTGACTTACTTGTCTATTTATATCTTCACTAATTGCTAAACTCATCTCCGTTCTCTCTTCTATCCTGCCATCTAAATCCTTAAATTTCCTATTTACGTTTACTTTTATCTGTTCCACTTCCTTTGTTATATTATTCACTTGTTTAGAGACCTCCATTTTAATATTTTCCGGTAAACTTTCTTCTATATTTCTTCTGAATTCTAGTACTTCTTCTCCTATCATCTTTTCTATATTCTCTCTAATTTTCACTCCATTTTCTTGTATTTCTTGTCTCAAATTTTTATTTTTATTCTCCATTTCTTCTCTTACCTCAATAATGTTCTTCTTAAATTCTTCCTGGTTCTCCTTGAGTTCCTTAATCTCTTTACAATTTTCCAATTTGACTTCATCTATTTTCTTTTCTAATCTGTGCATATTTCCATGGATGTTATGTATGTCTCCCCCAATTTCTTCTTTCATCGCATCCATCTTTCCATTCATATTGTTCATATCTCCCCTCAAATTTTTCTCCATTTGGATCAAAAATTGCATCATTTTTTCATCACTATTTGTACTTGTTCTTTGCGTTTCTTGTCTCCTATCTATCCTATCCTCTTGTTCTACATCTTCTTCTTCTCCTGTCGTACTTTCTTCAGATGCATGTCCTTCAGCTTGCTGACCTTGGATCAAATATTGAACCTGGAAATCTCCCATACCATGGCTCCTTTCTTCTCTCTCCTCTTCTGATCCGCTATCATTTCCGACCTGTTTCCCGTCTCTCAACATCATTTTCCTGCTTTCCATGATTTATTTGTTTAATTTAATAATATATTAATATTGAATCAGGCCACACGTTACTGTGTCAATTTTATAATAATATTATAAATTGGATATTTGATAGCCCCACGTTTTGGGTGCCAATATTTATAATTGATTTATGTTTTATTTATTTATTTAATACAGTATTATTTAATATAGTATTTGTTTCACCTCGGCTAGCTCAAGATGTTAATTTTTTATTAACTGTTATATTTATATTTATTTATCTCAGTCGGAAGTATGAGACTCCTCCCTTTGAGTTCAGGATGCATTAATACCAGTGATTGACAAATTTAATTCAAACCTTACCTTTTTCCTTGTAAAATTTTTTTATGAAAATTAATTTCTGAAGTTTCTCCTATATAAAATTATTGAAATGTGTTGACAATAGAAAATTTTCTGATGGATGTGATGAGAATAAAATACCAACACTCAAATGTAAACAATTTAATGAATTATTATGAAAATTTGCAATAAGATTTAAACATTGAAAATTGTGTTTTTGTTCCACCCTATATCAGATACATTTCTCGGTATAAGAATGTTCCTATTAGTGCGTCGGCGCATAAATCTGAACGCATGCGCTGTTATAATTGAAACGATAGGAGGATACTCTCCCCTCTATAAGAAATAGCTTTACTGTTAAACACACTACCAGCGCGTCTATAATGGTGAAACAATTTTAATGATATAAACTTTAAATAATCAATTACATATAAGTATACTTAGTTAAAATTATGTGAGTGAGTTGAAAGTGAAGACAGTAATAGGCAAATAGTTATTCATGCTGAAGATAAAAGAAAGAATGAGAGGTTATGTGAAAATTCATGATGCTCGTGAACATATACAGTGAATTATATTATATCAAGTAAGTACAAATATTATTATTAACTAAAACTGTTTAATTCTCAATTGAGATAAAATTATGATGCATCATATGATAAATGTTCTTGGCCATTTAATGAATTTATTCAATTTGAACGTTCTGATAAATTTTTAATGTTCACTTTCTTTATAAAGAATTATATGGAATTCCAATGAATGTAATTGTAAAGACACAGACCTTAATATTGAATTCTCTGCCGGGCTGCAACTCGC
Source organism: Galeruca laticollis (assembly GCA_963921935.1). Taxonomy (NCBI): domain Eukaryota; kingdom Metazoa; phylum Arthropoda; class Insecta; order Coleoptera; family Chrysomelidae; genus Galeruca; species Galeruca laticollis. The sequence continues at coordinate 200,595,108 of OY998175.1, read as the reverse complement.
ATCTCCAAATTCTTGTAGATATCTCTCGGGAGATATTCAATTTCTACACTTCTTCATCCTTACACAGGATTATAAACAATAGTTAAATGCTTTGATTTACCTTTGATTGTGTTTTTTAACATTTATACCAATTTCTGATAAATTTTTAAACAAAGAGTCTCTCTATCGACGCTTCCTCTCCATCACCCCCAAACTCTCTTCTCTTATTTTCAAAATCAACAACCTCCTCGCTTGATTAATCCAAACCTCACTTATTTGTTATTTTGAATGAAAAATTGTCATTTCAAAGTGTTTTAGTTCTAGATCTGAATTATTTAATTTAATTGTTCTGGAGGATATTCACACTAGTTCACTTTTATTTCTATTGTATTGAGGAATATATATCATGTCCTTTTTTCATAATACAATAGCTAATTTACATATAAACATGTTGTTTAGATATTTTTATAAATAATTATTTTTACAAAAACTACAACCTAAATTATTAATTTACCTATATGTAATTGATCCTTTTTTTAATTTTCAATCTTATTTTATATTTATATCATATAAACTATTAATTATTTTTGTTTTTGATATTATTTTTCAGTATGCAATAAATAATCAAGAAAATTAAGTTGGCAATCATAAATTTACTAAGATTCATTACTTCCTGTTTATTAATTTCCCTTTCATAAGTTTGAGCTGCGTTCCATCTATCTTTCCATATACTGTTTTCAACTCTTTATGAAATTATAAACTTTTACTATTGGAACATTTGTAATTATGCTTATCAAACACTAGACTAAATATTCCTTTTTTCTAATTCTTTTAGGTTTCAAGTTATAATATGGCAATTAATATCTACAGACATTCCTACGGCAGTGTTCAGCACATTGTGGAACTCATTGACTTTGACATATATTCGGAATTACTTGTGCAGGTAACTTTTTGTATTTAATTAAATAGTATTGTGTTTGGTATTTGTTCTCATAATCCTTTTTAAAATAATCACATTCATATTTAATAAGATTGATACATATTTCATTAATTTTTATATAACTTTATACTAAAATTGTCATTTTCTTGCTAATGGTTGTGTCTATTGACACACCTCCCGTGATAATCTATACTTTTTATGATAGTTATTTGTGTAAATTTGTTTCCAGAACTAGGTAACTAGTTCAATATATATATATATATATATATATATATATATATATATATATATATATATATATATTGAGTCTTTGAGGATGGTACATATATGTACCAGGCATCTTACAAAAATTATTTTTATTATTATTTTAGATAAACGTAAAAATTGTTGTGTGGTATGTATGCAGCGAAACAATTCTTGCATAATGGTAACCTACTGTGTGCGCCGATTGTTCAAATTTTGTAAAATTCTTGACAACACCGCATTTTTGGTTAAAACAGAACTTGATCGAATTTTGAGTAGTAAGAAAAGTTTCCAACGGCGATATCGTTTTACAATAAAAATTTTAAGTGGAACACTGTGACAAGTCTGGACCATATATTAAGTGAAATATACCCTTCCTCCCATTTAGGATTCATTGTTATCCTGTTCTAACCTTGGGTTACAGGAAAATAAACCTAACCTAACCTAACCTAACCTAATCTAACCTAACCTTGGGTAACAAGAAAATAAAACCTAATATAGTCGTCTGAAATCGGCAAGTTTTTTCAGCATTTCTTTGTTTTGAAATTTCAAATTATCTATTCATTTATTGGCAAGATTGCATATTAATCTAAATTATAAAATTTAATTGAGCTACGAAGGGACACCTACATTGACTGCCACTGTCTTAGTCCTCTTTTGAATCATAGTTTTAGCAGAACGAGCACATCTCCTACATGTTTTACCTTCAGTCTGTACGTACATCGGGACGTTTTTTAGACTCCAGGCTGACATCATCAAAAGCCTGAAGAAGACTTTAATCCACCATTTCTTTGATTTTCTATAAAATTCATATAATCCCGCCATTTGGTCTGCCCTGTCGACTCCTCCCATGTGATCTCGACAAAAGGCAATCATTTCTGGACATTCTATAGGAGATCTTCTACCATCTTTGTTTTGTCATATTTAGCGATACAATTTTATTTGTATGGCAGTTACTAAGAATCAGAACATCTTTGGTATCCTGCCATTTTGCAAAAATTACACCCTCATTGGTGCATTTGAAAACTGATTGCCTCTTTTCCAATAGCTACACAGGTACCTGCTGCTACATAGTTTCTCGAATGAAGTAAGTCAACAGAGGTAAAGAGACGGTCAAAGCAAAGTGTAACATCGACCTATTGTATAGTATTTGCAAGCGTATTGACAACCTTTTCTCCTAAACTACCATCTTGGTTGCCCTCTTCTTTTTCCGCATATATGTTGAAATCGTAAGTATAGCCCGTTTCTGAGTCACAACGGAGCCACATTTTTATTCCTCGCTTTGTTGGTTTGAGGGGCATGTATTGTTTGAGGGATGACCGCCCCTTGAATTTAGTCATCGATTCATCAATGCTTTGGAAATTGCTGCCCTGTCGTGATTTTTTTAACGCTTTTTTCAAACATTGAACGATGTCATCAATGTAATAAGTTTTAGAGCAGTCGGCCGGCTTTTCTGGAGGGGCAAAATGTTATTTTGACGAAATGAGTTTGAATTTCTCCCTTAAAATAGCGTTATTTGTAGTTATATTTCCCATTGATGAATGTTTAGACCAATAATGATAAGAACTGAGCCAATTAGGTATAATCTGTATTTCACCCAGATCAGTATCTAAAATCCGTTTTATCTTCTCCCTTTTGACATTAAGGATGATACTTAGTCGGGCATTGGTGCACTGTGCAATGTAGGTACATATAAAGCAAGCGAGGAACATTTTTTTGAAATATATCAATGGGGATCATATATTCTAAGACAGGTACATAGCCAGAGCACTTATTGCGCAAAGTTTGATTTTTCCTGTTAATTATGTTTGTAAAAAAAATTTATTCGTCGCAGGTATTACTTTAGTTAGTACAGCTCATTTGCTGGGTCTAATGTTTATGAACCAGTTGTCCCCCCGACATCTGAGATCTACAATACTTTCCGTATAATATGTGCTATTTCGTTTAAAGCAGTTTGCTGTAAGACTACTGCATCTGGTGATCCTGGTATCATTGAAATGTACTTCACATGGTTGGTCGTTATCATACTGAGGGCTCCTATCACTACTGGAATTACTTCTACTTTTGTGTGCCACATTCTTGAAATTTCGATTGCCATGTTTTTGTATTTAAGCAATTTCTCGGCTTCCTTTGAGACTGTATTATCGCCGCATGGTACAGCTACGTCTATTACTTTGCATTATTATTATAATTATTGTTATTAGCATTATTATTATTATTTTCCGTTTCCTCCCTTGCGGGGTTGCTCCACAACGTGGGATTCATGATCATTCACGTTGCTTGAAACTTGCGATTCTTCTAGCAGGAGTAATATTATTATTATTATTATTATTATCATTAATATTATTATTATTTTGTATATGCTCGTCTTATAACGGTGTTTCAGAGAGGAACGGTACGAGTACAAGTTCCTTCATAACTATTTTAAGTTGAGGTGTCTTCTTACTATTGCTGCTGTTTCCAGAATAACAGCTTTCTGAAGCTGTATGTATATGAGCGGTGGTAGGTTAAGTATTTGTAGGCTGGTGTGGAGGTTTTTTGGGATTATTCCAGTTGTGGAAATAATAAGAGGAACCACGTTAACCTCACTTTGTTTCCAAATTTTCTTTACTTCCTCAGCAAGAGGAGTATATTTCACCATTTTTTTATTTCACGTGGATTGCAGATTGTGAGAATTTGGGATGCCGACATCTATAAGATAAGTTATAGCTGTAGTCTTGTTGGTAAGGGTTATATCTGGTCTATTACATGGAATGGTCTTATGGGTTAGTATGCTACGATTCCAATAGAGGCGATAGTGCGCATTTTCAATGAGTCTTCGGGTTGGTATTTGTAGTAAGGTGATGCATCCTCGTTGAGTTGGTACATTAGGGCCAATTTTTCATGTACTATGTTTGCAACTTGGTCGTGCCTTTGAAGATAGCTAGTCGGAGCGAGTACTTTACAACCGGCGGTGATGTGTTGTATTGTCTCTCCATTTTCTTCACATCTTCTGCATTGATCGATGACATCCGACTCCTTTAACATATATTTCCGATAGTTCCCGGTTAGAGTAACTTGATCCTGGATTGATATCATGAAGCCCTCGGTTTCGACAAATATATCCGCTTGTTCGATGCTTCTTTGTCTACATAAGGTTGGCTGAGATCGTTCGGGTGTCTACCGTGAAGTGCCTTACTGGACCAGTCTATAGTCACCTCCTGTTCACAGGCGGCATTAGTGGGAAGTCGAGAGTCTCTTGCATGCAGAAGATCCAAGTGTAGCAGTTGTCAACCTGCGAGATAGCCTCATGCAAAGGTGTTCATTTTTGAAGAAAATAACGCTGGAGACTATTGATTTGTTTCTGTTGCAACCGAATTATATCCACAAGACCTCGGCCTCCATTTTTACGGGGAAGTATCAGTCTTTCAGTAGCTGCTTTTGGATCATGGGCTCTTAATTTTGTTAAATTTCTTCGAGTTTTTCTTTGAATATCCTCAAGCTCTGTTCGTGTCCACTTCACAGTACCAAAGGTATAAGTAAGGACTGGTATAGCGAAGGTGTTAATGGCATTAAACGTGTTCTTGCCATTGAGTTTAGATTTAAGAATACTGGCCACTCTATATAGATACTCTTCAGTGACCCTTTCTTTAATAGCCTTATGCTTGAGGCGTTGGGATTGGACCAGTCCAAGATACTTGTATGTGTCGTTTTCTTTCATGGCCTCAATAATGTCTCCATCATTTAACTGAAAATCTATTGCTGTTATTTTGCATTGACTGATGTTTAATGTTTTACACTTATCGAGGCCAAATGACATATTAATGTCATTTGAGAAGGTCTCTGTAGCCTGAAGTAGGTAATTGAGTTGTCTCTCGTTTCCCGCATATAACTTAATGTCATCTATATACATTAGATGGCTTATTTTATATTTTACAGTATTTCCTTGCTTCAATTTAAATCCATACCCTGTACTGTTAAGAAAAGTTGAAAGGGGATTGAGTGTCAAACAAAACCACAAGGGACTCAAGCTATCTCCTTGAAAAATTCCCCTTTTGATACTAATTGGTCTTGATGCGATCGTTTCAGCTTCATGGTGAATTTGCAATACTGTATTCCATGATGACATTATGTGTTGCAATATAGCTATAATCTTCTGATCCACCTTGTACAAAGCCAGAACACGCAAAAGCCAAGTATGGGGCACTGAATCAAATGCTTTCTTATAGTCTATAAAGGCTGTGTAGATGTTTCGTCGCTTATTAGCCGCTTGTTCTATTACTACCGAATCTATAATTAGTTGTTCCTTGCAACCCTGCGATTTTTTTATACATCCCTTTGGTTCTTCCGCCAGTATATCATTTGAATCTAAGTATCCGTAAATTCTTTTCGATAGACATGATGTTAAAATCTTGTACAAAGTACATAAGCATGTAATTGGTCTATATTTTGCTGGGTTGTTCATTTCTTCTCCTTTTGGCAAGAGATACGTATTCCCCTGTGTGGGGTCCTCTAAGAAATGTCTGAAATGTAGAGCAATATAGGAGTGGCTACTTTTAAACCGTTTAAGCCAGTAGTTATGATTTTGGTCCGGTCCTGGTACTTTCCAATTCTGGGTCATTTTGAGGACTTCGGAAACCATGTCAGTCGTTATATGAATTGGATCCATTTCTGGCTTTTCATTCAATCTCTGTTTCTCGTTGTCGATCCAGACGGTATCCCCTTTGTGGGAGATAGGTTGGTACCAGATGGATGACCAGAAATTTTCCACGGCATCCTGGGTAGGTGGCCTTTCAGTCGTATTCTGATTTTTTGTTCTTAGGCTTCGGTAATATGCCTTCTGGTTATTGTTAAACATCGTATTTTGTCTCCTTCTTAAAGCCGCTTCACGATATCTTCTGAGCCTACTTGCTTTAGCCTTTAGTTTTTGTTTTAAGGTGTCAAGAGTTTCATGAATCCTCATACTATTATATTGTTATTATTCTTATTATTATTATTTTAGAAATTCACAGGGTATTTGTTCCCTGGATTTTCTCTTTATACGGGCGGCTCAAGTATAAACGAAGTCTATTGTGCTCTAAGAAACGAGCGGACTATATTACATGTGAGCAAAATGACGCTTTTTTGTATTTGATTGTGTGTATTTTCAGGTATGTCAAGTTATGTCAGATGTTCTGTGAATTTCTTGTGGGTTATACCAGTAGCAGACATAATCAATGGGATAATGGTGACCGCGTTTTGCTTCCAAATTCTCTCCAGTTCTATTGCGAGGGGGGTGTATTTTTTCCTAATATTTGATTGTTATATTGTGATCGGTAGGGAGGAAAACGTGTATGAGGTATGTGTGTTTGTTTTTCTTGTCAGTAAATGTGATGTCGGGCCTGTTGCATGCTAATTTTTTGTCTGATTGTATCGTTTTGTGCCAGTATATTTTGTATTCCTGGTTTTCTAGTATTTCGGATGGCGTGTACTGGTAGTGAGGTACGATTTTGTTTATTAGTGCTGGTGGATGCAAGAATGTTGTTGGTTATATGCTCTATTGTTTCTCTGTCTGAATGGCATCTTCTGCATTTGTCATTTGTAACTGAGGGGTGTTTTAGTATGTATTTGTTATATGTTTTCGTTTTTATTACTTTATTTTGTATAGCATGCATGAATCCCTCCGTTTCGGGGAAGAGGTCACCCTTCTGGAGCCATTTATGTGTTAGTCCTTTATCTTTGTCTTCACCTTCTATCTGATTGAAGTATCGTCCGTGTAGTTCTTTGCTTGCCCACCGTTATATTTTCTCTTTTTATGTGGTTTTCTTGTCCTTTAGTGAAAGGTCGGTGTTGTGTAAGTCTAGTGGAGTGTAGTTTATGTCGGCGTTTACTATTGCTAGGTGAAGTTCGCTTTCGAGCTTTTTGTCACGAAAGTATTTTCTTAGGTTTGAGATTTGGGTGTCGTGTAGTTGGTTGATGTCAAGAACTCCTCTCCCACCACCTGCTCGAGGTAAAATAATTCTTTCTATACAGGCGTTAATGTGGTGCATATGGTGTTTTGTCAGTAGTGTTCTGGTCTGTCTGTTGATATTTTCGAGATCTGTCGGTGTCCACTTGAGAATTGCTAATGAGTAAAAGAGCGTTGGAAGGGCATAGGAGTTTATGGCTTTCGTAAGGTTTGTGGCTGTGAGTTTACTTTTTAGTAATTGTGTGAGTCTCTTTGTATATTTTTGTATGAAACTGTTTTTGAGTTCTGTCTGGTTGAGTTTGATTGTTTGTTCGATGCCAAAATATTTGTATGTGTCATTTTTATCCATGTGCTCTATTATGCCTTCTGTAGTCCTGATGCCCTTGGTGTTTATCCACTTGCCACGCTCTATGCTGTTAATTTTGCATTTATTTAAACCGAAATCCATTTTTATGTCCTTGGACATGGTTTCTGTTATTTTAATAAGGGGGCTGATTTGTGTTCTTGTCGAGCTGAATAGTTTGATGTCGTCCATGTAGAAAAAGTGATTGATTTTATAATTGTTGTTCCTGTTGAATTTGATGGTAAATGCTTGTTTTGTTTTAAAGAGGGCCTGAGATATAACATTGAGGCAAATGCAGAACCACAGGGCACTCAGTGTATCCCCTTGAAATATTCCTCGTTTAATGGGTATCTTGTCAGTTGTGAATTGTGTATTTTTTGTTTGCACATGTATGTTGGTGCACCACCTTTTCATGATGGTTTGGAGGAAATTAATGATGATAGGATTGATGTAGATTCTGAGTACGTGTGTTAGCCAGCTATGTGGTACGTTATCGGATGCTTTTTCGTAATCTATGTACGTGACGAAAATATTGCGGAATGTTTTAAGTGCTTTTTGGTGGATTACTGCGTCTATTGTCAGCTGTTCTTTGCAACCTTGACTATTCTTTTTGCTCCCTTCTGTTCTTCTGTGAGTATGTTGTACTTGCCTAGGTAGTCCTGCATATGTCGTGCGATGGTTGATGTCATGATCTTGTATAATGTTGGTAGACATGTGATTGGTCTGTAGTTGGCTGGATTGAGAGTTTTATGGTTCTTAGGTTTGATGTATGTGATGCCTTGTGTTAAAAAGTTTGGGAGTTCTGAGGGATTGTCGACGATGTGTGTTATTAGTTCTGCAAGTCAGTCATGCGTCGCAGTGAGTTTTTTAAGCCAGAAGTTTTGTATTCCGTCAGGGCCGAGGGCCTTCCAATTATGTGTTTTATTGATTATGCCTTTAAGTTGTCCAATGGAGATGATGATATTGTTTTGTGTGTCCAGATGTTCGTATTCTTGTTGGATTTCTGTGATCCAGGTGGCATCTGAATTGTGTTCAACAGGATTTGACCATATTGATTTCCAGAAATTGGTGATATCTTCTTCTGATGGTGTTAGGTAGTTTTTATTATCGTTTTGTATGTATGTATTGTTTTGGGTCTTTCGGAGGTTACTTGTTTGGTAACGTTTTAGTCGCCCTGCGTAGACTGCTAGACGTTGTTTGTGGTTGTCGAGGAGTGATATTAAGTTGTTGTTGGCTAAGTTGTGCTAAATTTATATTTGACTTTTGAAGTTTGTCAATTGTTATTGCGGATCTGTTGCCATTCAAGTATTGGGTAAGTAGTCCTAATGTTTTTCTGACAGTGGTTCCTTTTTGTTCTATTCTACGTTGCCAGTTCGGTATTTTTTGTTTTGTCTTGTTGTTTGTGTTGTTAATTGGTATTTTTTGTTCATTTAGGGCCAATGTTACTATTGCTGCACAGTAGATTAAGATGTGCAGTTCAGTTATGTTGGTTTTTTCGGTGATTATTATTATTTATTATTATTATTATCATTATTATTATTATTATTATTATTATTATTATTATTATTATTATTATTATTATTATTATTATTATTATTGGAATGGCCGGCCCACATAGAGGGCTTATGTTCAAGGCTCACTTCCCAAATATTTGCCTTAAAGCAAATGAGGAACTATCTTAGTCAACAGGTTTTAAGAACAGTCTATTTCGCTCTTGTACATAGTCACCTTAACTACGGTGTTGTACTGTGGGGCAGTGCCACTAATCTTGCGACAGTCTTCTCACTCCAGAAAATGGCTGTACGTGTAATCGAGAACGCCGAATATGGTGATCCTTGCCAAAAACATTTTAAAAATTTACAAATACTTCAGCTTTCTTGTGTATATGTCCACGAGTGTCTGAGGAGTATTCATAGCAATATCGATCTGTTATTACTTCACTCGGACGTACATGGATATGACACTGGGAATGCGACATCCATTGTGCCTCAGAGATCAAGAATTTGTTTATCTCAGAACAACAGGCTGAATTATAATTCATATAATGCACTACAAAAATATTATAAGGGCACTGACATAAAAAAATTGAATAAATTTGTTTTTTCGAAATTAATCAAGACATTGTTATTGGCACACTGTTTTTATAGTGTGGATGACTTTATTGCGTTGTGCAGTAACCCTTGACTTACATATCGGTTCCCAAACGGATGATTTTTAATTGTATATATGTATATATATATATATATATATATATATATATATATATATATATATATATATATATATATATATTATATATATATATATATATATATATATATATTCATATATTTATTAATTATTGATTTTTTAATGTAATATTCAACTGTTATCTGTGACTCTTTGACTATTCATGTATTTGGACTGTGGTAAACTAATTAACATCTGCATACATATTTCTTTTTGTTTTTACATATTGTATATTTATGTCATTTATTGCTGTTGTGTTATTATATGCTTATATTTTAGTGGACTATGAAATTTACATAAGTGTTTTTAATTATTATATCGATATCTAAAAACTTCATAATTTGTGACGATATGTACTATTTGTATGCTAAACGTCAATAAACTATATTATTATTATTATTATTATTATTATTATTATTATTATTATTATTATTATTATTATTATTATTATTATTATTATTATTATTGTTATTATTATTATTATTATTGTTATTATTGGTATTTTTGTGAATTAATTATTTTTTGTGAGAGCAGCACGTTAATAAGAGTATATTTTGTTTGTGCAATTGTGGAAGACATCAAAAACTGAAAGTTTAGTGATATACACTTGTTTTTACCATCCAACTGTAAGTATAAAAATAATTTATTTATACTGATAACAGTAATTAACATCTTGGACATTGATGTTATTCCACCACGGTAAAAATTTTGGTTAAAATATTAGCTGAAAATCACGAGAAATAGAAATATTTGATATTTAGATTTGCTCCATTGGCAAATACTGAATAGGAATGTCGGACGCTGATCCTGAAGTTCCACATGAGTCATCGGAAGCGTGTATTAGATGTCGGAAAACTGTAAAAAAAATTAACTACGCATCTCGGTGTACCAAATGCGGTACTTTATCACACAATAGTTGCTTAAAGGACGTGAAAAATGTGAAACATATGAGTGACGGCTCAGTGATTTGCTGTGGGGATACAGAGAGAAAGGTTAAAGAAGTAAAAGATACGAAATCAGATTATGAATTGGGTAGTGTGGCAGATAAGATCACAATTAAATACCTAGAAGAGATAATAAAACAAAAAGATTTAATAATTAAAAATCAGGAAGTTGCAATTCAAAAACAAGATCTCGCCATAAACTGTCTAAGGGACCAACTATCTTTATTAAAATGTGTTACCACGGATGCAACTTCTTCACATTTAAATCTAGATGTACCGAAAAATTCAACAGTTCTCAGAACTCCTACTCTACCCTCTCCGCTATCAAAAAATGGAAATACACCTGTAATAAAATGTAATGATCCCTGTAAAAATCAGCCGGTAACAACGAATGCTTTAAGAAATGCACTTCATAATGCAAAAACTGTCCAGGTTTGCCATGATGTGGTTAATTTGACAAAGAGTGATTTATTGGATGCGGGAACAAAGAAGAAGACAACAAGAAACATATTGAAAGGAAGTAACGGAGATTTCTCAAAATGCCCATTCAAAGCAGCAGTATCCTTCACAAATAGCCATAGACATTATCACGTGACAAATTTTGAACCCGACGTAGACCCAAATGATTTAAAGGACTATTTGAAAAATTATGCGCCCAATGTTATAGTTATAAAATTGAATTCACGTCAACCTAGTGCTTATTCATCATTCAAAATTTCGGTGCCTGTTAATGAAGTGGACAGTATTCTTAAGAATGATATATGGCCAGACAATATATCGGTAAATAGGTTTTTTTCAGGGAGACGTCAAATTCAGTTCACCAGTTAGTACATAATTTGTGTGAAGATGATAATATATTCATTGATACAATGCTTTTTGAAAAATTTGAGTACTCAGTATTTCATCTAAATGTCCAAAGTCTTACAAATAAAGTCAATAACCTGACTGTATTCTTGGATGAATATCCATTTGATATACTCTGCATTGGTGAGCACTGGCTTGATATAAATAGTTTAGAGAGCATCAAATTAAGTGATTACTCATTAGCATCTAGTTACTGTAGATCTTCCAGAAAATTACATGGTGGTGTAGCTATATTTGCATCGCATCATATTAATTTAAGTTATATTGATATCAGTGACTTTTGTATACCTTTCCATGCGGAGTTCTGTGCTGCTGAAATAAAACAAAGAAATTGTGTTTTGTTAGCCATATACAGATCATGCAGTAAAGGCAAATTAGAAATATTTGTGGATCAGCTACAGAGTGTTATTAATAAGTTATACACAAAGTACAAATCTATTATTATCATGGGGGATTTTAATCTAGACTTGAATGATGATAGTGAGTACTCAAAGATTTTGATAAATATTTTTTGTGCGTATGGTCTAAGGCACTTGGTTCATATGCCGACTAGAATAACTAACACAACTAGCTCATGTATTGATAATATAGTCACAAACTTAGATGATGATAAACTCCATACAGGGGTGTATGAACCATTAGTGTCGGATCATAGTGGTAATTATTTGTTTTTTAGAATTGATCATTGTAATAATACATCCGTTAGGAAGTGTATGAGAAGAATTGTAAATAATAATAATTTAATTAGTTTTGTAAACCAAATTCAGGAAGTTCAATGGCCTGATTCTGGACGACTAAATTCGGATCAGTATGCAAATCTCATTACCGATATACTGTCTACATGTGCTGATACATGTTTTCCTTTGAAATCAATTGCTCATAGAAAGACAGCTTTGAACTGGTTTACAAGCGAACTTAAGGCAATGCGTAATGAAGTCTACCATTTGAGAGAGAAATTTAGGTCTGAAAAATCACTCTTAGATTGGTATAAATACTGTCAATTGCGGAAAGACTACCGTAAATCGCTTAAAATTGCGAAAAAGAATGCATATGAAAAAAAACATTAATGAGTCAGATAACAAGAGTAAAGCTATCTGGAGTATTGTAAATCAGGAAAGAAACACTAAACATCAGAACAGAGTGTCGCACACATTAGAATCTAGTGAATTTAACAAATTTTTCGCAGGCATATCGGAAACTATTCTGAAAAGTATTGACAGTCCCCAAACTGACCCATTACATTTTTTGAATGCCCTACCTAGACCATCATCATCCTTTTTCATGTCGTCAATTTTGGAGACTGATGTTCACGAGGCTGTATTATCTCTAAAATGTAAGCCAAGTCTGGATTTTTATAATTTAAACGCAAAGATGATTAAAGTTACTTTGACTTCGCTAGTTGGACCATTGACAACCTTATACAACAAATGTATAAATGAGGGGAACTGGCCCCACGTACTGAAAATATCAAAAATTATTCCGGTATTCAAAAGTGGCGACATCGATCTCGTTAACAACTATAGGCCTATAGCTATTATACCTATAATCTCCAAAATATTTGAAATACTGATAAAAAATAAACTAAGCTCCTATTTAGAACATAAGAACTTAATATCTGAATGTCAATTTGGGTTTCAGAAACATAAGTCAACCATTCTGGCAATCTTGAATGTGATTGAGAGCATAGTTGAGGGTCTGGATGCGGGTAAAAACACGTACGCCATTATGTGTGACCTAACTAAGGCCTTCGACTGTGTGAGCTCGGACATTTTATTGCGAAAGATGGAACATTACGGATTCCGTGGTCGAGAGTTGGAATTGTTTAAATCTTATTTGGAAAATCGTCAGCAATACGTAAGCTACAATGGCTGTGAATCTAGTCGGATGTCGGTAAACGATGGAGTCCCGCAGGGTTCAGTGTTAGGACCATTATTATTTTTACTATACATAAACGATCTACCGGCGTCTCTTGAGTGTCGATCGGTTTTATTTGCAGACGATGCTACATTCTTAACGAAAGGAGAGGAAAATGTCAGCATCGAGAATCTAAAGTTAGCTAAATCTTGGTTTGATTCAAACAATTTGAAATTAAACGATGGGAAAACTAAAAAAATAACATTTAGCTCTGTGAAACGAGGTACCAAAGGGGAATCTGTGAAATTGTTGGGTATCACATTAGATCCTGGTATCAATTGGGGGGACCACATAGACTCACTATGCTCAAAGATTTCATCACAGATTTTTGCAATGAGACAATTACGCTCATCTATTGGTAGTAATCTTGTTATGCGTACGATTTACTTTGCGTTGATCCACAGTCATCTGGCTTATGGTATCTCTCTATGGGGTAACTCTAGCAGAGTACAAAGAGTCTTTACTCTTCAAAAGACTGCTTTGCGCATTATTCATAATGCAAAAAGTCGAGTACATTGCAGTGGACTTTTCGCGGAATATGGGATCCTGCCATTGCCTTGCATGTACATGTTTGAGACACTTCTGTGTATTCATAGGGGTGTACTACATATGGCAACTCATTCTGGTGTTCACTGTTATACCACCAGAGGTGCAGAGCGACTCATTGTGCCTTTTTCTAGGCTGCATCAAACACAATACAACAAACTAGATGTTAGATTGTATAATAAGTTTCTAGATTTGCATGCTGATAAGAATGTGAAAAATATGAGCCAGAATCAGTTCTATAGATTTTCAAAACAATTTTTACTACAAAATTGTTTTTACGCAGTTCAGGACTACATGTCGTTCAATTATTAGTCTTACTTATTCATTCTCACATATATGTTACTTCAGAAATCTAATTTTATGAAAATATTGGTTTAACTTTATTTCTATTCTATTATCTGATTTAGGAATTTTGATAACTACTTAGTAATTTAATATTAGGACTACACAAATGCTTTTGTATTTAAAACTGGTCAATAAATCGTATCGTATCGTATCGTATTATTATTAACTCCTTTGTCATTTATTGTTGCAATACCTTGAATATGAGCCAGAAACCACTTTCCATCTATCAATTTAGGGATGACATTTATACGCTGCAAGATGTTATTTTAGAATTAGAATTTTCTGGAAAAATGCTTAATAATGAAGTTACTCAATTTATTCCGTTTGGTTGTTCCACATTGCATGTATAATATCTGTAATATTTTTATATAATCCAAAATAATATAGTAATTGTAATGTTTAACTAGACAAATACTTGAATAATGCAATAACATATTACGAATAAGCTGATTTATTCAAGATTATTCATCAATTTTTATGATGTATCGATCTATTTCTGCTGATGTTCGAAAAAACATTGAACCTAGCAATGTCCAGTTCTGCTAACTAATTAGACTACTACCTATTATAATTTTCGATACTTACCTAAAATGAGCGTAGACTTTGAAAAATATAACACTTTTACCAGGCACTACTGCTTCTTTCGGAGAAACAGTTATTTCCGCCATCGGATTTTCGTTTTTGATATAGATAACTATAGTTGATCCGCTGTTGTTTCTGAAAACTAAATTTTCCGATACTCTCATATTTAACGGGATATCGTTGAACTGCACAGAGCGGGTATTGAATAAAACTGATGCCTTATTGTTCTCCGTACTAAGACCAATCACTTGCTTCGCACCGCTTTGTGAATACAAGAATATGTCCGTTCTAAAAACCGCGTCTATCCTAGGAGAAAATACAATTTTGCAGAAGAGAGATCGTCTCGATTCGATAGTGCCGCTGGACGGCTTTATACTGTAATTTTGATCCAAAAGTACCAAAGAGAAGTCGATGGCGCAGTTAACAGGATTATACAATTCCAAATAAGCGACGTCGTCTTTAGGATTAGTGGTGATTTCTTTCGATTTACATTTCACCGTCGATGGTACTACTTCTGCGAAAACAGTGGCGTCAAAAATATGACAGTTATTGACGATTATGTATACGGGAACGTAATATTTCCCCAAACCGTGGGAAAAACAATCGAAATAAAGTTTAGACGTGGCAAACGCGCCAATCGTTACTATCTTCTTGCCTTTGACTATCACGGAGTTGCTCAAAGCGATTATGGCGATTAGTATGGGGAATTCGTTCTTGTTTTCGATAGTGAAAAAATCGGAACAGCTAATGTACGGTGCTATCTGCAACAATATAAAACAAAAATAGATCCCGATTTGTCATAACGGGACAACCACTGAATCTACGCATAAATGATGATTGGCTGCAGTATTCGACAGAAGCTTTTGGAATTTGAGCTTGAAAGTATACGTAAAGTATGTAAACGTGAGTATATCTTTGACAGTCCCTAAGGTACATTAACTTAATTTTATATTTTCGTCGTTGCCAAATGTATTGTTTTTGAGATATACGTACGAGTATAATATGTATATTTTAAATTGGACAACCCGTATATTCCGCAATTTTCTGTTACAGTTTTTTAAGTAGGTACAGTTAAGGAGAAATCTCTATTTAAACATATCCGAATTTGTTGTAAATTGAAAGTCAAGAAGCAACCCACTGAACAAGAAACATAACAAGTTTTTTTTGTCATGTTCTTTTTAGAGACTTTTCGTGATGTTTATTTAAAACGTTAATAAGATATCTCCTAGATGTCTTAATTTTATCACCAGCTCTATTAACATCCATATCATGTCAATGAAACATATTTTTGATATTCACAATAATACTTGAATTCGCAGTTACACACACATCCTATGAACTTCTTTAAAGTAACTTCCTATAGGAAACATTTATACGATGATAATTTGTATACTTCTCACTAATGTCAGATACAGAACATTACTGTATTATATCAAATTAACAAGTTTCTAAGATTATCACATGTTGCAGTTACTTTTACATCTTTCGAAATCATTTTTAGTATCTTCCTGCGATTACGTCTATACGATGTTAGTTAGTTTGTTAATACAACTCTCAGTAATATCTCATATTAATCATCACAGTAACATAACTAGGTGAGACGTTCGATTGATGTATTAATAAAATTAGAAAAAAAGAAGAAAACAGAGAAGGAACTGACGAACGAAACAAACAAGAGATATGTGGAAACAAATGACACGTATGACGTGGCGGATCGTAGGTCGTGGCGTGATTTTCAGTTTTGTGTTATATTTTATTTGCAGGAAGCTCATTTTTTGCAAACAGTACTAGAATAAAGTGGTCTTCGTTTTCGTTAGTTCCTACTTAGCTAAAGTTTCTAGTTCCTACTTAGCTACATTTTCTAAACTTAGTTATAGTTCTTGTTATAATGGACGAACAGCAGTTGTTATCGGTAAGTACCTATTTCAAAATCATAAATATTAAAACTTAATACTCATTGTACCCTAAAATTATATAATAGAGTTTACAAAATGAGGGTTTTTCAACTTTTAAATTATTTTAGTTCCAAGTATGTTACCTTATGGCAACTACAGATTAATATACCTTTTTTATTTCTTGCTTTCACTGAATGCGTTCAATAGTTTCCACTTTCGACACTTGTTATGTAATATGATTACACAATTTTATTTTTCTTGGGTTGGATTCCTAGACAAGATATTTTTTTTTCTAATTTCGTACCTATTTTTTTCAAATTTATTGTACTGTGTCTATTAATAGTGAATAAACTATTTAAATCTTTCATTGCCTTTTTGCTATTTTATTTTTAAGTGTACAGGGTGAACAACTAAGAACGGCTGTAAGCCATATCTCAGAAACAAGTCATGATACAACTTTCAAAAAAAAATACCTTTGGGTAAGTGATCCTGAAAAATCGCTGGAAAATATTTTGCAGTCTCTAAAATATCGGTTAGGGGTGGAATGAACACTCGAAAACATAATACTGTGATTATCTCCAAAAAAACATACTAAAGGTGTCCCAAAAATACAATTTTTGAAATTCTCATGGTATTGTGAAAAAATATAATTGAGGAGATGTTTTGCCATTATTCTTCAAATAATGGGCGGGAAATGTTCAAACTTATGAACAAATGTATAACTTTATAGTTTTTTAACCGATATTAATGATTTTAGCTTCATTTAAAAGAGTTTTTTCTGTTTAATAAGATTGATAACAAAATTCGGTAATTTTGTATCCGCTCGGAAATTTCAAATGTAAAATTGAACATTTTTTTAATTCTTAAATCTGATATCGTAAGTCTTATATCTTGGAATAGAATTAAGATTTAGATTTGCGGTTTGTCACTAAATTCCAATTTTTTAACCCCTTTTCATCAGAATTTGAAAAATATCCCATTACATTTGAAATTTCCGAGAAAAATTGGAAAATTGTCGACTTTTTGACATAGCGTTGACAACATTGTTTAATTTTGTTAAGCATATTTTATTAAAGAGGAAAAACTCTTTTAAATGACGCCATAAACATTGATATCGGTTAAAAAACAAAAAAACTGTTATGACATTTGTTTTTAACAAGTTTGAACCTTCCCCCACCCCTTACTTGAAGAATAAGGACAAAAAGTCCCGTACACAATTTTTTCATAATATTCTAAATATATAAAAAATTGAGTTTTTAGGATACCTTTAGTATGTCTTTTTTGGAGATAATCACAGTATCATGTTTTTAAGTGTTCATTGCACCCTCTAGCAGATATTTAAGGAACTCAAAAATATTTTCCAGCGATATTTCAGGGTCATTTTCCTGAAGATATTTTTAAGTTGTACCATGACTATTTTTTTAAATATGGTCGACAGCCGGCGTTCTTAGTTGTTCACCCTGTATTTGCTGATTAGGCACTGAAACATCTATAGGATGTCATCTAGAATGTTTGAGGTATATTATTCAGAGGTTTAAGTACTGTCCATACAACATCTAAGAGATTACAATGTATTGTTTTTGAAATGTCGCATTTAGATCATTGATAAGATGTTATTTTTTAGACATTGCATTAGCATCTACAAGATGTTAAAAGGCATTTCAGAATGTAACAGAAATGTTGTTTTTAATTCGTTTTAAAGACTTCCTCTTGAGGAACTTCTAGTAACATCACAGTAATGTAAAAAGGCAGCGCTTTAATATTGCTGAGAAGTTGAGTTGAAACATCACAAAAGTTAACAGTCACAAGCTGAGCATAAGTGGTTGTATATATGTGCATGTGATGAAAACAAGAGGAAAAAAGGAAGAACATCATCACAATGTGATATTGAATTAACATAACTGTAACATTTATTTGCATAGTGGGACAGTTTTGTCTCACATTTTCACACTGGTATATTATTTTGACAGATGACATTATTTAGGTTGTACTTGTCACTGACAATTTAACAACAATTGTCTCTAGTATATGCCTAGTGTATCTTAAATGCAAAGTTGCATGTAGTGCATATCCACTGATCTCAGATAATCACAGTGAGTACTTGATCAACTTATTGCAAACTTTTTGTCTTTTAAATCTGATTGTTTTGTTGTGGGAAATTTTCGCCGGATTTTTTGGAACCTGTACTAATCACCGTGAATGAATCGGCGACACAGTGGGCCTCAGAATATTGTCTGAAGCACGTGAAGATGACACATAAAATTTCATTCGAATGAACATTGCTATCACAACAATCCTTCTCCAGCATACTAGCCACACATAAATACCATACAAAGAAACAAGCCCGACCTGCGTTTGGAATATTCAGTACAAACAGTAGACATTAAATTCAGTTATTCAAACATTCAAACGAAAAAAAACATGCGGAACTCATTCGTGTTGTTTACGATTTAAATTGACTGACTGACTGAGCATGTTTTGCACATGCATTGATGTGAAGAAGGAAAGCATAAGAAAACGAACAAGGAACCGTAAACAAAGCAGCCATTTTGTTGTTGTTTTTTCATTCTTGGTCCTTGTTGGTTCAGAGATCATCACTGAACTTTGTGAATATTTTGATTGTGTTTGTCTTCAGAGTGGTTTTTTCTTCGTTCAGACTATCTATACATAGTATATAGTGATTATGTTATTCACATGCCCCTTCTCGGCCAATAAGGTTAGGTTTATTTGTAGGTATACCAAGTATTATGGATAATTAGCAATGTAATTCTTTATATTCCAGGAAATAAATAATAATTATTGGTAGTGTTTTATTTTTCAAGCAAATGGTTTTCCACAAACTTTCTTGGCGACTTTTCGAAATATAGTTTAAAATATGTAACCCATCTTTGTTTTACAGGTTTTTCAAATATTTTTGTTGAATTTGTTATTTAAGTCTGTAGTTGACATATTGCTTTTATCGCCCTTTTTTATGTTATGAAATCATAATAGTCTTTTTGAACTGATTACTAACCAACTCAAAAACTACATTTGGCAACGTTGAAAATATAAAAGATATCTTCACGTTTTCATAGTTTACACGCTCAATTTATAAACGTCGAAGCAGAGGAGATTAGGTGAAGCGAAATTTTTTGACTCAATGGTAACTACTCACTTTTCCTAATTGAATATAGTGCGGACTTATTTCTACTGCCATCAGTTGTTCTGGTGTTAAAGGTATCATGCCAGGTTGCTTCGGTGAACCTTTAAATACGTAAGGGCAGTCTCTGACAGGTTCATTCGTCATCAGTACTTTTTTCATTGAAGTGGGATAACTACTGAAAGTGTCCAATTCAGATTCGATATTTCTGACAGGTTTCCTATTTTTTCTCAAATAATTAAGATATTTTAGATTGTTTTTCTCCTTTTTCTCAATTTCGGTGGAAGTTAAAGTGTAATCGTCTACAGATGTGGTAATTCTTGGAATATTTGTGAAGATAGTCTTGCAACTAAAGAAGAATATTTTCATTTAGATATGTAAATCTATAAAAGAAGGACACTTACGGTACTGCACTGGTCCAAGGTCTCAAACTTCTCGGTCTATCGTTCGGAAAAGCTATCAGATTAGTATTTGCTTCAAATCTATTTATTTTCACATTATCCAGAAAAGGTACTAGTGGTGCGATTTTGGCTTGATTAAATCTGATATCATCAACCAAAAAACCCACTTCGTTTGTTATTTCTGGTGTTATACCCATGTTAAACCTGGGTTTGGTCATTGGACTGACCCAATCCGGATGCTTGTGACAATTGTACCTTCAAGATTCGAAATTATAAAATTACAGGGTCATTTTGAACTTATTTTTTGAATTATGTCTATTATCATGAATTTAAAGAGATTAAACTGACAAATAATTGTAATTTAGGCAAGGCTTTTCACATATTTTTAACATTTTAAAAAGAAAATTGTACACAGCACTTTAACGATTGGAAATGGAGCAGGGGGCTATAAGAAACGTGAACAAATTCGTGTACACATCGCGTAGATTAACACTAGAAGCGCCGAAGGGGTCATTTTGAAACTTTTAAAAATTAATATATCTGGATCTTCTGAACCAAGGGAACTATGAGGCTCGGCGCTTCTAGTGTTAAGGGTGTTTTTGGGGAGTGGAAAAGAGCAGAAAATCATATTATTGCGACTTCCGGCGGTAGTTGGTGTCAAAATGAAATTTCTCAATAGAAAAATTGTAGATCATCCAAAAATAAACAACTTTAGTCAAAATCACTTTTCAACATAACCTCAACATTTCCAAGAAAATAACAAAAAACTGTCTGTTTTTTTTTTTTTTGTTTTCCAATTTTCATTTCCTCAAAAGTAGTTCGACTAAAATAAAACTTTCAGAAAATATACCTTTTCATGTCCTTAATACTTTGTCAAGTAAAAAACTTAGTAGCTTATGAGTTTTTTCAAATGAAATATGTACTTTAGGAAAACATTATAGAAGGTTCATTCAAAACTCATTTTTTTGCTTTTATATCTACTTTAATATAATATGAAGATAAGATATAGTTGCCATTTGAAAACACGTTCAAAAATACAAAGAAGCAAAAAATTAATATTATGCAACAATTGATTTTTTAATAATTGTTGATAAATTGTTTAACTTTTTTAAAAATTGAATAACATTATTACACCATTGAATTCTACGGAAAAAATATATTGAAAAACCTCTTTCATTATTTGATAGGAAACTAACATTCGTTCAGTATTGTTATAATAATATTAATAATAACTTTATTGACAATAAATAAGTATAATGGTTACACTTCCTCAAAAGTAGTTCGATTTAAATGAAACTTTCAGAAAATATATATTTTGATGTCCTTAATACTTTGTCAAGTAAAAAACTTAGTAGTTTATGAGTTTTTTTTTAAATAAAAAATGTACTTTAGGAAAACTTTAATATAAAATTGAAATAAGATATAGTTGCCATTTGAAAACACGTTCAAAAATCGAAAGAAACAAAAAATTAAATAATAATAATAATAACTTCATTCTCAATAAATAAGTATAATAGTTACAATTATAAAGAGCGAATAAAGTAAAAATGAACGATAAGTACAAGAGTACTTGTTTCGTGATTACAATATGCTCTTGAAAATATAAATACATAAATAAACTTAAATACAAGTACAAAATATAGATAAACATAAATAAATATAAATACATATTAATAAATATAAATAAAAAGCACAAAATATAAATATACATAAATAGATGTAAATACGAAAGTACAAAATATAAATACACACAAATAAATGCAAATACAAAATATAGATACACAAAAATAGATGTAAATACAAATGCACAAAATATGAATACACATAAATAAATATAAATACAAAAGCACAAAATATAAATACATCTAAATAAATGCAAATACAAAAACGTATAATATAAATACACATAAATAGATGTAAATACGAAAGTACAGAATATAAATATACATAAATAGATGTAAATACGAATGCACAAAATATAAATACATATAAATAAATGCAAATATAGAAGCGCAAAATATAAATACACGTAAATAGATGTAAATACGAAAGTACAAAATATACATAAATAAATGCAAATACAGAAGTAAAATATAAATATATAAATCTTAACCAAAACCTGAACATGTACACACATAGCCAGCAAATTGCATACTAATATTTGAATGTTTACCTACAAGCATGGTTATACACTCACAGATACCAATACACTTTCACTACCATATTACACAATTACACATTCATATGCAGGCATACATTGTCAGGATTCAAATCAGGAATGCTGATGATGGCTCGTTGTGATTGACTTATGTGGTCAAGAAAAGAGGATAAGCTTGATTAGGTTAATATATTGCAATTTCGTCCAATATAAATGATTTTAACTTTCGTTTATAGATTGGGTTGCTATATATATATTTAAATATATATATATATATATATATATATATATACGAGGGCAATTCAGAAACTAACCTCCGATTGGTCACAGTGCGGGTAGTGGGGGGAGTAGCGCGCCATCTGTGCATTCACACGCTCAGCAGGTCAGTCGGCATCAAGCCGTAGTCGAGTGAACGTCGTACCTGCGCTAGTTTAGTTTTTGTGGCACTTTGAAATGTGTGCTGCAATAGAAAATCCCGCCAAATGTGAAGTGCGTGCTGTTATAAGGTTTTTTACAGCCAAAGGATACTCTGCAGCAGCTATTCATCGTGAGCTTTGTGCCGTGTACGGACCAAAAGTTATGAGTGAAGGAGTTGTCCGTGAATGGGTACGTTTATTTAAAAGTGGACGAGAAAACGTTCATGATGAAGAGAGGAGTGGTAGACCATCCTTGGTGACTGACGAACTCGTTCAGACAGTTGATGCAAAAGTTCGTGAAAATCGACGTTTCACAATGGCGGAGTTGTCTACTGATTTTCCACAGATTTCTAAGACTCTTTTGTACGAGATAGTGACAGCAAGATTGGGTTACCGTAAGTTCTGTGCACGATGGGTGCCCAAAATTCTTACCGACCACCACAAAAGTCAAAGAATGGCCTCTGCATTAGACTTTCTGTCACGTTATGAGGACGAAGGAGAACCATTGTTAAACAGAATCGTGACCGGTGACGAAACCTGGATTAAGTACGTGAACCCTGAGACAAAAGAACAATCAAAGATGTGGGCACATTCAGATTCGCCTACCAAACCAAAAAAAGCCCGGCAAGATTTTTCTGCCAGAAAACTGATGGCAACGGTGTTTTGGGATGCCAAAGGGGTGTTGTTGGTTGAATTCATGGAACGTGGGACGACCATTAATCAAGACGTGTACTGTGAAACACTAAAAACATTACGACGGGCTATACAGAACAAACGCCGTGGTATGCTGACTTCCGGTATCGTTTTTTTGCACGATAACGCCCGTCCTCACTCTGCTCGCAGAACAACAGCCCTTCTTGAGTCCTTCAAGTGGGACGTTTTCAACCATCCACCTTACAGCCCAGATCTGGCGCCAAGCGATTATCACCTCTTCATGCATATGAAGAAATGGCTCGGGTCGCAGCGGTTTGATGACGACGAAGAGCTCAAAGATGCGGTCACAGGCTGGCTCAAGGCACAAGCGGGTGATTTTTATGCAGAAGGAATTTCAAAGCTTGTGAAGAGATACGATAAGTGCCTCAATCGTTATGGAGACTATGTCGAAAAATAGTGAAAAGATGTAGTTGTAAGATGTATATATTAAAATATTTTTACTTAACTTGGTGTATTTTTTTCAATCAACCGGAGGTTAGTTTCTGAATTGCCCTCGTATATATATATATACGAAACAAAAGTATTGGTACGTTTGACTAATGAATATTAACAAAATATGTTCATCAAGAACTGGGTGTAGCAGTCAACAGTGGGGCTGGTGAGAAATCAAACAACTTTATTATTCATCAAGCTTTCAACCCTTGTTTGGGGTCTTCCTCAGGATGACTACAAATATTATATATTTAAAAACAATACGTTACAAAACATACTAAGTACGACTATGTTTTGTAACGTATTGTTTTTAAATATATAATATTTGTAGTCATCCTGAGGAAGACCCCAAACAAGGGTTGAAAGCTTGATGAATAATAAAGTGGTTTGATTTCTCACCAGCCCCACTGTTGACTGCTACACCCAGTTCTTGATGAACATATGTTTCTGGCTCATTTTGCCTCTTCAGAACGGCATCACCAAATAAGGATGTGAAATTTGGGAGCAAAGATGTTAATCGAAATATGGGAAAACACAAAATAACGGATTTCAGCAGGGAAACCAAACGCTCATTTGTGTCTTCAATTGGAAGATCCCGAGTTTTCAGGACAACAACCAACATCGATGTTGGTTGTTGTTGGATTCTAATCTCAATTCGGAGGTAAGTTCGCACCTGTTGCGATTTCTTCTATATTGTATCTTACTTATCAACTACAGTATCTTAATGCTGTTTTTCCATTTCAGTATTCCTGATGATGAGGACAATCATCCTCGAAAGCTTGAAAATTTTCCGTTAAGAGTACACGTTTTCCGTTTCTTTTGCTGCTTTCCCCAATATTCACCAGTTTTATTCCTAACAGTCAGCAAAGACTATCTCCCTTTTACTTACAGACATGGGGTTTTATCATGACATCTTCACACAGTACGGAGAAGCAGCGGTTAATAGATACAAATCGTGGTCGAAAATTAAAATGAAATTGGCCCGTGAGTACAACAGAAGGTGTTATTTACTTAAATGTAAAAAGTCGGGTATTTTACCAAATCATATTACTGCGGCAACGAAGCCTATTGATGATCTTTTGATGAGGAAGGATGTACATCGTAACACAGTGGATTACAGGTTAGGGATAAAACTTCTTAATATTGAGATTGCTAATAATAATTCTTTAATTAGTAAATTAGAATCAAATTTGACGACGTTGAGAAGGTTAATTATCTCAGAAACAAGTGAGTTCCTCTTTAATAATTTTTCTAGTAAACAGCAGGTCACATATAATAGATTATTTCATAGAGTGAAAATTAAAAATATTGCTAAGGTCAATCAGCTGATTGACAACCAATTTAAGTTGTTGTTAAAATCTAAATCTACATGGATACGAAATATTTCGAACACCATAATTCCAGAGGATATTTCACAATTTTTGGCTCTGGGACCTAAGTTTAGTGTAGAACCTGTCATCTTAAAGGACATTCCTATGAAGTCAATTTTATCAGACGTTGACTACCTCGCCTCTACCATTACAGATTCAAAGGTTAGAAACATCACTGTGGCTCGAGCTACTAATATAATTACAAACTACATTCATAAACCTCATTCTAATTCTTTATTTGACAATTTGTTACTTAAATCTAAAGCTTTTTTGAAATCAAACCCACATCTGATCTTAACACAATCAGATAAGGGTAATGTTACTGTCGTCATGGACAGGCAACAGTATATTGAGTTAAAGATTCATTTGAAGTCTCGGACAAGTTTGACAATTTTATTATTCCAGATGGTTATGTTCTGGCCAGTTTGGATGTGGTCTCGTTGTTTAGTAACGTGTATCTTGATGCTTATTCGAGAGCTATCGATAAGAGTTGGGAACGTATTAGTGTCCATTGCTCCATCCACAAGGATGCCTTTTTGAACTTAATTGCTTTTCTTTTTGATAGTACTTATTTTGCTTTTAACAATAAACTTTATAAACAAACTTTTGGTACTCCTATGGGTGCCTCTATTTCACCTATCTTAGCAGCATATGTCATGGACGATTTGCTGGATATTTTCATACCAGTACTTTCTTTCACTCCTTTGTTCATTAAGAAGTATGTGGACGATATTATCGTGGCACTTCCTAGAGAGGGCCTAGATGAGATTCTTGAGACTTTTAACAGTTACGATCCTTATATACAGTTCACATTAGAAAAAGAAGACAACGAAAATTCCGTACCTTTCTTAGACACTAAGTTCATTCGTAAAAATAATACTATTATCATCGGTTGGTACAGGAAACCTTGCAGTTCTGGTAGATACTAAAATTACCATTCTTACCACAAACATTCTATGAAAGTGAACTTGGTAAAACAAATGAAACTGAGAGTCCTTAGAATTTCAAACGGTGTCTTCCACAATAAAAATCTTAACATTTCATTCAACCTTTTCTTGGATATTCCTTACCCAAGAACTTTACTTAATAAATTATTGTTCAGCACATCTAATTCCATGGAACTGCTGACTGATGATAGCCATCCTAACTTGGCCCAAATGGATGTTGGCGCTGTTACGACCCCTACTCCTCCAATTTTCGGTTCCTTTCCATACATTAGGGACGTTACTCCGAGACTTGCCAGATTGTTCCGGGAATATGGCAATTTCAAAATTACTAACAAAACTGCTCTAACAATTAGATCAATTTTTACTAGAGTTAAAGATAAATGTCCGTTGACCTCTCTTACCAATGTTGTGTACAGCGTTCCATGTGGGGACTGTGATAAGCAATATATTGGTCAGACTTTAAGATCACTTTCAAACCGTATTGTTTCACATAAGAGTGATTGTAGATTACATCCGGAGCGTTGCGCTTTAGCAAATCATGTTCATTCTCTTAACCATCGTATGAATTTTGAAGCTATAAAGGTGTTGGCGACAGAGTCTAACAAAATTAAGAGATCATTTCTGGAAATGGCTTTTATATCACAATTTAACAATGTCATTAACAAAAAAACTGACACAGACCACTTGAGTGAGATTTATTCCTTTTTGTTATCCTTAGATTACAACTATAACCTTCCTTCCACTAATGACAATCACGTTCCCTCAATTGACACTACCCCTTTTGCGGATAGCTAACATATCTCCACCTCCTATTTTGGGTGCATTGGTGTTGGTAGATGCACCCATTATCACTTTATTATAATTATACATATATATTACATAATTATTATTTTTACTTCAATAATTACTATATTATTATTATTTCTAATTGCTTTTGCTCTTTGTCTTCTTGGCTGGTGATTTTAACTTTGTCTTCCACGGTATAAGTTTTGTTGTTATACAAACCTCTTACCATTGGGGATATATTATTTCCTCTTCTTCTTTCTTATGAATGCAATTACTCAACCCCTCTGCATTCTTCTTTTCCATCCAATTATGAACTTTCACAACGGAGACCACTCTCTTCCGGTACTAGTTGTCACGTTCATCCACTTAACTATTGTGTTGGCATCATTGCCTGTCAATTAATCCCTCCAAATTAGAAGAACTATGATATCACTTTCTGGCCGGCTTTTGACAAGAAAAAAGCACTCGTGTTTCGTTTGTCTGCAAAATGGTGTTAGATGTAGGCTTTTTTAGTCATCTTATTGTGATTGTGCTATTTTAAACCTTTGTTAGTGAACTGTTTCATATTTTTAATATCCGTAGTTTATTTTTATACAACATAATGGATTCTAACCTCAATTCGGAGGTAAGTTTGCACCTGTTGCGATTTCTTCTATATTGTATCTTACTTATCAACTACAGTATCTTAATGCTGTTATTCCATTTCAGTATTCCTGATGATGAGGACAATCATCCTCGAAAGCTTGAAAAATTTCCGTTAAGAGTACACGTTTTCCGTTTCTTTTGCTGCTTTCCCCAATATTCACCAGTTTTATATATATATATATATATATATATATATATATATATATATATATATATATTTTGTCGGTATAGTGTTGTACATCTTTATAGACATAT
The DNA here is from genome assembly GCA_963921935.1 of Galeruca laticollis. NCBI lineage: Eukaryota > Metazoa > Arthropoda > Insecta > Coleoptera > Chrysomelidae > Galeruca > Galeruca laticollis. The sequence goes on along the minus strand of OY998175.1, from coordinate 200,567,095 downwards.
ACGAATACACCCGTTGAGATTTGGACTTTTTAACTATAACTGGATTACTGCGTAAGTTACGATTTCGAGTGGTATACTGATGATTACGAGGTTCCTCTTTATTACTGCTTAAGTGATATTTGACATTGCTACAGTAATAATAGTAATAATAGAGCTGCCTTAGGTCAAGAATTTGTGTTTCCTCGTAAAGTCTATCAGATGAATGTCTGTAATGTTTCCCCATTATTAGTCGTAAAAATCTTCTTTGTAAGACTTGTAATGGAAGTATATGCACTTGCAGAGCCGAACCCCAAACTGTAATGGCGTACCTAATATTAGTATCCACAAGCGCGTAGTACAAATTTTTCCATTTTGGTAATGATAAACATTTCTCAAGCATTTATATAATATGAATTGTAGTTTTCTTATAACATATTTTATATGACAGTCTCATTTGAGGTTAGTCTCTAAATATACTCCCGAGTATTTAATATTTGTTGTACCCTCTATTTCATAATTTGCAAAATTTTATTTGATAGGAGCGCTGCCAGAAGCGTTGCAACTGAGAGGTAACAATGTAGTTTTTTCTAAATTCATTGTCAAAAGCTTATAATCGAACCAGTCCTTTACAATAATTAAGTCGGTTTAAACAAAATAATTCATTCATATAAAGGTTAAATAGAAGTTGTCCCAAGACGGTACCCTGTGAGACTCCACATTTCATTGTTTTCTTGATACTTAAATCGGTCTCGACTTTGCCAGTTGTTTTCTATTAGTAAGATAACTATTGAAAAGTTTTAGACAATTACCCGTTATCCTGTTTGCTTCTAACGTTTTGAGCAGAAGAGAATGGTCAATCGTGTCATAGGCTTTACTAAGGTCGATGAAAATACAAAGACCTGTTTCGAGTAGGAATTGTGTACTTTCTTAGTTAAGTCCAATATCGCATATCCTCAGTAGTTGTATTTTCTCTGAATCCAAATTGTTTCATTGAGTTACATTTGTACTTATCGATAAAATTGTACAATCTGTTTTTAATATTTTTTCTTGAATATTTTAGTTAAATGAGATATTACAGATATGGGTCTATAATTGGTTGTTATTGCTTTATTTCTTTTTTTATGGACTGGACAGACCACTGCTTCTTTAAATTGCTTTGGCCAATATTCATTGTCAATACTTATAATTATAATATATTTCAACGGATTGGAAATGTGTTCAGTAATGTAATTTATAAAATCTACACCTATCCCATCGCTACCAACCGATTTTTTATTTTTTAGTTGTTCTATAATGTCCACAATGTCAGTGGTATCAGTATGAGTTAATTGTATAGAGTTAGGTAAACTATATGTACGAGAAGTGAAGTTTGGAGTTTTATTTATTTTTTGGGCTAATCTCGGACCCATGTTCACAAATTGATGGTTAAATTAATTTGCTATATCCCTAACGTCAGTTAAATTTTCTCCCTTCTCGTTTTTTATTATATATATTTTCGGTGTTTTCTGCTTTTTGCCAGTTATTGCTTCAACGATAGCCCATAATGTTTTAGAATCATTTGCACTACTTTCAATACAGTTTTTGTAATAATTTTGTTTTGTTTTTGCAATCAAATTTGCCAGGCTATGCCTCGAAGTATGATATCGATGTTTCATCTCTAAGTTATCAGGATTTTGCGAAGCTTGTTTGAAAACTTGATTTTTTTTATGGACTTCACTTAATGGGGAATCTGTCATCCATGGTGCAATTTTCGTAGATTTCTTTCCAGTTTTATATCTAGTTGTCTAATTTTATATCTAGTACAGTTTTGGATTATATTGTTGATTATTTTGAGTGGCATATCTGTGGCAGTATCTGGGTCACTTTGCGAGTATACAGGATTCCAATTAATTTCTCCCAAAATGGTTGACAGTCGGATATAATCAATGAACTTTTTGCACGTTTTGTTGTCCTGTTCCTTTTTTCTGTTATTATGTACTATTTGTAAAATCAATGTCGAATAATCTGTTATAATTGTATCAACAGCTATAGGTATGACCATTTCTAGTATTTCAGGAATTTTAGATTTGATGTATATGTGATCTAAGCATGCTTTTCCTCTTGTAGCTATGTTGACCATAGGCATATATCCGTATTCATGCAATGTATTATTATATTCTACGGTATAATTGTTATGCTGTAATATATTGATGTTGATATCTCCAATAAAAAGGTCACATGCGTTATCATCAGATTCAGATTCAAAGTAAGTTTGAAGGTTTTGTACAAATTTATTAATGACTGTGACTGAAGGTGACCTATAGCATGCAGTTACATTGATACTACTTTTATTGAGTTTTATAATCATTTACAGAAACTTAAATTCATCTATTTGTACTATTTTGTGGTTGAAATCATACTTCTCTTTAATAAACATGACCGTACCCTCATTTTGATTATAATCACCATGATTATATAGGATTGAATATCCAGGTAGGTTATATAAGTCTGGATTATGTAGCTGCCAAGTCTCTGTTAGTATTATTATATCAAATTTTAATTCTGTTCCTTCTATAAAGATTTTTTATTCATCTATGTTTTTATCAAGGCTACGAATATTATTGTGCAGTATTTTGAAATTTATACTCTTATTGTTTACTTGTAATATTTGATTACACTCATATCCGTTATTTAGCCTATATGTTTCGATTGTTTCAACCTCAAAATCGCGTATATATTGATCCATTATTTTTGCGTTTCATATATAGTAGTAATACTTAATTTCAAATTAACCAAATAAATCGAAGCAGCCAACACCACACCCAAATGAAAACTAAGCAACAATCAAATAATAAACAAACATACTAACCAAAGACAGCAGTCAGGGATACGTTATCTATTTGTTCTAGATCCTAGGCGAGTTCTAGTTGCTTGCGAAGATGAACTATGTTTGGTATTCACACTCGGTATGCCTTCCGCCTTTTACTTATTTGACTTTGAAGCGCCTGTACCTTGCAGTCCCTTACCTTTATTCTCTATTGGTGTGTCCGACTTATGACTATTGATAATATTAGTTGACATACTTGGGGTTGATGGGGCACTACTTGGTTTAGTAAATTTCACTGCTTGACTATAATTCAATTCCTCAATAGTATGGGGAATTTGATTGAAATATAGCTTAGGTCCTCTAATATAGCAATTATTAGTTGTAATCTCTCTCGCCTTTTTTAAATATTCCAGTAATATCTTTTTCCTCTTCTTGCTGATATCTTGTTAAATCCGGCGGAATTGATATTGTAGTACCATTTAGCTGTCTTCCTTTTTTAAGTAGGGATAACTTAGTAATTTGGGAGTGGAATTCAATCTTGAGGGGACTGTTTGGCGCCTGTCCCAGATGGTAAAAGTTATTAATATCCGTTGCAGATATCTTTACATCTAATAATTTATTAATTTCTTCACACAGAACAGTTGCACAGACCTCGGTTCGAGGTATATCCAAGCCTAAAACCATCAAATTCTTCTACTTTACTTCACGTTCTAGCTTTTCTACTCGTACTTGTAATTCATTATTTTCTTTCCCGATCTTCTTAACTTTGATTCTTAGTTCTTCTGTTTCCAACAACAAACTCCTAGCTTCACTAGCTGCGATACAATCTTTGAGTTCCGGCTTAGTATTCATTATTTCTTGATATAGAATTTCTGTTATTTGCGAAGTGTCTTCATGATCACTCATAATTTTGTCGTGTATGGTCACCTTTATTCGTAGGAAAACGTGTTTATGTGTTTTGGTATTATGAAGCAGGTAATATTTTATAGGTTAACTTCCAACCATTTCTCCAGTAATATACAAAATCAGTTTATTATTGCTATTCCCAGTTTTCCTCTGATGTTATATCGATAATAGTAAGGTTTTTAGAATTTTTTGAGGGCTAAGTACCAGTTCTTATGCATAAATATTAACGACACAGTGGCAATACGTTTGAATTTAATGACAACCACACACTATGTGCCTATACAATTTGCCTATACAATGTGTTCATAAATTGTGGAATCGGTCCATTATCCCACTAATTAACTATTAGCCCAGTAAGCGAAGGTATCAACGTGGGTATCAGGTCGTCCTGGGAAATTTGCAGGTATCAATGGGTACATTGACCTCTAGAAATCTCAAGTCCGGAAAACTTGTGCAAGGACGGGAAAATGGCCTAAAGGTCCCAAAAATGCGTTTTTTCGGCCTTCTTTCACCGATATGGGCCAAAATATGATACCTAGATAACGTTTTTTAGACGAAAACGAAGATAAGTTCCTCACCTACAAAAATAATCCAAACGCAACCCGTATATTTAGCTCCTCCTGCGCTCCAAAGGAATGACACTCCCAAGCGGGCTACAATTTTTTCAATAAATCATGCAAAAATTAATAGTTTTTCATGATTCAAAGTTTAAATGAGAGATTGAACCCCCAGCTATAATATCGTGTCACTGTTTCCTCTTTTTTGGTCCTCTGGAATATTGAAAACTCGGTCCAAAGTTATTTTCCGCTCGATATTCTAACCCTCTTATCAATTTGTTCATATCTTTGTCATAAAGACTAATTTCACCGAATCCTGTTGAATAAAGGAGCTTTGGAAGGCGTTGAATACATTGTACAATATTCAATAAATATTTTTTGTGTATTTTTATAAACAATGTGCTTTTCTTACGGCGTTTTTTTCGATTTCTGGAGTTCGAAATGGGTCAGGTCTATCGGGAAATAGCCAAGGATCGTATCGGCTTTCAATGCACATCATTCGAAAACTTAGATTATCCCATTTTCGATGGTTCTCTTCTTTTTTTTCCAAGTATATTAGTTTTCCGGAAAATCGAGAAAATTCCCACCCCTTTGAAAAATCGACACTTAATTTTTCAGCATTATTTTCTGTTTGCGCTCAAATTTTTTGGGGTTAGTAATTGTACTAAGTCAAAGTTATGAAAAATAAATCGAAACTTAGGAATCTCTCACAGCAAATATTTATTAATAATGACCTAATGAAGCAAGAAAGGAACAAACGTAAACAAATGAAAGTAATAGCGGCACAAAAAAAAATAAGGGAAAAATGTGAAGATAGGATACAATCGGATCGTAATAGAAGGAGAAGAATGGAGATGGAACAAAAATAATGAAACACTGGAAAAACGGCAAGCAAAAAACTAATAGATTCACAGGAGATAATAATGGACAGGATAATGACTCGGATTAAAATAGGACATACGATTATACAAAGAAACAAAGAAAAAGAAATAAGGAAGCCAAAAAATAGGAAAAAAAACGAAATAAAAATTTGAACTTGGAATATAGGAACAATGTCGATACCTGGGAAAATGCAAGAAGTAGGAAATGAATTGATGAGATACAATATAGACATAGCGGCTTTGCAAGAAATAATATGGAAGGATAAGGTGCAATTGATAAGAACATGTATAGTTTTAGATATTCTGGAGACAAAAAGCAAGGAAACCGGGGAATAGGATTTATGGTATTTCAGTCAATGAAACAAAAAATTATTGAATTCAAACCAATAGATGAAAGGATGGCATACCTAAGAGTGAAAGCAAAACCATGCAAAATATCCCTATTAAATATTCACGCTCCAACAGAAAAGGACAGCAATGAAGAAAATGATAAATTTTACGAAAAGGTGGAAGGAGAAATAGAAATAATACCAAAGGAGGATACTATAATAATATTAGGAGATTTTAATGCCCAAATAGGTAAAGAAGACTACATTAAATGCGTAGCAGGAAAGGAAACTATACACGAAAAAACAAATAACAATGGGCAGCGACTGTGTAACCTCGCAGCAAGCACGAATATGTACATGAGTAGCACAAAATTTCCACATCCAGAAAAACATAAAATAACATGCATGTCGCCTGATAACAATGCAACATCTTAAATAGACCATATAATAATCACTAGGAGAAAACAAACATCAATAAAGGACGTGAGAACATACAGAGGAGCATGTGCAGACTCCGATCACTTTCTTGTTATTGCCAAAATAAAACAAAAGATTAAAAAAAACAACAAGGGACAGAAATGCATTAGATGGAACATAACAAAGCTAAGTGAAGAGAAAGTTAGGAAAGAATATGAAACACAGATAGAAGAATTAATTTTCTAACATCGATACCCGCTTCGGTCTGACATTCCGTATTGCACTCATAGATTCTTTCGCATTGTTGTATGGTTAAGGCTACTCAGAAATTAATTTTTATTCGGTTTAAAGATTATTTATTATATCAATTAGTACAAAACAACTCATATAAGGAACGTAAAATATTAAAATGGAACAAATCTGTATATTTAAGTAACTATAGACATCGAAAATTTATTGAATGTTATTTGTGAATAAAAAGTAACAAGGTCCACAAATCTTCTACGAATGTTCCATGCAGATCCATTTACGAGAATGTGGACAAAAATATCTTGTTATGCGGCTTTGTTTGGAAGTGCAAAAGTTACATCTTCCAGTTCCTGTGTGTCCACTGCTGTCTAGTTGTGCCAATGTTTGTTCATTTAAATTCCCACAGATTTCAGAAATTCGATTTTTTATTGCTTGAGGACAAGCCTTAATTTGAGCTCTCATTTGTAAATGTGGATATATCATTTCCAAAGAAATTTGTTTTAAAAAGTTACGTCTTTCCATCTTTGATGCATTACTGGGGTTTTTAGCGTTATATAGTACAAACGTATTAATTCCAGCTATATTCAAGCTCAAATAGAATCTTACCATTGGCCATCGGTTTGTAGCCCCCGCACAATTATAGTTAGCGCACATTTGATCAACAACATCCACTCCAATTTAAGTATTGTTGTAGTCCGTTATCATCAGCGGCTTCAATTTTTCAGAATCTGGATCTAACGCGTCGTCGTAATGCATACTCGAAATAACTAAAACATTTTTGTGTGCCTTGGGTTTATAGGAAACTAAAGTACAATTTTCACGAAATGCGAACATATTCGTTTGAAATGGTCTATTTTCGGGATTTTTTATTTCTTCAGGTATACCTATGCGATTTTTTTTATCGTACCAATAACCGTAAATTTTTTTTTATATAAACTTTGAACTAGAGAAATGATTGTAAACCAGTTGTCTAGTGTTATGTTTCTATTAGTGTTATACACGGGTTCACAAAGGCGTTCAACCACAGCTTGAGATGAGTTACTTGTTTTATACGGACCTGGAGGCTGCTCACCGACATATACTTCTAAATTAACAGTATAACACTTCTATACCATACTTATTTTGCCTTCAAGGTATATACTAGTTTTTTATCAACCGTCAAATAAGCGGACTATATCCAGTCTTACATTTATCTATAAAAATATTGTGGAACTCCCTGATTGGGGCAAGTTTATCAGTTTGTTTTCTATCAAGTCTAGTTTCTTTATTATCAAAGCGCAGTGAACTCAAAAGAAATCTAAAACGGTTTAGGGACATAGTTAGCCTAAAAATCTCTACCCCAGTTTCATCAGTTTGCCACAAGTTTGAAGCATTTTGATGATCACTTTTTAAAACTCCTGCATAGTATACAAGACCAAGCAGAGCTTGTATTTCTGCAATAATTCTGAGCTATGGACTCCATAAGTTGATTGGTATATTTCACAATCATTTCAAGTATATCATCAGTAATGAAATATTTCCAAATTTCAAAAGGTTCATTTAACGATTATGTGGGATTTTTTGAAGTAGGCAGTCGAACAATATTTTTGGCACTAGTTTTTACTGCAGGAGACTTTTTATTTGAATGGTTGTTCCACAACATAAATCTATCTTTCTTTTTTGTCCCAGTTTTTTTCCTTTTCGTATTTTGCTACAAGGATACATCTGTATGATATTTCAGAAATATTAGTTATAATATCTGGAATTTCACCACTTTGCTGCTCCTCTAATACCCCTTCTTCGGTAGCCACTTTATGCTCTTCATCTGATATATCTTGTTCTGTATCACTGTCCTCTCCTCTTATTTCTAGAACACGTTCAGAATCAGAAACTTCATCATCTGCCCCATCTTCTGAAATCGGCTCATTCAAAACCTCATTCAGCAGTTTTTATAAACGATTTTGTTCTCTCTCGTATTCTCCCATGACTAGAAAGTTATATATATATATATATATATATATATATATATATATATATATATATATATATAAAGGGTGTCCCGGGACTAATGGTAAAAAGTCAGGAGCGTATAATCTGAGCCAAAATAATGTTAGTACTTCATATAAACTTTTTCTATGCAGGTTCTTGTTTTCGAGTTATAGGCCTCCAAAGTTTCCATTTTGAATTTGGTTTTTATTTTTATTTTTTGAACCAGTTATTTGATCTTCATAAAATTTACGGTGAAGCTATAATATACGTGTAAGTTTATTTTGGTGAGGTAAACAGATTTACCGTAGAGCCTTGAAGCCAGGGACGGACTACTCGCAATGTTAGTGATCCAAAAATTTTGCAGAGATGGCACTCCCTGTATGAAATTATCGAAATTCACTTCCCCACATATTAAGCTAACGAAAAGGTACTCTTGTTAGAATTCGATAAAATAAGCCGTTTGGCTAATATTTACAGTTTTATTAATGCACTACGTACCAATTTACCTAACTAACTTACTAATACGATGTCCAACATTTTCATACAGTACTACAAAAAAATGATTTGATGAAAGCAGATGATAAAAACAATAAGAACTTATTTAATGAGAATGAAATAGGTACGCAAACAACGTAATTAGTTGCTCTTAATCAAAATTACGAACACAACATTAAGAAAACCTCAATAAACACAAGTTATAAAACATTAGACTAAAACTAATTACTAAACAACAACAAAAACTAACGTTATTCTAATAAATGTTCAATATGAGCTCCTCCCACTTCCACGCATATTCTAAGTCTACGAAGATTGTTTCTTTGCACTTGAAAGAGCAATCCCATATTATTTCTAATAACATTGCAGTGTACCACAATTATTTCTATTAAATCTTGCCTTTTGTTTGCACAGCTGTTGCGTATACCTTACTTTTGAGATAGCCTTAGAGAAAGAAATCCATAGCATTAACGTCTCCTGATCGCGGTGGCCATTGGATAGGGCCTCCACGACCAATCCATCTATTAGGAAACCTTGTGTGTAAATGCTGTCGTAGATCTAAACTGAAATGCATCAGACATGAACCATAAATTCCTACGAGTTTGTAGTAGCACCTCATCAAACAGGTTCCATAACTCATTTTGCTAAAACTCCAAATATCTCTGACCGGTTAAAGTACCGTCAATAAAGTATGGCTCTATCAAATGATTGCCAACTATTCATGTCCAAACATTAACCATGAATCTATTCTGGCTCCTAGTTTGGATAATGCCATATGGATTCACATCATCCCATAAATGCATATTATGAGAATTTATGACTCCATCTCTGGTGAAACCGGATTCGTTCGTAAAGAGAACGTTACTAAGAAATGTATTGTCTGCTTGTTGTTATCGCAGAAACCACTGGCTATACTCAAGTCTTGCAGGATAATCAGCCACTGTCATACTGTGTACTTTTTTCATGTGAAAAGGATATAACAGCTGTTCTTTTAGGATGCGATGAACAACTGATTTCGAGACGTTATGTTCTCTTGGTAATTTTCGTAAACTCGTTGATGGTCCATTATCAACTGCATTTAACAAGTCTTGATCAACTGCCACAGTAGCACGCTTCGTACTGGACCTTCTCCACCTTTTCTTGGCAATGAACTTACTAAAATTTTATTTTGTAAACATGGGAAATTACATTTACTTATTCATACCTGTTTCTCGTATCCTGAGATCAATACGCTCAAACATTCGTCTGTCTGACAATGCTCTGTTTGCAAAATGTTCTGCATAAAGCCTTCTAGCCTCTAAACAGTTTCGAGACGCCAGTTCATACATTAAGTGCATATCTGCATACTCAATAAAAGTGAATTCTGCCATTGTAACTGTTAAATTAAGGACTTTTACCTCGTTGCGTACTTCTAAAAATGGTGAATGTGTAAATTGGTACGTAGTGCATTAATAAAACTGTAAATATTAGCCAAACGGCTTATTTTATCGAATTCCAACAGGAGTACCTTTTCGTTAGCTTAATGTGTGGGGAAGTGAATTTCGATAATTTCATACAGGGTGTGCCATCCCTGCAAAATTTTGGATCACTAACCATTGCGAGTAGCCCGTCCCTGGCTTCAAGGCACTACTGTAAATCTGTTTACCTTACCAAAATAAACATACACGTACATTATAGCTTTACCGTAAATTTTATAGAGATCAAATAACTAGTACAAAAAATAAAAATAAAAACAAAATTCAAAATTAAAACTTTGGAGGCCTATAACTCGAAAACGAGGGCCTGCATAGAAAAAGTTTATATGGAGTACTAACATTATTTTGGCTCATATTATACGCACCTGACTTTTTTCCCATGAGTCCCGGGACACCCTGTATATATATATATATATATATATATATATATATATATATATATATATATATATATATATATAACACAAATTGAAAAATATCTTTTTGGGGATTGCAGCAAAAGAGGAAAAATACACTCTATTCAATTCTCCAAGCTTTCGTAAATCTTTATTAACATCATCAGGGAACTACAATAAGGAAAGCAAAACATAAATTATAAAAAGTGTTCTTACAAACTTTTCTACAACTTACATTGATCGATATTGCATCATAGATCTTGAATACAGGAAAAGTGTAAAACAGCAAGTCATTAGAGAAATAGGTCCAGTCGGCAATACATTTGCCTACTACTGGTTCAAGTTTAAAACATTATTAAAAAGTAAAAGTTAAAACATTAAAAATCGAGAATCCACACACCCACGCGGACTTTAGACTGGACCTGTTTCTCTAATGACTTGCTGTTTTACACTTTTCCTGTATTCAAGATCTATGATGCAATCTCGATCAATGTAAGTTGTAGAAAAGTTTGTAAGAACACTTTCTATAATTTATGTTTTTCTTTCCTTATTGTAGTTCCCTGATGATGTAAATAAAGATTTACGAAATCTTGGAGAATTGAATAGAGTGTATTTCTCCTCTTTTGCTGCAATCCCCAAAAATATATTTTTCAATTTGTGTTCTAATTGATCAGCAACGATCACGGCGTTTTTTCGCTTTTCAGCTATATATATATATATATATATATATATATATATATATATATATATATATATTTATCTATATATACATATATATATATATTTATATATATATATATATGTATATTTATTATCACTATATTTATAATCATTTTAATATTTATTATAATATTTATTGATTAAATTATTTATTTATTTATTTTATATTGTATTGTGGTTTGTTTGTTTACCTATTTATTTTATATTTGTTTATTTAGCTAGCTCAGTTATTTTATTAATTCGGGAGCATGAGACTCATTCTACTCTTTGAGTTCAAGCTTAGATTGAGATATATTGTTTAATTGAATAAAATGAAACACATTGATTGTGAATAATTCAACTTTTTAAGAAAATTTTTATTTCAAATATATATTTGATACGCCTATGGCATTATAAAACCACAGTTATAAATTATACAATCAAACATTCTATGCGCATACTCAAATAAAACGGAATGATGCGAAAGAAAACCGAACGTTTCTGTTAGACGCTTACCAATTGTATGGATGTTATATATATAATAGAATCGTTTTCTATAATAAGAATGGTGATAAGAAATATCATAAAAGAATTTATGTGCAAGAATTATATATACATATTAATAAATGTTCAGAAGAAATTGACTAAAAACTACACATACTTTTGGAAATATTATATCTATACATAAAGATGCAAATTTCTCATGCAATTATTCATCAAGTAAGTACCACCACTATTTCTTGACAAAATTAAGAGTGTGCATGTAGGTTTCTTAATAATCTCAAATTTAAATCTAACAAATAATTACATAAAAGTCTTTTTCTTTTAGTTTGATCGATCAGATATACGCCAAAATCATTTCACAAATGGAAATTATCACTGAATTTAAATTAGTTTGTCATTATTAGCCAATAATATTAAAAACACACTGACCTGGAGTCTGGATTCTGGATTTTACCACATCTGGTAACAGGAAAAACGCACTGCACAATTTCTGGAGTAATCTTGGATATTCTCAGGGATAACTGGATATCAACATATGTAAGTGTTTGGTGTTTGATTTATAGTACGATATTTAACTTTTATACGTATTTATTGCAATTTAACTTAAAATTTGTTGCAAAACTTACATTATCTTCTTATCTCCTTCCGACGCAAAACTCAATTTACCCAATCTCCTCGCGATCGTCCATTTTTTAATCAATAAACTATTTGTTTCCCAGCTCACTGCTCCAAATAAAGTTCTGTTTCCTTTACAATTTCACAACACTGTCTTGTCATAATAACACCAATGCTTTTCTTCCCCGAGCTATAAAGTTATATTCACCTTTATTGCACTTTGAAAGTTTTGGAAAACATATGATTGTGAATTTAGCTTGAAGAAGTCTGTTTTTTCTTTAATATATACAAATTTCAATAAAATAAGTCTTTGGCAATTGGTAAAATTCACGGTTAATATTTTGAAATTACAATGTAAGTTCTTGTTTTTCTACCTGTGATAACTTTGAAATAATATCTAAGTTTATAACATAAATTCTTTTATCTAATATATATATATATATATATATATATATATATATCTTGGTTTCTTTATTTGAAACTGTCCAAATTTTATAGTTCAGATATTGACATATATCTATCAACATCTTATGATCCATTTCCTTTTTTGTTAATCTATGATATTGATACAAAATTTGACATATCATTAGAGTTATGTCATCTTGGATTTATATTTTTAATATGACTAATTCTTTATAACAAATATTATTATTATTATTCAACTTATAGTTGTATTAAACTTGATTACTAAAGCTTGTTTATTTTCAGATAAACAGCTGATTCCCTAGTGACAGACAAATATCCATTTTAGGCAGATTCAATGTTTTCTTCAATACTTAAACGTTTTCATACTTTTAGGAAATTATTAAGGTAATTTCTCTATATTTTATGGTTCCTTTTTTTATTATACTAAACAAATGATTTTATCTGGATTTTAATTCTGATTGTGGTTTTTTAATGTGTTCTTTTATTATTATAGATTCAATTTATTATAAATACTAAACTAAACATTCTCAATCAGCTGATGTGCTTTAACGATATAATATATGTGGTTCAATATATATATATATATATATATATATATATTTCATTTATTCCTTGGGAATTTTTGGTCCTGGATTAATTGAAACATTAGATGGTTTTTAAATTTATAATGTATTTCATCGACGTTTCGGTCGTTTTTGACCTTCATCAGAATATAAAAAACACTAAAAGAGAATTGTTTCTTAATATCCTAGTGTATACAATGTAAAACTATGACATACCTGTGGATTATATTCCAGCGAGTGCGACATCACATATTAGAATAAACTTAAATAAAATGAACTTCAACGATACATTTAAAAACATTTTACAGGTAACGATGTGTGTACATCAACTTTCATAGTAGTTATGGTGTCTAAGGCTAATGGTATTATTTGAGAATGTTGTTTTTTCCCTATACGCATTTATTTCGTTTTAATAAATAGTTTTTATGGTTTTTGTTGGGTTACCTACATGAAATAGTTGTTTAATTTATTATTCTATTTTATTATATTATTGTAAATCTTGCTTAAACATTTTGTGTCAGTTTTGTAATTTAGGCTTTTTTTATATCTCTGTATTTCTATCGTTTCATAAATTTCTATTTTTCTGGTGTGACTTTCCTTTTTTAAAAATTTTGTGTTTTCCAAATCAAAACTATGTTTTTTTTCTTGCAAATGTGTTGTTAAGGCAGTTTTATTTTTCTTATCGTACTTGTGACCATTTATTCGATTTTTTAAATATTGGCTAGTTTGCCCGATATAGATACTGTCGCAGTCCCCGCATGGAATTTGATAAACTATATTGCTTTTCTTTTGATCAGGAACTCTTGACTTTAATTTACTGAAGTTGGATTTCGAGAGGTTGTACCCTTTATATGCAATTGTAATGTTATGGTTTTTAAAAATGTTGCTGAATTTTTTGGATAGTCCTGATATGTAAGGCAAGGGAAGGTACTTTTGTTTGTTTTTGTTTTTGGAGGTTTTGATTATGGAAGTTATAAATGCGTTTTTTAAAGATGGTGTTTATCAGTTTTTCTGGGTAGTTATTGATTTTAAAGGATTTTTTTGCTTTTTTTATAGAATTTTCCCGGAATTCTGGGCAAGACAGTTTAATTGCACGATCGGCGAGACCAATGATTACCGACTTTTTTTGGGACATGGGGTGTTGAGAATTGAAATTCTGGTATCTGGATGACCAGGTTTCTTTCGTATACCACTCTGTTTTTATATTATTGTTTTTGTGATGGAGTGTTGAGTCCAAAAAAGAAATTTTGTTCTGTTTTCCTATTTCTATTGTGAATTGAAGTTTGTTGTGGTAACTGTTACCACAACAAACTTCAATTCACAATATACACAATATTCATATATACACTAGAGTATTTTTATCAACACCATAGCGGTTTGGTGTTAGAAAAAAACTCTAGTATGTTCATTATTATACCACCGGTTCCAAACAGTGCAGTGCAAAAATGAAGGCTATGTTCCAATATACTGATAAATGCAAAACATAAACATGTGCAACTGGTTCTACTAGTGTGATGTCTGTATACACGGTATCCCAGACCAACATATAATTAATCCTACAGAGTGAAATAGAGCTCAAAATAGGACGATTGAAATCAATTTACCTTTATATGCACCATTGAGCCGTGTGAGGTTGAAGAAGGTTTTTTTTCATACTCTTGTAAAATTCCAAACCCTTGAAAAGTTAGGCTCTGAATTTCGAAAAAAAACTTTGAAACAGAATATCAAAAAGAAAATTGTGAACACGAAATTTTCAAATTTAAATCTTGAATTCACTAGAATTGCTAGACTTAGGTGTAAGGCTAATGAAGATCATATCAAAAGAAAAAGGAATCTAAAGAGATAATGGAGTAGTGAGGAATCCATCATGACTGAGTACAAGTTTTCAGATCAGTATCATCATTAAAGGTCTTGCTATTGTGCGTTTTAGATGGAATAGACATAAAAAGATATTTTATGAAACTTATACAAATGTTCGTTCATAAAATAAACAGTACATATTCCAATTAAACATGTTTTCTATTAATGTATAGTTTGCCAACGAAATAACTATCCAGCCCGCTATTTTGTTATTCAATGGGCGGTCGGTTTGAAATTTGAGCGATTTGTATGGAGTGAACATTTCAGGTATTTAAACATCTGACTGTCATTTCCGGTTCAATCGGAAACTCAACGAACTTCGTCATTACAAAAGGAGCTCCCCAAATGTTTTTTTTAAATTTGAATTCTAAGAAAAAATATGTTAACCATTTATCATATCCTTGAATAATCTTTGACGATTTTTGAGTCGAACATTTTATCTTTTCTAACAAAAAGTGAAAGTGTGTGGGAGAAGACCGATATTATTTTTCAATGTCATTTCGGGGGTATTATACGTATGTAGGTATGATAAGAACAATAACATTCCTCCCGATTCTACAATAGGTGGTGTTAAATCTGACAGTCAGATGTTGATGACGCCAAATATTTATTTCAAGTGGATGCCAACTAATAAGCCCCATATTCAAAATCTTCCAGAATGTTCTGGGTCAAAAGTTTCGATTTTCAGAGGTATCATGATAACATTATCAATGTTGGGATTTTGATTAATATGATGATGAGAATTAATGCCAGCATGAGAATCATTTATAACGTTGAAAGTTTCTGAATATGGGATTCAAGTTATTTTGTGAATCAGCGTCTGAATATCAAATTTTACAGCATTAGAATTGGAAGGAATGTTTTTATTATTGGAACATACAAGGCCGCCGAAATAACAATGCAATATATTTAGAATTTTTGGTATAACAGTCAATTTTATTACAAAATCATAAAATGGGGGACTCATTTGACATGTCTTGGAACCGTCGTAGCTAAATATAGAGTATGAACTATGATACATGTTTCAAGTTTTCAAGAATCCAAATATTGAAAAATATTTAGGTTATTCTATTTGAAAAAAAACAAACTTCATTGAATTTCCATTTGAACCGTAAATTATCGTCAGATGTTTGAATACCTGAAATATTAATCTTTATGTCAAAATTCATAAATTCAACATGGCGGCTCCAAAATGGCGGACGAGATTTGTGATTATTGTTCAATTGTGGGTTGAGGTTACGAATTTAGCCGGAGATTGTCAAAATTCAATATCGCGGCTCCACGATGGCAAACCAGTTAATCATAATAGCTCAGAACTCACCGAACAATCACCTTTTAATAATGAAGCTGTATCAGAAATGCATAGATTAACGAGAAGACTAAAAAGCATAAAATAAAATCATAAAAAAACTTTTTATTGACAAACTTTTATTCAAATGCGCTAGATAGTAAAAAATAATTTCTTTGGATGTATAAACGTGGATTATTCTGTATGTTACAGATTGAAAAGCTTTTGTATTTGAACTAAAAATTTTTACAGCATTCTCTATGTGAAAAAAAATTATATACAAAGTATCGTTAAAATTGTCCCAGTTTTTATTTTCAAATACGAATCTATATTTTCAATTGCATTGATTCAAATGCCAAGAGTCATGTTTCATATCGGCGTAGTATTTACATCTGAACTAGACTGTTTTGGAAATATTGAACTACTACCGGTTAAAATTCAAATCTTCAATAATTAAACAAGATCTTGTTATATGATTAACTTGGCATTGATCCACTTCTTACTCACTGATGTTTTTCAATTACAAAACAAAAAATTTAGGAAAAAGAAGAATTTCAAAATTTTCAATTTTTCCGGTATAACTCCAGAGCTAAAGAAGCTAGATTGTCTTGAATCAAATAAATAACCTCTGAAATACACAACTTTGCCCCCATTTAACTATCCCTATATCTCTTACCGTTACCATGATCCCAATGCAAAAACTCGAATTTGAATAGCATTGTATAAGAAATGTGGACAGTGACATACTTCGGACGAGTGCAGGAAATACAATTTCTAACGAGTTATTTTTCCTACGAAAATGAATATACAAATTGTGTGAATTATGAGTGTTAAAATATGAATTCTGAATATATATGTATTATCATGCGTACTAACAAAACGTAAAAGTTGTTTTTCGTTCGTCCGCATTCCGTCCTCCCTATTGCTCATTTTCCTAATACGACTATCCAATTACTGGACTTCTTGCTTCAGACGGATTCTGCCGTAAGACGAAGTCCATATTTTCGTTCTTTTTATTTTAATTATACATTAATTTAATTTCAATTGCTTCTCTTAACGTTATCTAATTCTAATTTTGTTTGACGTTTGCATAATTATGTAAATTTTCCTGATTTTAATGAAATTTTCCTACAATATATTTCCCATATTACCTACTGACACATCTTGGATTCTGCTGGATGCCACGGGCATGTGACAGCTTTCCTTTTATAATACTTTTCATGTGAATGATATATACATTTCAGCCCTGATGATAGCTCAGTGTGCCGAAACTAGTTGCCCCTGTAACTTTTAATAATATATGCTGTATTACATATTTTGCGTTTCACTTAAGTATTGCTATTTCCTTACATAATATATTTGAGATGGATAGTGTTTTTCAT
The DNA here is from genome assembly GCA_963921935.1 of Galeruca laticollis. Taxonomy (NCBI): domain Eukaryota; kingdom Metazoa; phylum Arthropoda; class Insecta; order Coleoptera; family Chrysomelidae; genus Galeruca; species Galeruca laticollis. The sequence continues at coordinate 200,549,301 of OY998175.1, read as the reverse complement.
TAACAATAATGTAAGTTATAATCTCTGATAAACTACAAATACAAATTGAAAATCAGTTTAGATATTTTTGGTTGTGGTAAAAATAAAAAGCCAATTATTCATTAGTTTATTAGTAGTTTGTTTGTTTACAGAGCTGAATTCAAGTTTTATTTCGTTGATATAGATGTTAAGTAGCTCTAAATATGATGAAAGAGTATATAAAATAAGTAATGTGTCACTCTTATTTGTAATAAAGTATGTCAATGTATAATTATAGGTACTTACAAAGACATTTTCACGTCCTTCTCCACTGCAGAAAAAGCATGTTTCTAGCAAAAAAGCTCGCACCATTATAGTATCAATATTCGGTAAGTTACAACTATTTCTTTTGATGGATACAGTCTCCATTGTGATAAGAATCGTAAAATATTATCGTTGTTCTAACAAATTATTAAGAAAAATAGTTCATATTCATAACTGGGTCATGAGAAATAAGTTTAATTTGAAACGAATAATAAGTTTTTCAGAATGTTATTTTAGGTTTCTAAAAACTATCTTTTATGTGTAAAATATCGCTTCACATGGTACAAATTTGTACCAACCGTCAACATCCCTATTACTAGAATATATGTTTCATTCTCCTCTCACAAAAGAAAAATAAATACATATTTAAAATTACTGGAAGTCACTTTGAATGCGATCTATACACAATATACACCGATTCCTAAAGAAATTCAAATCTACCTACTAATAATCGATCAAGGTCCCAGTGTTGCCAAATAATAGGAAGCCACTCTGTGCGTGATCTCTATGCATTGGGGTTATTCTATATACATATTGTGTATATCGGAGGATACAACAGCGCTACAAATCTATACGGATGCCACTCCAACCACTATCGCGATGTATATAGAACAGCCCCAATGCATATAAATCACGCACAGAGTGGCTTCCTATTATTTGGCAACACTGGGTCCTTGATCGATTATTAGTAGGTAAATTTGAATTTCTTTAAGAATCGGTGTATATTGTGTATAGATCGCGTTCAAAGTGACTTCCAGTAATTTTAAATATGCATTTATTTTTATTTTGAGAGAGGAGAATGAAACATATTTTCTAGTAATAGGGATGTTGACGGTTGGTACAAATCCATGTGAAGCTATATTTTACACATAAAAGATAGTTTTTAGAAACATAAAATAACATTCTAAAAAACTTATTATTCGTTTTAAATTAAAATTATTTCTCATAACCCAGTTATGAATATGAACTATTTTTCTTGACTATTTCACTAGAGTAAATTGATAACTGACAAAATTTGAAGGTTTTGAACTGGCAATTTTTTGTCTAATATATCAAATCTAAGAGTATAAAATTCTGTCACTCTGTGATGAAATTCAATATAAAATCTTTGTTCGTGGTTTCTAAGGAAACTAAGTTGTTTATTTATTTATTTAACTGTCTAAAAATTATTAAAACTGTTCCAAAAATTTAAATAAGTATTATTAACATGAATAATACAAGATTTGGAAATAATTCAATAAATGAAATAGAGAGTACAATTAAGCAAAGTATACCGCGAAATACAATGAAGACAAAAAAGTCTGCGTGGGAACAGTTTAGAATGTTTCTGGACGCACGTAATTATACGTTAGAAAAGGATACTTCTGAACAAGTTATAGCAAAAACTCTTGAAGATTATGGTTTTAACATGAAAAAAAGAGATGGAACTGATTATACTGAAGCTAGTGTGAAAACACTTTGGAATACGACTGCTCAAATGGTTCAGAAAAAATATTTTCTAAAATTTAACATCAAAATTGATCCATTTAAAGATATTACCCATAAATTTGCTAGATTGGCCAGGGATACAAAACGTAAAAAGCTTCAGGCTGAACCTGAAACCAGAAAAAGAAGTTCTAACGCGTTTACCAGAAAAGAATTAATGGAAATGGTAGAAAGCTATTCTAAAGATAATCCTGATGGGTTACAAAAAAAGTTTTTTCATTTATGTTCGTTCGAATTAGCATGGCGTGAAAATGAAGCTGCTAATTGTGATATGAGTTACTTTAAAAAATAATATGATAATAAAGGTAATTTTACTGGCAGGGTAGAATATAATCCAATCTTTTCCAAAACGACACAAGGAGGATCAAAAGCTTTATCTGGCAGTAAGTGGCTGGTAAGAAATAATGCTAACAACAATTTGTGTCCCGTTCGTTTATTTTTAAAAATCATTGGAAAAAGAGAATCCATTCCTTATCTAACAACAACAAGATTATTTTTAACAGTACATCCAAATTGGGAGAAAGGAATATGGTACAAAAATTCACCATTGGGAATTAATACAATTTCAACGTGGACGAAAATATCGGCAGAATCAATTGGTATGGACACAAAAAAAATAAAAATAACCAATCATTCACATAGAGCTTCTGCAATATCTGCATTAGCAAAAGAAGTTGGTGAACAAGAAGTACTTAAGCTTACAGGACATTCTTCTGCCCATTCTCTGAAACCATATTTACAATTAAATGAAGAACACCATTTCCAACTTATAGAGAGCCTTCGAGAAAATAAAAATTAAGAATCCTCAGTTTCTAACTTAAATTCATCACAGGTTATGATGCAAAATAATGCTACAACGTACAATTATAATAATTGTACTTTTTACATAAATAAGTAATTTTTTTTTTCATAATGTTATCATTTTTTTGGCTTTGTATAATTCAAGTTTGCAATAAATAAAACGTTTAAACATATGATTTTTTAGTTTTTCTCTCGTGAAATAATCATGTCGAATAAAATTTTGTATGGTAAAATTTTTCTCTTGTCGTATTCAAGTTTGTTGCTTTTAAGTAATTTTGCTCATCACATTTAATCCAAAACCACTCGCCTGACGGCTCGTGGTTTTGTTAAAAATGTCATTCGCAAAATTGCCAAGCAACAAACTTTCATGACAATCGAAAAATTTTGCCGACAAAATTTTCACTCTCGTGGTATTATATATGATAATTTGTTCGAACAACGACAATATTTTACGATTTTTATCACAATGGAGACTGGATCCATCAAAAGAAATAGCTGTAACTTACCGAAGATTGATTCTATAATGGTGCGTACATTGACATACTTCATTACAAATGAGAGAGACACAATACTCATTTTATATACTCTTTCATCATATTTAGAGCTACTTAATATCTATATCAACGGAATAAAACTTGGAATCAGCTCTGTAAACAAACAAACTACTAATGAATAATTGACTTCTTATTTTTACCACAACCAAAAATATCTAAAATGATTTTTAATTTGTGTTTGTAGTTTATCAGAGATTATAACTTACATTAATGTTAATAAAAGAGACTATCCATCTCAAATATATTATGTAAGGAAATAGCAGTAAAATACGTACTACAGCATATAATATTACAAGTTACAGGGGCAACTAGTTATGGCACACTGACCTATCATCAGGGTTTAAATGTATATATCATTCACAAGAAAAGTATTATAAAAGGAAAGTTGTCACATGTCCGTATAATCCAGCAGAATCCAAGATGTGTCAGTAGGTAATATGGAAAATATATTGTAGGAAAATTTTATTAATATCAGGAAAATTTAAAGAATTATGCAAACGTCAAACAAAATTAAAATTAGATAACGTTAAGAGAAGCAATTAAAATTGAATAAATGTATAATTTGAAGAAAGAGAAAGAAAATATGGAGTCGTCTTACGGCAGAATCCGTCTGAAGCCAGTCCAGTAAACGAATAGTCGTATTAGGAAAATGAGCAATAGGGAGGACCGAATGCGGACTAATGAAAAACAACTTTTGCGTTCTGTTATTTCGCATGATAGTAATTATGTACTCATAATTCATATTTTAATACTCATAATTTGTATATTCATGGTCCTAGGAAAAATAGAGTACATAACTCGTTAGAAATTGTATTTCTCGCACTCGTCCGGAATATGTCACTTTCCACACTTCTTATACAATGCTATTCAAATTCGAGTCTATGCATTGAGATCATGGTAACGGTAAGAGATATAGGGATAGTTAAATGGGGGCAAAGTTGTGTATTTCAGAGGTCATTTATTTGATTCAAGACAATCTAGCTTCTTTAGTTCTGGAGATATACCGGAAAAATTGAAAATTTTGAAATTCTTCTTTTGCCTAAATTTTTTATTTTGCAAGAATTGTCCAAAACTTTGCCATAACAACTTTTTGTATATTGAACTATGACCAGAACAATTTTAACCTCTTTTGATATTCCGTAACAGCTGTAATTGAGAAATATTAGTGAGTAAGAAGTGGATCAATGCCAAGTTGATCATACAACAAGATCTTGTTTAATTATTGTAGATTTGAAATTTTACCGGTAATTTTTCAATATTTCCAAAACAGTCTGTGGTTCAGATGTAAATACTCCGCCGATATGAAACATGATTTGAATCCATGCAATTAAAAAATATAGATTCGTATTTGAAAATAAAAACTTGAGGCTGGCACAATTTTAACGATACTTTGTATATACTTTTTTTTCACATAGAGCATGCTGCAAAATTTTTTTGTACGAATACAAAAGCTTTTCAATCTGTAACCTGCAGAATAATCCACGTTATACATCCAAAGAAATTATTTTTTACTTTCTGGCGCATTTGAATAAAAGTTTGTCATTAAAAAGTTTGTTTATGATTTTATTTTATGCTCGTTAATCTATGCATTTCTGATACAGATTCATTATTATAAGGTAATTTTCCCGTGAGTTCTGAGCTATTATGATTAACTGGTTTGCCATCGTGGAGCCACATTATTGAATTTTGACAATCTCCGCCTAAATTCGTAACCTCAACCCACAATTGGACAATAATCACAAATCTCGTCCGCCATTTTGGAGCCGCCATGTTGAATTAATGAATTTTGACATAAAGATTAATATTTCAGGTATTCAAACATCTGACGATAATTTACGGTTCAAATGGAAATTCAATGAAGTTTGTTTTTTTTTCAAATAGAATAACCTAAATATTTTTCAATACTTGGATTCTTGAAAACTTGAAACATGTATCATACTTCATACTCTATCTTTAGCTATGAAGGTTCCAAGACATGTCAAATGAGTCGCCCATTTTATCAGTTTAAAATAAAATAAACTATTATACCAGAAATCCTGAATACATTGCATTGTAATTTCGGCGGCCTTGTATGTTCCAATTATAAAAACATTCCTTCCGAATCTAATGCTGTAAAATTTGATATTCAGACGCTGATTCACAAAATAACTTGAATCCCATATTCATAAACTTTCAACGTTATAAATGATTCTCATGCTGGCATTAATTCTCATCATCATATTAATCAAAATCCCAACATTGAAAATGTCATCATTATACCTCTGAAAATCGTAACTTTAGACCCAGAACACTCTGGAAGATTTTGAATATGGGGTTTAATAGTTGGCTTCCACTTGAAATAAATATTTGACATCCTCAACATCTGACTGTCAGATTTAACACCACCTATTGTAGAATCGGGAGGAATGTTATTGTTCTTATCATACCTACATACGTATGAAATGACATTGAGAAATAATATCGGACTTCTCGCGCACACTTTCACTTTTTGTTAGAAAGGATAAAATGTACAACTCAAAAATCGTCAAAGATAAGTCAAGGATATGATAAATGCTTAACATACTTTTTCTTAGAATCCAAATTTAAAAAACATTTAGGCAGCTCCTTTCGTAATGACGAAGTTCGTTGTTTCCGATTGAACCGGAAGAACAGTCAGATGTTTAATACCTGAAATGTTCATCCAATGTACCTATACAAATCACTCAAATTTCAAACCGACCGCCCATTTAATAACAAAATAGCGGGCTGGCTAATAATTTCGTTGGCAAACTATACATAAATAGAAAACATGTTTAATTGGAATATGTACTGTTTACTTTTTGTACGAACATTTGTATAAGTTTCATAAAATATCTTTTTATGTCTATTCAATCTAAAACGCACAATAGAAAGAGCTTTAATGATCATACTGATCTGAAAACTTGTACTCAGTCATGACGGACTCCTCACTACTTCATTATCTCTTTAGATTCCTTATTCTTTTGATATGATTTTCATTAGCGTTACACCTAAGTCTAGCAATTCAAGTGAATTCAAGGCTTTTTTATTTAAATTTCGTGGTCACACTTTTCTTTTTGAAATTCTGTTTCAAATTTTTAATATTTCCTTCAAAATTTAGAGCCTAACTTTTCACGGGTTTCGAATTATTCAAAAGTATGAAAAGAAAACCTTCATCAAACTCACACGGCTCAATGGAGCATATGAAGGAAATTTGATTTCAATCGCCCTAGTTTGAGCTCTAGTTCACTCTGTAGGATAAATTGTATGTTGGTCTGGGCCACCCTGTATACAGACATCACACCAGTCGAACCATTAGCACATGTTCAAGTTTTGCATTTATCAGACTCCCTATATATTGAAACGTAGCTTTCATTTTTGCTCTGCACTGTTAGGAACTGGTGGTGTAGTAATGAACAGACCAATCCGCTATGGTGTTGGGAAAAAAACAATAGCTTCTATTGCTCTCTTCAACTTTTATTTAAAACATTTTTTGCCTTAGATACAGTTATCGTCCATACAGTTATAATTGATACACCCTGTATATGCCAGAAAGAGTTTCAACGTCTCCGAAATTTTTGTGGAATTCAATATTCTAGGTGTCAACTACTAACAATTTACCTAGTAATCTGATTGCATTTAGGTTTTCGGAATTTTCACAAAAAAACTACTTCTGCTATAGTGAAGTAGAAAAATATACATATTCGAAAATTAACCTGAATATTGAGTAGTAATTTTACTTCATCTCGTGGTTTACGTTGGAAAATTCAACTCATTTTACCCTTAAATACGGAAATTCAGAATTCTTTAGTTTGTTTTATCGCCAGCATTATTCATTTTTATCGCCAGTAGTGTTTTATTTCGCCTCAAAATCAAATTTAAGTGAATTGTAGAACGAAAATATGATTTTTCTATTAAAAACGGTAGATATTCTGCAATAACTGGAATCCTCCGCACTGTCAACAATGGTATCATTAAATTAAAACAGATGTATATCATCACATTCAATGTTTAAAGCTTTCTATAACCAAAAGTAAGACCAGCAACACTGCCAGGATGCCACTATGCAAGAAAAATACATATACAGACGCCAAACTATACCGTTCTTCGATATGTATACTGACGGATGCCACTTTGTGCGTCAGATGTATAATAAATATATAAGTGTGCTACTATAACGCCGCGTACGGAGAACCTGTGAACCTTGGTGTATAGGTTGATACAAAAAACGACCAAAGTGACGTACTGCTGATTTCATCAGTAATAGACTCCCAAGCATTCACTCAACCGTTTGCGATATTTTGGAGCTCGATGCACTGTGACGTCCATATATCGGATGTCATAGTGCCGCGGACGCCACAGCTACCGCGATTTTAACATGGGCGGATGCCACTTCACGCCTTGAATGTATATATATATATATATATATATATATATATATATATATATATATATATATATATATATATATATATTTAGTTAGAGGCAGTTGTGGCCTCCGACCATGTTAAAACTGCGTCCGCCGTGACCTCCTCGGCCTCGTGACTTCCGATATACGGAGGTCACGAGGATTTTGGCTAGAACTTATCGCAAATGAAAGGTATGGACCACTGCTATAGTTCAGCAAAATATCAGCCGGAGGCCCTCCCTGTCGATTTTTGTACTTTTTTATACACCATAGTTTGAGCAGTAACCGCACAGTTCTCCACAGTCTCATGAAGTATACCTTGCGATCACTCACGCGCTGCTCGTGGCCTCCAGCATTGTTTTTATCCATTTTTATTACCTGATGGCTGCCATATACACCATTTTCGGTGTTGCCGGTTGTGTGGCATGCATTTGTTTTAAATACTTTTCATTCCATTAACCTAATTTGCTACTAGAGATTTAAGTTAACATCTTTGCACAAATTCAAGGCGCTGAAAAAATAGCTTTTTAATAATCACGTTTTTAGTACTAATTTATTATATATAAAAGGGAACATTTTTCATTTTACTGTATTTTGTAACAAATAACCTTACTAAACAACAAAATCAATAAATCATGATAGAGATTCAAGACAGATCCTTTGTAATTCCTGGGATGTTTTACGAGATGTCCAAAAATATACAAGGTGATTCATAAGTTGTGAGCCAAATTGTAACTACAGATTCAGAGGACAAAAATAATAATGAAATTAACTGTCTCGACACTTACTTCGTGGAATCCACTCATATTAGTGTTTTAAATGAAACTCACTGTTTCTAGTTAGGTCACTTCCTGTCCTAGCCAAAAATAACTACTAAACATCAGGTAGGCATCAAATGAAATGTAACTTCCGTCATTCTGACGATGATATTGATTTATCGAAACAATTGTCAATTTTTAGAATTTTCAAAAATTTTCATTATATTGTGGAATTAGCTAGAAACAGTGAGTTTCATTTAAAACACTAAAAATAATAATATTTTCATTAACAACAATGGGTCTAAGTCTGCTCCTTACTGAGATGTAGAATGTTAAATACAAAAAAATTAAATAGATTTCTATTAATAGAACAGTTATTTTTCGAGATAATGACTTGAAAATTGGATATGAACATGTTTTAGCAAGGACAAACAAGAGTATGAGAGAGGATTTGAGTAAACTCATATATGTCGCCACATCAACTACACATTTTTTGTCACTCATTAAATTTATAACTCACTTGTTTAATTTAGATAGCCTCATCATTTCTGTAGAAAAAATGTGTATTTCTTTGATATTCAAAATATTAACAGTTTTCGAGATATTTGAATTTTACTGTTTCACAACACTTCAAGTTTTAGGTTTTAGAAAAGAGTTGTCATAAGTAGCTCTAGCTCAAATCTGTTCTAATGTTGTCCAACTTTTTTTTAACGGGTGTATAGTATTTTATAAACATAAATATGATTTATTACTCAATTTTTGTATCATTTCATTATAATATTATAATGAATTACGGTTAGATATATGTACAGCCATTGGGGCCATGCGGTGAAATAAATCCAAATATCTCAAAAATTTTGAAGATCATTTCAACAGAAATGATGAGGATATCCAAATTAAATAAGTGAGTTATAAATTATTGAGTGACAAAAAATTTGCAGCTGATTTCAACTACTAGATATAGCGCATGTGGCGACATCTACGAGTTCACTCAAATCCTCTCTCATATTCTTGTTTGCCCAAGCTGAAAGTTGTTCATACCCAATTTTCAAGTCATTATCTCGAAAATAACTGTTCTATTAATAAAAATCTGTTCAATTTTTTTAAATTTTTCATCCTGTATATCACTAATAAGCAGATTTACACCCATTGTTGTTAATGAGAATACTATTCTTTTTGTATTCTGAATCTGTAGTTACACTTTGGCCCATTACTTATGAATCACCCTAAATATTGCTTAGACTTAGGCTTATATGGAACTATTTTTTGTTAATTACCAAAAGGGAAAATGTACTAAACAAGTAGACGGAATCGACAAAATTCGTAATTAGTAAATAATTATTGCTCATTTTATAAAATGACCAAATGCGTATTTATATATTGTTCCACCGTTCAGTGGCCACTTCCCTGCAGTTGTAGGAAATGATGCCTTAACAGTAAAAAGTTCGGTTGCTGGAAATTAACCGCGGTAATGGAAACCTATAGAACATTTTTTGAGTAAGAAACAGATATCGCCAATACGATTGTAAGGTCATTTGACATAAAACCAGAAGCCATCCACACTAGTTACACAAACCACTATTATTTATTCTGCCAAAATTATAATTTAGTTGAGGAGCTATACTTATCGGAATTGTTTAGTGAATTATTTGCATCTAGGAGAGAAAAATAGGTCATCACAAATGTTCGATGTAGATAATCAACATATTACAATAGTTATTGTGAATAAAATGATTCTTTGCCGTTTGAGATAGAAAAGGCCAAAAGAACTCTTAGCTCGAAGTTCACTTTACTATTCCTGTTTGATTCCTATATTTTAAAATGTACATAATAATATCTGAAATCCAATTAGAACATCTCAATAATTATAATGTACATTGAAAAACCTGTATTTCTATTTTGTCTATCATAATCTTAAATAATAATATCCAAATATATTTCGTAAATAGGTTTTTAGAATACAGTACAGTAAAGTACAACTAATAGTTTAGTCAATTTTTTGTTCTCAATAAAAATTTAATTTATCTCCAAACATCAGCACAACATAATAATTTCAAACCAATTTCTCAAGTTTTTTGTCTACAACTGTCTTAAAATAAACAATACTATTGTCAGTATCAATATTCATCTCTTATTATCAACCTATAAGTAACATGTGATTGTTATATATTTTTGTAGGTCGCACGCTGACATCTAAAATTCGAATCATACCGTCAAATTTTAGGTGCAAAATAATTTGAGGATGTCTTCAGTTAAATCTTTATTTGCCAAATTGAACCAAGTATAATCTATTAAATTCGCATATAATGGCTATTATTCATGCAAGTTCCTAGGACTAGCAGAATTAAAAGGAACCACACTTCCAATTAATCAACATCTCACAATTTTCTAATTATTTCTCCATTTTTCAATATATGTCTATTCAAAGGAGAATATACACTACTGTCCAAAATTTACTCACCACCTTAAATGTACCATAAGTGTAGAAATATGTCTCTTCTGAACCTCTTGATTGGATTCCGATTTTCACATCACAGGTCCATCTCTGAGGAATTACTGTACTAATGCTTTCAGAAACGTTTTATCCATATACGGGGTGTAAAAATCAAGATGTGTTTTTTCATCTTAGGTTTCAACACCCCGTGGAATTTATCAGAAACATACGCTACATTTTATAAATATTGCGAGATAAAGAAAAGTACATTGAAAGCATAACGTGATTGTATTGAATTGTAATACGCATTAATGGAATATAAGTAGGTAGTTTGCTTTGGAAAAGCAAAAAATTTGTCTGGTCAGTTCAAAACTGACAATATTGTTCAAAATTCAATAAATTGTCCTGCTGCTTTGCGTATGTTAGTTAATTGACATGGACACTATTTTAAGAAATCTGAGCCGCGATGAATGTATGAGGGCAATTGTTTCAATCAATGAAGGATTAAGTTATCGTAAAATAGACTTTGCTCCTTATATATGAAATAACTTTCTTGTAATGACTGTTAAAGCATGACTACATGTTGCACGTAGGATCCGTAATTATTGGTATGAGGTTAGTAGACAAACCATGAACTGCCCACCCTGCAGCCCTGATCTAAATCCCATAGGGAATATTATTGATCGTGAACTCAGGATCCGCCAACCATCACCTGTCTTTTTTGACGACATGAAGTTACGGTGCATTAAAACAGATCTGTTTTAATTCAGTTTTTTAATTTTGAGTGTATTTACATCTTGTGAATATAATTTTACACCCTTATAATAGGGTATTTAATGTTTTTATTCGAATGACTCAATCATAACGATGGTTGGATAGATCTTGAGTATTGAGTATTGTTTTTGATCAGCTTGATGTCTTTGACAATTACTTTTTAAATGACGACGGCTTTGATAATGGCTTAACAGCCGAAAGCGCTTAGCCTAAAAGTAATAAATTAATACACACTGAGTATTCGTCGTTTTCATTCACTCAAAAACTAGATTGTCTTGAGTCGACCGATTTCGTCGAAATCCTGATTGTTTTATTGATATTATATTTTGTTTATGAAGAAACTAGAGGAGCCGCTTATTAACCATATTTATTAATATAATAATATAATGGAATGTTTCGAGAGGTAAAAGGTTGTTCAGTCTTTTTAATGGTAATTATCGTTGACTTCCGCCATTTGGTTAGGGAATTGGTTGGTGGACCATATCAAATTGTGAATTATCAGGAGCGTACGTAAATCTGTGTTGGGAAGTTTTTAAAGGAATATTATTTATTAGGAACGTAGGCAGTAGTTTTGCAACTATTAAGAACTGAGGAAAGCTCTAACAAGGAGAATAGACAGTTGAAAGATGTAATAGCTTGCGATTTTTTCACAGAACATGGGGAGGGAGCTTTATCTGTAAAAGTAGTGGTAAAATTAACTTTACTTTAAAATTTCAATACAAAGTTTTTAGCCAGTATATTAGTGAGACTAGTAATTTTGAAATTGGAATTGTCTCCTTCAATTTGTCAAATTATATTTGTATTCAAATTAATGAAAGACATTATTTATCCATCAACATTTTTTACTTTGTTTTGTTTCGGCTCTGGCTTTTTTGAGATTAGTGAGATTTTCTTGAGTTTTATGCCTACGATATAAATTTAGTGCCATTTTTTGTTGATTTATAGCACGTGCACAGCTGGAGTTCCACCATGGTACATTTTTTTTTGGTTCGAAATAATATTTTTACCAACGTGCAGATTTGCAGCTGAAAGAATAGCATCAGTAATTCTCAGTATGTTATAGATCAAATCGTCTGAGAAAGATAATGCAAATAAGTTTGTTTCTGTTTCAGACGTATAACTATTCCAGTCGGCATTTTATATACTATTTTATATTTTATATTTATAATCTGGATGAAGTATCATTTTGACTGGGGTTATTTGGAGGATATAATAATGGGATATTGGTTGATATCATAATGATCATCAGCAGTATGCTAATTTGTTAAAGGAGCAAGATTAGGGTCACTGAACTAAGATCAATAGAGGAGGAGGTACCGGAGGAGAAATTCAAGTGTGTATTAGAACCAGTATTCAGCAAAGAGTTTGTGTTAGTGAAATACGATTCTTAAGATGTATAGTGGTTGAATATTATTATAAGTCTTCCTCTTACTTCGGTAAGGTATAATGAAATATTACAGTAATCATTTGTGAGTAAATAAATCGTAGTGACACAGAATAAATTCCTAAAATCCATCACATCGACGATATTTATATTGTCAACTATTTTATGAAACACTTTATCAACAATTATTAAAGAATAAATTGTTTTAAAATTAATTTATTAACTTTTTAGAGTTTTGAACGTGTTCAGTAATGGCCAATATATGTAATCTCTACTTAATATCAAAGTAGATGCTAAAACAAAAAAATGAGCTCTGAATATACACTGAACGATGATTTTCTGAAGTACAGTTTACATTTGAAAAAAAAGTTTTGTTGTTCGGAAAAATTGAATATCTAAAAATTGTGTTTATTAAAAACACAAGAGGGCAAAGGAGAAGGTGCAAATATGGAATACCATTTTGTTTGGTAAATAAAAAAAATGTTAGTGGTTTAAATGAAATTCAACGTTTCTAGCTAATTCCACAATATAATGAAAAATGTTGAAAATCCTGAAAAATTGACAATTGTTTCGATAACTGAATATCATCGTCAGAATGACAGAAGTTACATTTTATTTGATGCCTACCTGATGATAAGTGGTTATTTTTGGCTAGACCAAGAAGTGACCTACCTTGTGATTGACTTATATATGTTAAAGAAAAAAGAAAATAAGATATTACAAATATTGAAGCTTAGATATTATTAGCCCTATGGTGATATCCTGGATATCATTTTTCCAATTAAGATCAGTATAACTGTGTAATGATATAGAAAACCAGAAAAACTATATCTGCTGATCTTTACAATTATCACTTAAGAAGACAGTTTAATAGTGGAGAACTCCCTAGATTTATCTGTTCATTGACGACTTCATATTGTGGGTTTCTTAACCCACTATGCAAATTCATATTGTGGGTATCTTAACCCACTATGCAAATAAATATTACAGTTATGTTAAGTCAACATCACTTTGTGATAAAGTTCTTCCTTTTTTTCCTCTTGTTTTCATCACATGCACATCTATACAACCGCTTATGCCCAGCTTGTGGCTGTTAACTTTTGTGATGTTTCAATTTAACTTCTCAGCGATGTTAAAGCGCTGCCTTTATACATTACTGAAATGTTACTAGAACTTCCTCAAAAGGAAGTCTTTATAACGAACTAAAAACAACATTTCTGTTACATTCTAAAATGCCTTTTAACATCTTGTCGATGTTAATGCAATGTCTAAAAAATAACATCTTATCAATGATCTAAATGCGACATTTCAAAAACAATACAGTGTATTCTCTTAGATGTTATATGAGCATTACATAAACCTCTAAATAATATACCTCAAACATTCTAGATGACATCCTATAAATGGTTATGTGCCTAATCAGCAAATACAGGGTGAACAACTAAGAACGCCGGCTGTCGGCCATATTTCAAAAAATAGTCATGGTACAACTTTGAAGAAATACCTTCAGGAAAATGACCCTGAAAAATCGCTGGAAAATACTTTTGAGATCCTAAAATATCTGCTATGGGGTGGAATGAACACTTAAAAACATAATACTGTGATTATCTCCAAAAAGACACACTAAAGGTTTCCTAGAAATACAATTTTTGATATATTGATGAGATTATGAAAAAATGTAGTTAGGGACTTTTTGTCCTTATTCTTAAGTAAGGGGTGGGGGAAGGTTCAACCTAAAAAACAAATGTTGTAACACTTTTTTGTTTTTAATCGATATCAATGTAGTTTTTTCTCTTTAATTAGATATGCTTAACAAAAATCACAAAACTGTACAACTTTGTCAACGATATGTGAAAGAGTCGACAATTTTCCCATTTTCCCAATTTCAAATGTAATCAGGCATTTTTTAAATTCCGCTGTAAAGGGGTTAAAAAAATAGGAATCTAATCCAAGATATAAGATTTACGATATCAGATATAAAAATTAAAAAAATACTTCAATTTACACTCGAAATTCCCGAGTGGACACAAACTTATCAATCTTATTAAACAGAAAAACTCTTTTAAATACGGCTAAAATCATTAATATCGGTTGAAAAACTAAAAAGTTATACATTTGTTCATGAGTTTGAACCTTCCTCATCCATTATTTGAACAATAATGGAAAAAAATCTCCTTAATTAAATTTTTTCATAATCTCATCATGATTTCAAAAATCTTTAGAACACATTTAGTATGTTTTTTTGGAGTATTATGTTTTCGAGTGTTCATTCCACCCCTAGCGGATATTATAGAGACTGCAAAATATTTTCCAGCCATTTTTCAGGATCACTTACATAAAGGATTCTTTTCTGAGATGTGGCCTACATTCGTTCTTAGTTGTTCACCCAGTACATTTAAAATGAAATAAAGGATTTAAAACGTTTATTCACTATTAATGAACAGTACAGTAAATTTGAAAAAAAACAGGTACAAAATTAGAAGAAAAAATTATCTTGTCCAGGAATTCAACCTAAAAAAAATAGAATTGTGTAAGCATATCACATAAAAAGTGTGGAAAGTGGAAACTATTGAACGCATTCAGTGAAAGCAAGAGATAAGAAGGGTGTATTAATCTGTAGTTGTCATAACGTACCATACTTTGAAACTGAATTAATAAAGTTGAACGGATACACATACATTACAACTAGTTTACAAAAAATTTATTAGAATAGTGTTTTAATAATATT
Organism: Galeruca laticollis; assembly: GCA_963921935.1. NCBI lineage: Eukaryota > Metazoa > Arthropoda > Insecta > Coleoptera > Chrysomelidae > Galeruca > Galeruca laticollis. The sequence continues at coordinate 200,533,696 of OY998175.1, read as the reverse complement.
AAAACTAATTTTATAGCATAAAGATTTTATTAAACATTACGTTAAATCAACAGAAATACAATCTGATCAAAGAAAATTCTATCGTTTACTTATGGCTACTTTTTCTCACGCAAGAGTCGCTGTTTCGAGTGCCTCAACCATTCCATAACGTACACTTGAAAATCCTTATCTGTGAAACATTTAAAGGTGTTCTGAACAGCAGCTAATAAAATCCGATACAGTGAACACTTACGAGCATACAGATTAAAACAACCAGATAAATCCCATTACGCAAAACATCTACTTGACTCCAACCATTCATTGACACGTAACACAGAACTAGAAGTACTACATATTTGTTATAAGAAACAAGAACTGGATTTCCTTGAAGAGTTGGAAATTAGAAGACACTTGAGAAACCCACAATATGAAGTCGTCAATGAATAAATAAATCTAGGGAGTTCTCCACTATTAAACTGTATTAAACTGTAAAGATTAGCAGATATAGTTTTCCTGGTTTTCTATATCATTGCACATTTATACTGATCTTAATTGGAAAAATTATATCCAGGATATCACAATAGTGCTAATAATATCTAAGCTCCAATATTTGTAATATCACATCTTCTTCTTTTTTCTATTAACATATATTAAATCAATCACAATGTAGGTCACTTCTTGGTCTAGCCAAAAATAACTACTAATCATCAGGTAGGCATCAAGTAAAATGTAACTTCTGTCATTCTGACAATGATATTCAGTTATCGAAACAATTGTAAATTTTTTAGAATTTTTAATATTTTTCATTATATTGTGGAATTTGCTAGAAACGTTGAGTTTTATTTAAACCACTAACATGAATAGACTGCACGAAGTAAGTGTCGAGACAGTTAATTTCATGAAAAAAATGTTGTTTGTGAATATAACTGAGCCAAATTTAGGAATAAAGGTACTTTGGATACTAAAATGTAAAAGCAAATGTGTAGTTATCTTGAATAGTTTTTCAATAAACATGTTAGAAAAAAAATACAAAATTTCCAAAAAGGTGGGGTAAATATGGAATACCTTATATATCTACATATTATTTGCACCAGTCACAAATATATTCGTCTCCACACTCATTATGTGCCCAGATTAGAGCACATTAAACATTGGGCCCATAGTTCTCCATTCTGATCAGCAGAAAACGCACTATCTCAAAACATGCAACGAGCATCGTCCTCGTCGCTTTCAGTTGTCCCGGTATATCCTCCAAATCGTTGTCAGAATCGTAAAGTTTTACATCTTCGTTTGAATCCTCAGATTCACCAGCAGAAGCTGCATTCTTTTGACGTTCCATTTTGCACTATAACTTCTCCTGTTTTTGAGAATCTTTTTTTGTTTCAAGGATTTTCCTGAAGACAAGTCTCTTTTATCGCCACGCGCTCTTGCCTCCTTTTCCTTTTTTTATTTATTGATTCATTTAGTTTGTCTTTGTAAGGTGACGAGGTAATCACAATAGATCCAATTGTCTTGCGTCCTCTGTTGGATTTTTTGCCGATTGTGTTTAGGACTGGAGATATTTCGAACGGTGAAACAAACTTCTGGGTTGAATCTACGTCTCCATCTTAGTCTCAGTCATCTTCATCTTGGTCTTGGTCATCTTCATCTTGGTCTTGGTCATCTTCATCTTGATCTTGGTCCACAGATTGAGTTCGGCCGGGTGCATTATCTGCTCATGACGTTTTAGAGCATGGTGGTTTATCGATAGAGGTAGTAGAAGATTTTGTTGTTTTGAATTCTTGAATGTTAATGTTAATTCCTATTTTCGCTGCTTCTTGTTCCGCTGTAATGAAGACAGCTACAGAAAAAACATCCCTATTAAAAGGATAAATACCATTAGCCGCTATTGTGTATGTCTAAATTTTTCGTAAGCTCTACCAACTACTCCATTATATCAAAAGGACCAAGAGCCCGTTGGTTTTGATGGACCCAAATACGAATTCCTTCACTATAATAGACTTTTAATGGCCCCGTAAATGATTTATCCAAAAGCTGGAGCTTGTGCGTCGAGTGAAGAGGCAGACATAAAATGTTAACATGGTTTTCCCTTGCAAGATATATAACGTCGATATTGCGAGTGTGGCTATAATGGCCGTCAAGGATTAACAAGAGGGGGTTTCTTTAGTAAGTTTAGTGTACTGGATAAAGTGACGGAAGCACTGTGTGAAAATATGGGACTGTACCCAACCGGATGGATGTCCAACTCCTACTGATCCAGGAGGAGCTCCCTTCATGAGCTTATTGTTCAAATTATTCCTAGGAAAAATAACCATGGGAGGGACAAAGTTTCCAGCCACACTCATACAAAAAATAACTGTTATCAGAGCCCCTCTCTCTGCTGATGTTGATGAAGCAACTTGACGTTTGCCTTTCAGCCCTATTACTGACGATACTTCACTTTGGACAATTGTTAACCCTGATTCGTCTACATTATAAACGTTGTTCGGGGATTAGGGCATTTGCTTTTCAAGAAGGTCAAAACAGCCGGCAACTCTTTCTTTACAAAAACCTGCAGCTCTTGCAAATAATGTCCCCGTTGGCTTCCTTATTGACAATTTTGGACGTCGCTTTAAAAACAAATCAATCCAGGCTTAGCCTGCTAATCCAGATATAGAAAATGGGTGTTTGATTGTTTTCATTATGGCCAATTGATAAGCCATGCGCTTCAGATCTGTCATTGTGAGCCCGTAAAATTTGGACTCCATTTATAAAATGTAATCAACTAGTACTACAACTAGTAGTAACTTCTCTAGCTCTGGTCCCAAAATACATTTTCTTCTAATCTTTGTTTCAGCAGCCTTATCTAGTGAAACTGTGTTAAAATGACTCTGACGAAAGAGCGTTGTACGAGTAACCATATAGGTTTTGAATGCCTTGAGATATCCCATTGTTTTTTCTCTTACTGCCTGGATGACCCTAGCCATGTCCTCTTTCTTGTATTGCTTTCTTTTATTATTGAAAGACGTTTGCTCAGTTTTTCGCGGCATTCTAAAAAAAAGTAGAAACGTGGTATACTTATGGAATACTGGTATTCCATATTACCATTACCAACAACCCACGTCACCAATATTTCAGGTTAGATCTATCATCACATAAAACTAAACGAATGCAACGTCATCTCAATCTTTAGTTTAGTGACATCGTAACACATATTTAACTAAAAACATGCTAATAAAAAAATAGGTTTACTTATTCACTTACGTGTTAAACTTTCCAGGACGCGAAATTCATATGTGCACACATGAAGAACCGAAACCATACTAAAACGGCGCGGAGTAGATCGCATACAATAAAGATGGCATACTTGGATAAGTTTAGCCGGTTTTCGATAGGGGCGGCATTTGGTTTAGTCAAAACCGAGGTAATCCATATTACATGCATATTCCATATTTACACCTTCTCTATATTTTCTGAAATTGAACTTATTTTGAGGAAATGAAAAATAAAAAAAACGAAATAAAATATAACGACGGTTTTTCGCTATTTTCTTGGAAATGTTGAAGTTATATGAAAAAGTGATCTATACAAGAGCTGTTGATTTTGCATAATCTACAACTTTTCTATTAGGTAATTTTCATTTTGATGAAACTTATACTGGTACTGTTTTTATAATAAAAAATAACACAATCTGTTGATTATTTTTCATCTGTCTTAAAATAAAAAAATATCCTAATATTAGAGCCAGATAAAAGTAACAAACCACATTTTTTGAAGTTTTTGATTTTTTTGTTGAAAACTGTAACTATAATTCTTGATTTCTTGGTATATATTTTAACCAAACAATGTGTTTGTTTGAACAAAAAAGAAATTAAACATATATTTCTTGAGCCCTGATTTCAGGATTTGATTAAAAATTTAAAGTAGATTTATCTCAAAACTAAATGAATGTGGCTTATTGCTGTCTTCCCCGAGTGCTTGTAGGAAGAGTAATAATAGACAAAAAAGGGTACGAAAAACATGCGCAATAAGATCGGAAAATGTCTTGAGATCTAAAAGGCTACTTGAGCAAATATATAACTTACTTTACTCGGAAATGTACATTACCAACTTTATAAACAATACCATAAGCTTTGTAAGTTAATCGAAAATTGATTTTACTATCGATCTGTCCAATGGTAGAAGGTTTGAGTATCAACCACACGTCAACGCTACAGTTAGGCTTCAAAGTCATTTGCGGTGGAATAATTTCGATGCACGAAAATTTTTCGTACTTGAACGTAATCGGTAGATACTTGGACCAGTTTTTTATATTAAAAGTGAAATTATAGGGTATCCCCACGTGTAAATCGTCACGATCTAGGGAATGGGGGATAAGTCTAACGTCCGGTTCTTCGATTTCTCCGTACAAACATATTCGTAAGAAGCTGGAAGTGAATTCAAATTCACTGAATTGATTGTCAATTGACGTTACTGAGCCTATCTGGAATTGATCTAAACAAAGAATATTTGTAGAAGATTAAGATCGTTTCATAAAAATTGAAGGTGACTCACCTACTTCTGAATTACTTGAAAACGTTTTCACTTCAATGTCTTTTCCTACAAAAAAAAATTCTATTTTTTTAACAAAATTTCACACGGTTAGACAGAGCAGCTTGTTGCTTTGAATTTGGCGCACAGAAGCATCGATTGCTTGGAGGATATGATGGTAGATGAAAATTGTATGCCACTTGTTTCAGTTAGCATCATGGAGAGGACGAAGTTGTAATGCGCGTTTACTATCGAGACGTAATTTATTATTGTCGTCCATGTCCAGTAAAAACCACAATTTGACTTAGAACAATGAGTTGTGGTTGTGTCGTTACGTAACTTAGATATTCTCAAGATTGATCGAAAATTATATTCTTCTTCTTGAAGTGCCGTCTTCGTTCAGAAGGTTGGCAATCATCAAGGCTATTCGTATTTTGGATACCGCTGCTCTAAAAAGGTGACTATTGGTGGCGTTGAACCATTCGCGAAGATTTTTTAACCAGGAATGTTTTCTCCTTCCTATTGATCTTCTTCCACTTATTTTTCCTTGCACAACGAGCTGGAGCAGTTGATATTTGTCCCCCCTCATAACGTGACCCAGGTAGAGCAGCTTAATTTTTTTAATAGTTAGGACAATTTCCTTGTCTTGTTTTATCCTTCTTAACACTTCGGCATTAGTGACTTTCTGTACCCATGAGATTCTCAAAATGCTGCGATACACCCAGAACTCAAATGCCTCTACTTTCTTTACATCGTTCTTCTGTAATGTCCATGATTCCATGCCATAGTACAGCACTGACAGAACATAGCATCTCATAAGACGCGATTTGAGTTCCAAGCTGAGATCTCGACTGCAGAATACTCGTTTCATCCTAGTGAAATTACTCCGCGCATTTTAAATTGGGATTTTTATTTTCTGAGGGCAGTCCGCATTTTCATTGAAAAGATTTCCCAGATAATTGTATTTTCTCACTCTTTCAATTGGTTGGTTATGTTTCCGATGTTTTGGACCGATTTTGTTATAACCATAAATTTGGTTTTGTTTGTGTTTAGTGACAGTCCATATTCCTCACTAGCATCCACAACTGCATTAACAAGTTTCTGTAGGTCTTGAAGTGTTTCGGCTATCAGCACTGTATCATCGGCATATCTTAGATTGTTGATTGGTCTTCCATTGATTTTAATGCCATATTCCTGATCAGCCAGTGCTCTATTCGTGATATCTTCTGAGTATGCGTCAAAAAGGATTGGTGGAAGCACACATCCCTGACGAACTCCTCTTTTTATTTCTATATCTTCAGTTGTATTTTCTTCTATCTTCACTACTGCTCTTTGACCATAATAGAAATTTGAAATAATGTTGATATCTCTAGTAAGTTTTTGCCTGCAACAGTTTTATAAGGTGATTATGGCGCACTTTATCAAAGGCTTTAGTGTAGTCAATAAAGCATAGATACATATCCTGGTTCATGTCTAGGCATCTCTGGGACATAACGTCAAGTGCGAATACCGCTTCACGGGTACCCAGGCCATTTCTAAATCCGAATTGAGTTTCACTGATGTCCTGTTCTAGTTTCCTATATATTCTGGTATGTATGACTTTTAAGAATGCTTTCAAGGTATGTCCCATTAGACTTATAGTGCGATAATCTTGACAATGTTTAGGATTTCTTTTCTTTGGTAGCGTTATAAAAGTTGATATCAGCCATTCCTGTGGTATGATTCCTGATTTATAGATGTTGTTAAACAGATCCACCAAGACATGTATCTGTTATTCTTCAATAAGTTTAAGAACTTCGGCTTGTAGTTCATCTGGGCCTGGTGCCCTCCTGTTTTTCAGCGAGTTCATAGCATATAAAACTTCTTTCTTTGTTATTTCTGGTCCTTCGTCTCTGTCCGCGCATTCAAGGTATTCCTTCTGTCTATGGTGTTCCTCGACGTAATTTTTCCAGGCTTTTAGTTTTTCTTTTATATCTGTTATTATTCTACCATCTATGTCGTATAATGTATTGAGTCGATTCCTGCATTCCTGCTAGTTTTTTTACTTTCTTGTGTATATTGGAGCTGTCATGTTTTTGTTGCAGTTCTTCGATTTCTTCACATTTTGTTTTATAGAAACTTTCCTTTGCCACTCTGATTTTCTTTCGTATTTCGACTTGTATGGTTTTGTATTGTTGTTCGCATTTGTCTTTAAAAGTTCTTCTTTTATTCATGAGATGTAGAATTTCGTCAGTCATCCAATCGTGTTTTGCTGTACGTATCTCATTCTTACAAATTTCCTTCATAGGTTCCATCAACGCTGATTTAAAGTGATGCCATTTCTTATTTATATCATGTTGGTTCTGATTTTCTTCTTCCAGATCAAGTTTTCGTAAGTTGTTGTCTATTTTTGTTTTTATGTTCTGACGAGTTTTTTCCTTCTGTACATGTCCAATATCCACTTGGTTCCTTTTAGTGCTTTTCATTGTCCTCTTTAATTTGATGTGAATTCGTGCTATCAATGGATTATGGTCGGAAAACACGTCAGCGCCTGGATATGCTTTTACCGATTTAACACAATTTCTGTATCTTTCATTTACCAAAAAATAATCTATTTGATTTCTTACCGGTTTCTTTTTGTTGTCTTGCGGAGATTTCCAGGTATATAGTGTTCGCATGGAAAGTTTGTAGAAAGTGTTTGTTATTATGTAGTTGTTCACTTGGCAAAATTCTAGCAACCTGTCACCTCTTTCATTTCTCGTCCCAAGTCCGTACTCGCCTACGTATTTATCACATTTTCCGTTTCCAATCTTAGCATTAAAATCGCCTAAGATAATTGTAACATCTCTTGATTTTATTGAAGATAGGACTGACTAATCACCTTCGTAAAATAGCTCGATCTCTTCATCAGGTTTTTCGGCTGTAAAAGCATATACTTGTATGATGTTTAGTTTGGTCGTATCTGTTTGAAGTTGTAAAAGTTATATATCTGTTATAGGAGTGAAACCAATCACCGATGACATAATATTTTTCGACACAAGAACTGCAACTCCATTTCTATGGTGGGCTTCATTATTTCCAGAGAAATATATCATACCGTTTGCCGTGGTGAGTTGGCCCGAATCTAGCTACCTGCTGTCGCTGATACCGAGTATATCTATACATAGTCTTTCCATCTCTTGTATTACATTATGCATTTTTCCCGACTCAAACATACTCCTGACATTCCATGTACCAATCTTTAGTATATTTCCAATTTGGTGTTGTGCTGTTGTTGGCTTCGATTTGTCACAGGGGTTTCGCAGATTAACGACCTGGGAGGCCCTGTGGTCTCGCTTTGGTCTTCCTCCCCTGCCGGATCTTGGTATCCGATATCCATGATCAGTAAAGTTTGTGTTTTGTTGTATAGCCATGATGCTTATACTAGAGAAATCCATGTGGAGCTTTAATGTAGTGGTTTATCCTTGCCTTCTACAAACTTATGCCGTTGACTAATAATAGTTCTTCCGCCTGTAGGGCCAATTTCTCAACCCTAGGTCAAGAGAGTGCCCTTATATTGTTGCTTTCATATGTCCCCAAAAGCAGGGTTGCCATTTGCACCAGATCCGCCAGGGCCAGGGACCCTAAACAGGTACTAGCCTCCCGGGTCAGGAGACGCCTGGAATCTGCAGTAGGCAGGGATTGATTCATTCTTCCTGATAGGACTATCCAAAAGGAGTTCCTACCTGCTACCTAATAATAGATAAAGACTACTAAATAATAAAACATTAACTTTACATCAAACCTGCAATCAAGCAAAATATGTAGAAGCGGCTCAGCTACACTCAAATGCCTACAAAGAACTATCTTGTCCACCTTCGTTAAATACTTCTACGTCTAACCATCCACTAGATTATTAGCAAGAAATTGAGGACCCTCAACTAAGTGACACACTAACTCCCTTCAAATCTTCTAATATGTGCTTCTTTTGTGGACATAGATGGCATCCTCAACTTAAATGTCCTGCGAAACACTCTGCTTGCTCTGTCTGTAAGAAAAAAGGACACCTGGCCTCCGTATATCAATCATCAAAAATAAAACAGTCCAACAGAGATACAATTGCATCTGCTATAAGAAATCCAATTATAGCTGTTTTTCATCCTAGCCTATCTAAGTCTACAATTAAAATTTTAGTCGATGGCGTTTATGTTGATGCTTTGGTAAATACTTTATAAGTTCTAATATCGTTCGATCCAGAAATATTGAAACGTTTCCTCTCACTGGCCTCTTCATCATTTACTTCTAAAATACTAGCATATTCTTCAGTCAACCTTAAATTCTATGGACACAACCATATTAATGTTAATTTATCAATTCTTGACAATCTATGTTCTGATGTTATATTAGGTCATGATATCTTGAGTAAACACTCGTCTTTGGAGTTGAAGCTAGGTGGGAATAAATCTCCTCTTCGCATTTCTAGTTTAGTGGCTCCTAAAGTCCACGAAGCCAATCTTTTTGAAAATATATCTCGTGATTGCTGTTCTATTGCTACCAAATCTAGAAGATATTCACAGACCGATGAAAAATTTATCGAATCTGAAATCAAAAATCTTTTACAGGAAGGTATTATTGAAGAAAGTCGTTCTCCTTGGAGTGCACGAGTCTTGATTACTTCCAACAGTAATTATAAAAAAAAGAATGGTAGTTGATTACTCTCAAACGGTAAATAAAATCAGATTTCTAGATGCATTTCCACTTCCTAGAATAGATCAAATGATTCAGAGTATATCTCAATATACATTTTTCAGCGCTGTTGATCTTCAAAGCACTTATCATCAAATTCCTATCAAGTCTTCTGATAAACAGTTCACTGCTTTTGAAACTTGTGGGCAGCTCTACCAGTATTCTAGAATAGAGGATCTTAAAGATACATTTGCTTATTTAGATGACATTACCATTTGTGGTAAAACCCAGGAGGAGCATGGTTTCAACTTGCACATATTCATCAAAATTGCACAAAAGTACAGGCTTACGATCAATGACTCCAAATCAAAATTCTCTACTGAAACAATCAAACTTTTAGGTCACATTATTGAAAGTGGCATCATTAAGCCTGATCCAGATCGTATTAAGCCTCTCATGGAACTTTCAGAACCCAATGGTCTTCCATCTTTAAGTAGGGCATTAGGTTTGTTTTCTCACTATTCTCAGTGGATACCATGTATAGACTGATGCATCCGATTTTGCAATAGCTGCGACTCTTTCTCAATCTGGCAAACCAGTGGCTTTCTTTTCAAGGACTCTTACTGGTAGTGAAAAGAATCATTCATCTGTCAAAAAGGAAGCTTATGTGATCGTCAAATCTATCATTTGATTCGGCTAAATGTGGAATAATCTTTCGAGATCTGCTGAAACTAAATGCACTAGGTGATTCTTCTTCAACATAGACAACTAAACTCAAATGTATGGATAAACAAGTTTGGCCTCTAGGTATCTGTCCTGATATATACAATTATATTATAAGTATGCGCTAGCTCAGAAAGTTGTGCTATTTGCAAAATAATCAACAACTGCAAAAATGCACGAAAACGCCGCTTTTTCTATCACTATTTTCAATATAACTCTGTACATATGCAGTTTAGAGAAAAAATCATTACTTGTGAGCTTGTTCGTTATGAAATTTTCTACAAGATAGAGTTGATTTAAAATTCGAATTCATTATATTTTCGTTGCTAGATAGCAATAAATCGGAAAAAAAGTGACAAAAATCGTGGTAATTTTGAGGCGCGTAACAACCAGGTAATAAATTGCACAATTATGCTATAAATAAAGATTTAAGTACTTTAGAGTATTACAAAATGAAATACCAAAACCCGATCCAAATTTATTTGTTGGTTTTGATGTGGTTGATTTAACCGAGCAAAAACAAAACACTGTTTTTCCACGTCAATGCTGGGAACAAAGTTTTGCATTTTGATTGCTGTCGATTTTTTTACACATTGTTGGGCCCGTTAGCTATCATATAGAATCGATATAAGGTCGATTTTCTGTTTTTAACAACATTTGGCGCGATTTTGAAAGTTTGTAAAATTTTCACTTAATTAACAAAATATTTAGGGAAGCGGTTTTTTGAGAGCGAAATCAGCGACGACGACAACGAAGAAATACCTTGTAAAAAAACTAAATATGTTTAAAAATGCGATGTTCATGAGATTACAATAAATACTTTTTGAAAATATCAAATATCTAGTTATGTCTGCATTTTTTTTATCATACCGATATTAATCACTAAATATTTTTTTTTATTTCTGTCAAACATTATATTGCTGCGTAATTATTGAAACTTACGATAAATATTGGTGCACAACGCATTCCTACCATCGATATTATCATTTCCTTAAATATACAACAACGTTCAAAACTGTGAAATTTTAATTAGTAGTAATACGCCGGTAATCTTTAATAATATTGCTATGAAACATTGAGAAATAGGTTCCTCTCGATTCGAAATATCGATTAAAAAAAAATGATCAAAATCGAAGCAATAGAAGCCGAGATATCGCGACTAAAGCGCCCGCGCTGGTTTTGAACGCTCGATTTCAATTTCCGCCGCTCATCCCCTCCCCACCGGTTTCGCCGCTCGGATGGTTGTCTCGCCAACATTCATTGAATTTTCCTGCAAAAAGCACACCTACAATATTATTTATATAAACGCCTACGAAAAGTACTCGACAAACCTACCAAATTCTTTTTTCTCCAAATGACATTAAAAGCGGCCTTTTAATGACACTTGGCAGGCTTAGAAGTTGTACTTTTAATGCCTAGGCAGAAAAAGTCCACTTTCACTGCCTAGGCAGAAAAAGTTCGTTGCTAGGCAACCTTCCAAGTAATAATTCAAATCAAACTGGTTATCAAAATTGACAATGACATTAAGAAAACTCAAAATGATGCTGATGATAATAAACTGGTTTTATTGCATTAAAACTACAAACTACAACACGAAATTTTTATTTATTAGATATATTTATGGTGAATTGTGAACAACTATTTAATACAATTGAACTCTGTCCACTTCCCTCCTTTCCAGTAAAATTAACAACTTTAGTATCCACACTTGATACTCCGGAAACGCCAGAAAATATTTTTCGTACTTCCGGGCCTAAAGTGACAACTTCACTCCCTTGTGACAGGTACTAAAGTGTCACATTTAATCCCTCCGGGATTAAATATTGACGAAACTCCCGGAACGATTAAATCACAAACAAACGAATTTAAGGGATATTTTATTGAAAAATATAATTAATTAGAATGGTAATTAACGTTAATATTCAAATTTACAATGACACTAGTAATGACAATGTTTCTAAATTATAACTGTCACAACGCAATGTTACTATGGTAACTTATTTTAAAGACAGTTTATTAAATGAGTTGAAGAGAGAAAAAACTGATTGAAATTATTGAAATAATTAATAAAATCATACCGGAAGTACGAAAAGTATCGTATATACCTTGCGACTGAAGTACATTTAATCCTTCAGGTAAATTATGGCCCTCCCTGCGGTCGGGCCATAAACTTTACCTTCAGGATTAAATGTACTACTTCAGTCCCGCGGTATATAATATACTATTATTGCCGATGTTCGACTTATTGGCTAGCGAGTCCTCAATATAGCCCTCCGCGACAGCGGAAGACTTCCATCCTCCATGTTTCTTCAACATTGTTATGTCCCCACCAGAATGCACCAGCAACGTGGCCGAAGTTCTGCGAAAGCAATGCCCGGTATACTCTTTCGCATGGGATAGTCCCAGAAAAGTAGCAATTTCTTCTGGCATTTTACAGAATTTGTGAATGCCAATGAATTGATGATGTGCTTTACCGTTCGCATACTTATAGAAGACACGCCGATTATTTAAATTCGAGGGTCTGGAGGCTGCATATTTTCTGTAAACGCTTAAATATTCCGTTACTACAAAATATCTTGACCTTTTGGTCTTAGTATTTGGTAGCATAATTAGCAATTTGTCGCCCATATCATTTATATCATGTTTTCATTTGCAAAAGCTCATCACATCTACAAGCCCCAGCGACTGCAACAATAAGTACAACCTAAAATATAAATTGAAAATTAGTTCTTTAATCCATAATAGATCATTTTCATTATATTCCTACCTTCGTACACAAATACAGTTCATCTGGGGCATCTGATAAAAATTTCTCGTTTTCTTCTCTTTGAAAAACTCGGGATTTTTTTGCATGGAAACCGTCTGACTGGCGTTTCAAAAAAGCCCGTAACTTCAAGTATTTTGCCAAATCAATGTTATTTTTTATGTTCAGGGTAGCTTTCAAAATCGAATAGGTAGACCATAACGTTGAAGGCTTAATTTTCTTTGAAAGGTCGGAAAAATAGAGAATCAGCACATTTTCAGAGAAAGATCCTATATTTTTCTTCTGTCTATATTCCATGAATCTGCTGTATGTGAGTTTATATACAGTTCTTGATTTTTCCGGTAAAAGGTTAAATTCCACATCTCGCGCCTGGTCTCTTATCTCAGGTGGTGTTAATTGCATCAATTCATCCTCACTTAGCAGTAAATCCATTTCTAACATGATAACTTTTCAAAATTGACAATGACAAAGTAAACACTAAACAAACATATTCAACAAACGTCATCAGCGGTAAATATAGTAACGCAGGGCCCAGTTACCTTTGATAAAATAATTTAGTTATTTGGATATTGATAATGAAATGCAATTTAAATATGAAAAAGTCGATTTTGCGTGGAATTGGAACAAATTTGAAGAAAAAATCATATGTTTCACACGGCAGAAAAGCAGATTTAATGCCTTGGCAGTTATATTGAAAATAGTGATAGAAAAAGCGGCGTTTTCGTGCATTTTTGCAGTTCTCGATTTGTTTTGCAAATAGCACAACTTTCTGAGCTAGCGCATACCTATAATATGATTGTATATATCATTTTCGATCAATCTTGAGAATATCTAAGTTACGTAACGTCACAATTATGTCAAGAAGTAATATATAATATAAGAAGTAATATATAATCTGTAATTTCAAATCGCTTTTTATTGAAGATATAAAGTTGAATTAACAATTTTTAATGAAATTTACTGTCTCGTGAAATCTACTCATATTCCTGTTTTAAATGAAACTAACTGTTTCTAGACAATTACACAGTATATTGAAAAAAATGTTCTTTAATGGGGATATTTTTGTTTTTATATTTTACAATTTTGTACTCACATTACTTTTTGTTTTAAAAGAAATTGTTGCATATTAGAAATATCAGCTGCATATGTGATGGTTCTATAATTTTTTATTTCATTAGTTTGTTTAGGGAATATTAGTTGTAATGTAATGTAATGTAATGTAATGTAATGTAATGTAATGTAATGTAATGTAATGTAATGTAATGTAATGTAATGGAATGTAATGTAATGTAATGTAATGTAATGTAATGTAATGTAATGTAATGTAATGTAATGTAATGTAATGTAATGTAATGTAATGTAATGTAATGTAATGTAATGTAATGTAATGTAATGTAATGTAATGTAATCTAATTCGTCGTTTTTATTAATTAATTTATTTATCATATGCAATGGATAACCGTTGCTATTTGTTTAATTTAATCAATTTCTCAATATTACATTTGTTCATAGGAACTGAAAAAGCTCTATGTATCATTGAAGTATATGCTGCTAATTTATGTGTCATGGGATGACTGGAATTATATGGAATAGTTTTCTGTAAATTGAATAATCAAGTACATTATCAACTCTTTGAAGAAATTATTAAATCAAGAAAATCGACTATTTTCTTCAACTTCGAATGTAAATATAATTTTAGGGTGTAATTTATTAATAAGGTTGAGAAATATATCACATTTTCGTTCACTACCTATAAAACAAACTATTGATATATGTCATCTACATATATATACCAAAATAAAATATTTTTTGAAATATTACTTTAAAACATTTTTTTCTAAACTGTTCATAAGAATGTATTTTCAAACAAATCCAACAAATCCAACGTCCAACGAGTTATCCAAAAGTGGTATTACAAACAATTTCCTAAACAAACTAAAAAATAAAAACTTTTAAAACCATCACATATGCAGGTAATATTTCTAATAATATTTCAAAGATAATATCTTTAGCAACAAATACACCAATTTCTTTCAACCCTTTAGGTGTCTCTGGTAGCTATATATACCAGAAGCCATTAAAGCGAATAATTCAAAGGGCGTTCGCGCAATTCTCAATTTTATGAAATTAGTCGTAGTTAGAATGGTTACTGGTAGGTATAGATGCCAACTACCTATTACTAGTGCGCGCATTGCGATTTGGAATTGCTGTGGTATCATTTGATACCAGTGTTCATTACCGATACCATCGTGTAGGATTTCAGTGAAATTGTTGTGTTTTGATTGTTAAAATTTTATTGTTTACGTCTGTATATTGGCAGTTTGAATTAAGTTAGTTATTTATAAATGTTTTTGCTAGTATTGTAATAATTATCTTCAAATTATTGGATCTGTAACATTTAAACATTTTAGATTTATTTTGTATTTCTGAAACATAACCACAAAAACAAGGTGTTTATTTTTGTTTCGCCAAAATTTCAAACTTCGTTTTATAAAGGTTATGTTGGTTGCAAAGTAATGAAAAAACATGTATACCTACGTTCCTAGCAAAATTTTCGCAAATATTTTTGGCGCTAGGAAAATACCGGGAGTCCGATCGGAAAATTACCATTATATTTAAAAGATATTTTTTACTAACAAAACTAAATGTATTTTATAGTCTTATTAGGTGATCGCAGTCCATATAGTTAGTATATTTCATGAGGGTGTTTTCCTTTTTTTCAGCATGTCCAACCAAAAACCGCTAACTCAAGCCGAGTTAGATGACATAGCCACAAATCTTAGGGATATAGACTATTGAGATTCAGAATTCGGAGGTGACGATGATGCTAACGATGATCTACCTTTGGACTCTCTACCTTTATCGTCAAGAAACATATCTATTGCATCTTCACCCTCATTAGTTGATGACGCTAAGCCCAGCACCTCCTCAAATTTTACGTTGAGAAATAGAGTCCTAAATGCTACTTTACGTGACGAGAGTGATGACGAAGAAGCTTTCCATGACTCAGATGCTGACCCCGACTTTGAACCAACTGATGATTTTGTTAATCCACCGAACAAGCTTCGAAAGCTGTTTTATGCATATAGTGAACAGTCTTCCGATGAAGAACAGCCAGATGAATTAGCTGCTTCACAAAAAATAGTTTCTTCATTACAAAGCAATTCTACAAGTGAAAAAATTTATTCTTGGTCAAAAAAAAATGTTCAGAATTTGAAATTCAATTCATTCAATTATGCCGAGTCCTCATCAGTAAACATTACGGTCGATTCCTGTAAACCAATAGATTTTTTCAAGCTTTATTTCAACTACGTAATATGTCTAAAAATAGTTGATGAATCAAATCGATATGCAAATCAACAAAAAATTGAGTTGGGATTGAGTTTAGAAGAACTCGATGCATTCTTAGGTATACTGATAGTAATGGACTTTCACAGTCTTTCCACAATAAAATCATATTGGTCCACAAATATGAACTTTTACGTAGAACGTATTGCAAAAGTCTGAAAAGATTTTAAAAAATTCTTAGTTACCTGCATCTTAACGACAATGAAAGCATGCCTCAACCGAAAACCCCTAACTTCGATAGGTTGTACAAACTGAGACCATTAAAAAATCATCTTAAAACTTCGTTTTATTCGGTCTATACGCCATATAGACATTTATCAATAGACGAAAGTATGTGTGCTTTTTTTAAAGGGCGTACATCGCTCAAACAATATATGCCTATGAAATCCATCAAAAGGGGTTTTAAAATTTAGGCATTGGCATGTGCTAGAACAGGATATCTTCTTGATTTTCCAATTTATCAGGGAAAAGCGGAATCAACAGAAGAAAATGCGTTGGGTGAACGTGTAGTACTAGAGCCGTCTGAAAAATTCCAAAACCGTGATTACTGCTTATATTTCGATAATTTTTTTACTACAATTCCACTTCTACGAAAACTTTTAGATAGAGATATCTTTGCTTGCGGTACATTAAGGCAAAATAACAAGCATTTTCCGAAGCACCTGCTGGGCATTGATAAGGATTATTCTCATAATGAATCGCAATCAGTTGCTGCTGGTGATTTGTCAGTATATAAATGGAAAGATCGTGGAACAAAATGCGTAACACTTGCAAGTAATAGACTCGATTTCAAAGAAAAAACGAGAGTCCTACGAACAAATAAGATAGGGCAGAGAGACAATGTTCCGTGCCCCGAAGCTATCGCCGATTATAATAGGCATTTGGGAGGGGTAGATCTTCATCATCAATATCATGCCAATTACTCGATCGCTTGGAAATCTTGACGGTGGT
Organism: Galeruca laticollis; assembly: GCA_963921935.1. Lineage (NCBI taxonomy): Eukaryota > Metazoa > Arthropoda > Insecta > Coleoptera > Chrysomelidae > Galeruca > Galeruca laticollis. Next base: position 200,516,778 of record OY998175.1, on the reverse strand, counting down.
GGCTAAATTTTTTTTTATTATCTAGTAGATGCTGTAATAGTCAATAGCTATGTGCTCTATAAAGAGTCAGTAAAAAACAAAATCCCAAAGATAAACCGATGACACCTCTGCAGTTTAGAAGTGAACTAGCAGATCAGTTGATTGGAACTTCTTTACAAAGAAAATAAAGGGGACCTCCACCGAAGAAGTCCTCAATTGCAAACGTCGGTTCTCATTTACCCATCAAAGGAACCTACCGACGCTGTGCCCTCTGTATCTCGTCCAAAAAGAAGCAAACTCGGTGTAATATTATATGTAAAACTTGTAACGTTGTTTTATGCAAGGATTGTTTTGCACCGTACCACTCAAAATAACTTCTCTTCATTTATATAACTTTTTGCAATAAAGATGTGATTTATGAAAGTATTAGTTTTTGATTGAAATGACATGTGAACAAATATAAAAATTTCGGTAACTATGGCTACCACTGCTCAACATATATTAGTGTTTTGTATTAATGCTCAGTGGTAGCTATATTTACCTACGGCTACAGCCCGTTCAACTGGCTATTTTGAGATTTTTTAAAACATTTTTACCTAACTTCTGACGTGGCTTTTAATAATATGCACTATCAAAAATTTTATATTTCCACGAAAAATATATTTTGCCTTAAAGGGTTAAAAGAGAAAGTGATGTGAGTACAAAATTGTTAAATGTAAAAATAAAAATATCTCCATTAAAGAAGTCTGGTATATAATGACTTAAATGTCCAGAGTGTAATGCTGTCTATTTGGGTCAAACCCTTTGAAATTTTGAAATCAGATACAGTGAACACTTACGAGCATACGGATTAAAACAATCAGATAAATCCCACTACGCAAAACATCTATTTGATAACATTAACACCTAATAAAGGACTAGAAGTAAGGTAAAGTGACCAAATATGGGCACCCTTAAGAAAAAATCACTGTAAAACCCATATTTTCCCCAATTATTCATTTCAAAAAATTGGGTATGTTCTAACGCACATATAGGACTCGCTAAACCCAGTAAATACTGTATTTACCAACGTAAGCCTGAGGTACACAAAAAAATGTTTTCGCTTTTTGGTGCCTACATTAGGTACACCATGTTCATAATATGGGCACATTTTGTTCCAAATATGGGCACTAGATTCTAGTATGACCAAGTCCCTCACAACAATAGTTCTGAAGTAATACTCAAGGTGAATTGAAATTAGGCGTTGAATAAAACACTTTGTTTTAAAGTTTGTATGAGTATGAAAAAATAAAACCTCAATCTTGAAGATCAAAACTCAACAATTCATGTAAAAAAATGGAAACGTCATAACAAATAACGACATAAGCAAGTCATCAGTCACAAAGTAGACATTTAAAAATCTGCAGTTCATCCTCTTCAGTCAGTCCCACGAATTCCTCGTTAACCCACCTTTTGCAGTAAGAGCACTGTCGCATGGACAGCTTTAGGTAGGTTTTGTACAGTGGACGTACTTTCTTGGTTGTGACTAACGATTTTCTGATTTTTGCGGATTTTGATGCAGCACTCTTCGCCACAACATTTTGAGTGAACATTGAAGTGTCTAATTTGATGGCTCTGTAGTTCAAAGCCTTCTTTCGTGTTTGTGTTCAGTTAGTATTGGTTTCACTCTTATTCTCTGGAATAGGTAAAATATGAGTGAACGACAATGAGTGTTCATCAGTCTCTTCTTCTGAACTGGACTCATCTGCAGCGATTCCAGCATCCTCTGAACTGTGCGACGATGGGGCAGCATATTCACTGTCCTCACTGCACGTATCACTGTCAGATGAAGCCGTACGATTACGTTGCGGCTTCTTAGTCATAGAAGCTTTCTTAGGAAGGACTGGTTGCGGACATCTGTTTTGACTATTACGATCTATAGCTACGATGGGTGGACTCACTCTTTGTTGATTTTTATCTGAAACATTAGGATCTTGAATCACATCCAGCTGTTGAACTTCTTCTGTGGACTGATAAATGTCCAGACGTTTTTCTGTTAGTCGGGAGGGTGTATAGGCCGTTCCAGGAATTACGGTTGAGTCATAAGGATATATCCTTGTATCTTGAAATCCATTTGCCATATTTGTGGGAGTTACTGCCTTGGTCCAAATCTTTAACAACACTATACCAAAACTTGTTTGTTCAGTCTTCTATCAACTTGGTGCCCCCAAAAGCGCTGAACTTCATCATCCCAGTGGTACTCAAACGCTCGGAACACCGACTTATCCATGGGTTGAAGTTCGTGGATGCAATTACTTGGCAAACACAAGTTTTTTCGTGACGGTCAGTCGTAGCGACGATATTTGCATCCAAGTGGGATTTCGCCCCATCGAATATCAGCAAAACTTTTCCCGGTGGCTTGTTTTATGAAAAGTGATCTATCTATTTGACGAAAGTTTCTGTAGTCATGCTACCCTTTGGGGTTATGAATACTTTGGCACCAGGCGGTAAGTTGTTCGAATATTCGGTTTTATTCGTTTGCCCCTTGAATAAGAGGATACTACAGTCACATTTTATCCATGTTCTGGTGCTATCATAGGAACTATTTCAATTCCTTTTTGGGTTAAGACCTTTGGCTCTTTATGAAGCGTAAATTGACAGCCAATTTCTTTATTCAATTTTGCCACTCGAGCTGGATTAACTGTTTCTGATTTCCTTTGGGCTAGATCTGGATGACACTGGAGAAACAGTTTAAGCTATTTACGCACAATTAGTAAGGATGATTTTCTGCTTGGTGGTAGTGTCACATTATTTTCAACGCAGAATGTGTGAACGGTTATTCGCAAAACTTTCGAGGTTAATGGCATAGCGATTTCGCCAAATCTAAAAATGCGGCTGCAAAGCTCTTGTTCTTGCGTAGCAGTAATCATGGAGTGTCTCCCTAAACGTTTCTCGGCATTTCCTGCATGAGCATGACGTGGTGAAGTACTACGTGGGATATTAATATTTTGGGTGGCTCTTTTTATTGATGTTCCATTTCGCACAGCCTCCATGGACCTGCTTAAGTTGACCTGGCTCCACTTTGCCCTTTAGTTGGTGCCATTTCCTGAAATTAAGAAAAAAATGTGGTAGATACAATTTATCGGTGCATAATATGGGCACTGTCCATATTTAGCGCTGAGGCTGGTGCCCATATTTGGCTACATGACCTTCACGAAGTTAATTGGGAAAAAAATGTAAAAAGTATCTTAAATGAATATCTTAACAACTACAGCTTCAAACAGAGTAAGTTAGCTAACAAATGATGTATAGCATGAATCAGTTTGAAAAAGATGAAAAGCCAAAGACTTACCGTATATTATAACTCACGCACACAAATCGCCATTATGAAGTACATTTCATAGCTTAAGACCTGCCATCTGTTGAGATAGCATAGGCGTTAGTTAGTGGTAATATATATTACTTTTCTTAGCTATCTCGTGGAGAATAGCACAATGAATCGAAATTTTAAAGGGGTGCAAATATTTGGAGTGGTGCCCATAATTGGTCAATATACCTTACTGCATATTTGTAATAAGAAACAACAACTGGATTTCCTTGAATAACTGGAAATTAGAAGACACTTAAGAAACCCACAATATCAAGTCGTCAATGAACAGATAAATCTAGGGAGTTCTCCACTTTTAAACTATTTTCTTAAGTATCATTGTAAAGATCACCAGATATAGTTTTCCTGGTTTTCAATATCGTTGCACAGTTATACTAATCTTAAATGGGAAAAAGATATCCAGGATATCCCCATAGGGCTAATAATATCTAAGCTATAATAATTGTAATACCATATCTTCTTCTTTTTTCTATTAATATATATTAAGTCTATCACAAGGTAGGTTAGTCCAGGAGAATTAGCGAAAAAGCTTTATTTCACGATTCAACAGCTATTTCACCCCTATAAATCAAGGAAAAAGCTGAGAATTAGACCCCAAACCTTTGAAATATGTCGTGACGTAGATTAGATATTGGTTGGAATTGCTCGGAAATCATCTAAGAAAAGAAAATATGAAGGTCCGCCAGCTGAAAAAGTTGTGCTATTTGCAGGAAAAATCATAAACTGCAAAAAAACGCAAAAATTGCTAATGTTTTCTGATATTTCTTAATATAGCTCTTTAAATATGCAAGATAGAGAAAAAAAGTATACTCACGAATTTGTTCTTTATAAAATTCTCTACAAGATATAATTGGTTTAAAATCGATATATTCAATTTTTTCGTTGAGAAATGGCGATAAATGCAAAAAAAGTAGCTAAAAAACGAGGTTATTTTAAAGCATTTGTTTCGCAGATAAGAAATCACCCAATCACGCTATAAATTGGGATTTAAGAACCTTATTATAGTATAAAACAATTAATTGTTAATTAATTTCCGCGAGAAAATTAACGTCATTTTTGCGTTCATGCCAGGCTTACATTTTTGAGTTGTAATAGGCACCGATTTTTTATAATTACTTAGACCTCTAAACTATAATACACAATAGTTATAATGAACAATTTTTAAGTTTTTATCATTTTTACGCGATTTTGAAAAGTTGAATAATTTGGTCTTATAAATAATTAATTTTTGCAGCGAATCTGGATACCGAAGAAAAATACTCAAAGTATCTAAAAAAAGTTCTCGGACAGACGCTCCTTTAAAAAAAATGCGTTCCATTTGGCCGAATAGGTGCTGAGATAATAAACGTCAAAGATCGGTATAACTATTAATGTTGTAACAATTAAAAAAATGCCAGCAGATAGATTTTTCCGAGAAGTTTTTGTATGTGCTTTGAGATATAACATCGCCCTTGTCCATGAAGTAGGAAAAATCAAAGAAAGTTGTAGCGGTAGCGTTCGGCGCGTCAAATCTGAGGGGAGTGGGGATAGAGTGCGAAACTTGAAATCTACGCTTCAAATCGAGCGCGGAGCAAAAAGTTGCTGTATCTCGGCTTCTATTGGGCCGATTTTGATGATTTTTTTTAAATCGATGTAGCAAAATGGAAGAAACTCATTTTTCAGAATGGCCTCTACCAATTATGACAATTTAAGCATCTACAGAAACTACTTATAATTTGGCATTTTTTTATGTTGATAATAATCAATGATTATAATTATGTCCATGCTAGGATTGTGTTGTTCATTGCAAATTTCAATTTTTTTAATTCGTAACTTAGTTCCTTAGTTTCATTATTATTATTACTATTCGAAGACGCATAAGTGCAAATATATTTATATTGTTTATGTCCTTATTTCTCTGACCTGAGGTTTGTTGCCCTTTCGGGAAAATTCCTGGTTAAATTTTACGACAGACAGTTCCCCCCCCCCTCTACTTCATGCACAAGGGCGATGTTATATCTCAAAGCACATACAAGAACTTCTCGGAAAAATCTATCTGCTGGCATATTTTTTATTGTTACAACATTAATAGTTATACCGCGAACACTCTCGATCTTTGACGTTTATTATCTCAGCACCTATTCGGCCAAAAGGAACGCATTTTTTTTGAAGGAGCGTGTGTTCGAGAACTTTTTCTAGATACTTTGAGTATTTTTCTTGGGTATCCAAATTCGCTTCAAAAATTAGTTATTTATAAGACGAAATTTTCAAACTCGCGTAAAAAAATGATAAAAACTTAAAAATTGCAACTCAAAAATGTAAGCCTGGTATGAACGCAAAAATGACGTTAATTTTTTCGCGGAAATTAATTAACAATTAATTCATCTAAAAACCATCAGGCCTTTGGCATATTGTTTTATACTATAATAAGGCTCTAAAATCCCAATTTATAGCGTGATTGGATGATTTCTTATCTGCGAAACAAATGCTTTAAAATAACCTCGTTTTTTAGCTACTTTTTTCGCAATTATCGCCATTTCTCAACGAAAAAATTGAATATATAGATTTTATACCAATTTTATCCTGTATAGAATTTCATAAAGAACAAATTCGTGAGTATACTTTTTTTCTCTATCTTGCATATTTAAAGAGCTATATTAAGAAATATCGGAAAAATTAGCAATTTCTGCGTTTTTTTGCAGTTTATGATTTTTCCTGCAAATAGTACAACTTTTTCAGCTGGAGGACCTTCATATTCTCTTTTCTCATATGATTTCCCAGCAATTCCAACCAATATCTAATCTACGTCACGACACAGCCATGTCAAACTGTAGTGCTCCTGGCCTAGGTCAAAAATAATTATTAAACATAAAGTAGGCATCAAATGAAATGTAACTTCTGTCACTGTGACGATGATATTTAATACCGAACCAATTGTTAATTTTATAATGTTTAACATTTTTTCCAATATATTGTGGAATTATGTAGAAACAGTTAATTTCATTTAAGACAGTAATTTTTAATCAAATTGTACTCGTCGGCGTTTTATCTCGTAGTGATGTCAATGTCAGTTTTGTTGAGTAAAAAAAATAGAAAATTTCGCGCGACTGTCTGAGTTCAACCAGACTAGGTCCGTTCAGAAAACATACTGACTCAATTCTTATACCCTGTACCCTTACAGGTATGTGTTGTTTAGTGGAGTTGGGCATCATGCTATTCATCTCCAGCTCACTCTCCCCTCATTTCTGTCCTGCATTAGCCTGTTTATCTCGTCCCATTTTAAGTCTCTCTTACTTGCTGCTGCCTACACGTCTTCTAACTAGGCTCTCCTTGGTCGTCATTTGAACTTCTTCTGGTAAGTTCTAGCTTCGAATACGTGTTCTAATATTCTTTCTTCAGCCATTCGTTATAGATTGCCGAACCATATCAGTTGACTTTCTTCAATTTTTTCTACTATCGGTCTTAGCTTTAGATTTTATCTTTGTGTTTAATTCCAAACTTTATCTCTCCTGGTTTTATTTTCTATTTTCCTTAGAAATCTCATCTCCGTCGCATTTAGTTTTTGTTTTAGTTCACCCGTCATTGTCCACATTTCTGCGCCATACGTATCGGTATTACTACTTTTTTATACACTAGTGTTTCAATTTCTTTCTTCTATACTGTTAATCAGCTATTTTTTTCCTATCTTCTGATATAAGTGTTTGAATTTTTGGACTTCTATATTTTTCTCTCCTGTATGTATTGTATGTTCTTGTTGTTTCTTTCCTATTATCATGGTCTTTGTTTTTTATTCGTTCATCGTCATATTAATGTTTTGTAGCACCTTCTTGAATATCTTCAGATTCTCTTGCAAATTTTTGTTGTTTTTCCTATAACCACCATGTTATCCGCATAGTAGATTTCTGATATTAATACCTCTTTTATTTTCCAGTATCCTACTTCATAGGGCTTAACTTTATTCTTTGCTTCTTGAATTGCTTCATCTATTACCAACGCAAATAATAGTGGACTCATGATACATCCTTGTTTTATCCCTAATGTGGTTTCAAATTGTTCTGATTTCTCTTGCTTAACTCTTACATAATTATGAGTATGTTCATAAAGGCTTTGTATTCCTCTTATTGCAGTTTCAGACACTCTCCTATTTCTTAGAGTTTCCCATATATCCTATCTTTTTACCGGGTCAAAGGCTTTTGTCAGGCCAATAAAGGAGCATTGTATGTTTCGGTCTTCTCTAATGGCTATTTCTCTTAGTTTTCACATAATAAATATTGCGTCGGTTGTGCCCCTGTTTGGTCTGAATCCAAACTGCGTTTCTTCTAATGTGTCTTCCACTTTTTCTCTCAGTATTTTCTGCAAAATGCTGGCATACACTTTGGAAACAGTACTGGTCAATGTGATGTCTCTGTAATTTCGACATTCTCTGTTATCCCATTTTTGGTATATTGGGGTAATGCTCCCTAAATTCCAGTCCTCGGGTATTTTATCTTCAAGTATTTCGTCCATGAGCTCTGTTAATAACTCACTGCATTTTCTGGCATTGGGATTACCACATTTGCACTTATTTTGTCATGTCCCGATGCTTTCCCTAGTTTGAATTTTTCTATAGCTTCTTTGAATTGCTGCTGACTGCTTATTACTTTTCCGCCCATCCTATCTAATATGCGTGAAAAGTATTGGTTTACCCACAAAAAAGTTGAAATTTTGAAACAAAATTCGTCGTCGTCGTTGTCGTCGGCAACATTTCGTTACAAGTCTTGTTAGCACGATAAAGCCTCCGGCGTGCAACAAATCACAAATTTGATTGAATATTGTTCAGGGCATCTCACAGATGAACCCTATTGATTTTCAGCTCACCAGAGCCAGTACAACGGGTGCTATAGTACTTTAAGTACGACATTTTTCTAATTTTTAGAGAAATTTCAGTTTGTTATCACGATATATCCTCCGGAGTGCAACAAGTTACAAATTTTATGATTTAGTATTATTCAGGATATATCACAGATGAACCCTATTGATTTTCAGCTCACCAGAGCCAGCACAAGAGGTGCTATAGTACTTTATAAGTACGACAGTTTTGCATTTTTAGAGAAATTTCAGTTTGTCGACACGATACAGCCTCCGAAGTTCAACAAGTTACCAACTTTATGATTTAGTATTATTCAGGATATATCACAGATGAAGCCTATGGATTTTGAGCTCACCAGAGCCAGCACAACAGGTGCCATAGTACTTTAAGTATGACATTTTTGTCATTTAAGAGAAATTTCAGTTTGTTAGCAGGATACAGCGTCCGGAGAATATACAAGTGACCAATTTTATGATTGGATATTATTCAGGGCGTCTCAAAGATAAACCCTATTGATATTCAGCTCACTAAAATCTGTAAAACGGGTGCTATGGTACTTAAAGTACCAAATTTTTGTCATTTTTGGAGAATTTTCAGTTTGTTAGCACGATACAGCGTCCAAAGTGTATATGTGACCAATTTTATGATTTAATATTGTTCAAGGTGTCTCATTGATGTATTCTATTGATTTTCAGTTGACTACAGCGAGTACAGCGTGTCCTATAAATCCAGATATACTACATATTTGGAGAAATTTCGGTTTGTTAGCACGATACATCCCCCAAAGTGTTGACAAATGACAATTTTATGATAGGGTCGTCTTTCAGATGCGGAAAAGTTAGTTTTAATCTTTAAAACCGTTCATTTTTTCATTGTTATCTAATTAAGATTCTTGTCTAGTTTGTATATTTGTATCATGTCTACTTTTATCTTTGTCTCTCCCTTCTAAAAGCTCTTTAAAGTACTCCCTCAATATTTCCCTGATTTTGTTCTCGTTACTTATAAGATTTACATTTTGTCTTTTATGTTTGATGTTATTTCTTTCGTGCCTTGTTTCATATGTTTTAGCGTTCCGAATAATAATTTTTGGTTATCCTTGTATGCTGTTTTTGTTTTCCCCGGAAGATTGCCATGAATTTCATTTTTCTTCTTTTATTATATTTTTGACTTGGTGCTTTGTTGTTTATTGTCCGTCCACTGCTTTTGTTTTCTCGTATGCAAGTATTTTTCCACTTTTTCCTTTCATCAGCCACTGCGTTTTTTATTCTGTCCTGTCCACCAATTGGTTCTTCTGGTTTTCTTGTTTGTTATTTCCCAAGTTCTTTTCGCTGTCTTCACAATAACATTCTGAAAATCTTCCTATTTATTTTCTATGTGTTCGTTGTTGTTACCAATGTTCAGCTTCTCTCCACAAACAGCTTAATATTTATCCCTAATTTCTTTTTATCTAAGTTTATAACAATTTATTTAGTAGTTTGTTAGTTACCTCTTATTTTCCTTTATTTGTTTCATTCCCATTTTCATTTGTAAGAGGCTGTGGTTGCTATCTATGTCTGGTCTTTTCCCAAGTAATGACCTCAAAAATCTGTATATAAACATTTTTAGAACAATATACAATTTTGGACATTTTTTCGTCCGCCATCTGGACTATTACAATTTCGACATCAAATTCGTAATCAGCGATCTCGAAAACCTGTAGATACAAATTTGGAAGCAATTCTGCCTGGCTATTCCAGAGCGTCGTTAAAAAAAATAAACTGTTTGAAAGATTGAAACTAACTTTCCCGCATCTGTGGCCCTGAACAATATTCTACCATAAAATTGTTACTTGTAATACACTTCGGGGGATGTATCGTGCTAACAAACCGAAATTTCTCCAAAAATAACCAAAAATTTAGTATATCTGGATTTATAGAACCCGATGTGCGAGTATCTAGACAACTGAAAATCAATAGGGTACATCTGTGAGACACCTTGAAAAATATTCAATCATAAAATTGATCAATTGTATACCTTCTGGAGGCTGTATCGTGCTAACAAACTGCAAATTCTCCTAAAATGACATAAATTTGTTACTTCAAGTACCATAGCACCCGTTGTACTGGCTTAGTGAGCTGAATATCAATAGGGTCCATCTTTGAGACTCTCCGAATAATATTCAATCATAAAATTGGTCACTTGTATATACTACGGAGGCTGTATCGTGCTAACAAACTAAAACTTCTCCATAAATGACAAAAATATCGTACTTAAAATACTGTAGCACCTGTTGTGTTGGCTCTGGTGAGCTGAAAATCCATAGGGTTCATTAGTGAGATGTTCTGTATACTATTCAATCATAAAATTGGTGACTTGTTGAACTACGGAGGCTGTATCGTGCTAACAAACAGAAATTTCTCATAAAATTACAAAATGTCGTACTTCAAGTACCATAGCACCCGTTGTACTGGCTCTGGTGAGCTGAAAATCAATAAGGTTCATCTGTGACATATCCTTAACAATATTCCATCATGAAATTTGTGACTTATTGCACTCCGGAGGCTGTATCGTGCTAACAAGACATGTAAGGAAAAGTGGCCGACGACAACGACGATGACGACATACACACAGGATTTTTTTTCTAAAAACCGTTTTTTCGTGTTGTTGTTGATGGAAAATAATTGAAAAAAAATTTCAATATTCCAACTTTTCAGGGGTAAACCAATACTTTTCTCGCATATTAGATAGGTTGGGCGGAAAAGTAATAGTTTTTTCTGCATGGCATCCATTTAGCGTCACGATATCGGTATGGCAGTGTAATCCCCATATTATGGCGGCCACTTGGCGACGCCTCTTTGAGATATTTGTTCTATGGTTGATTGTTAACAAATATCACGGAACAGCGTGGGGTCCATGATCCATGTCCACAGTGGAAAAGTTATAGGTAAGTATTGCGGACTTTCAGTGACGCCATATTGGTATGGCATATTGAGTTCGCGGACGTTGGCGACCTCGTTGATGACATAAAACAATAATCATGTGGGTCTCATGAGACAGAGGCATGGATATGAATTACACGTTTGAAAATTCACCCCTTCCAAAAAATACACTTTGGGAATGCCATACCAGGAATTCAAACGTTCTCTATCAGCCGCACAAGCCTGGGCATGGAGACTATGATACATGCAAAAACCCTCTCGGGTCCCGGTCTGCAACGTTGCTGGAGTATAGTGTTTTTTAAACAGATTATGGAACCAAAATGAAGTTGAAATATATTTGAAAGATTCAACCAACAACAAAATAATTCAATTTATCGAAAGGAAACCTATAGATTCTAGCTAGTTTTGTAAAATATCAATACCTTCTACTATACCATCTCTATAATTCACTTTTATAATTTTGATCATTGCTATGCAGTACTTTTGCGTGAATGCCCTTAAGCGGCGAGGTGCAAACCTAGAAACAAAAATATCAAATATTAATCTCATACACCACATTTAAATTATGTCAAATTTCTCTAGCACATCTAACATCTACGAATCGCCTTATATGAAGGAAGCAGAATGAAAAAAGTGTTCAGGTATACTCAAAAACATAATACTCACGTAATTATTATTACAGCTTTATGTTTTTTCGTGAGTCTGCCTTCCTTGGGATTGAATAGAAAAAAGTTGAGATTGTTATCAAATTTTTTTGCTTCGTCCAATTTCTAAAATGAATTATCAACATTGTATATAAAATATACTAGACTCAATTTCACGAACGTTGAAGCCACCTGAAGTTGGAACATTGACAATCGCAGAAACCAAATTCTGTCTTGCCTATCTACGTCGCTTAGTAACGACCACTGAGTAGAACGATGATTTATGCCGATAGACTGGAAGCAATCGTTTATTTGTTGAATATTTTTGATTTTCAATATTTTGAGACCTTTAGCTAGTTTATAAATGAGTGATGTGTGGTTTATTTAATCGAAATCCATGTTCTCCAAAAACTTTTTCGTGTAAAAGCAAGCACTTTACATTGAATCTTGTCAGACAACTATAATTTGAATATTAGTGAGTAAAGAGGTTACATTTTCTATTGTAGTATTCCATAGAAATTTAACTATCTATTGGCGGCATCCATAGTTGATTCTTGTCTAGGAACCCGACAAGTCAAATGATACTGGCCAATAGGAAATATTTATTTTCATTTGGTCAACCCAATCCACGTGTAAACACGCCCCCGCAGATTTCTATTCAACACGTCTTACAACGTGAAGAAATCAGTTTCTCATTCATCGAATTGAGCTTAACGCTCAACATCAAAGTTAGTTTTTTACTCATCAGTTCTACACTTATCGACGCGAGTTTTACACTCACCGATTCGAGCTCAACGCTCAACAACAAAGTTGGTTTTACACTCATCGAAGCGAGTTCAGTACTCTCGATAGCAAAGTTTTACACTCACCGACGCGAGTTTTACACACTCATCGAATCGAGCTCAACGCTCAATAACAAAGTTAGTTTAATATTCATCAAATCGAAACATAAAGTGTCTTCCGATCTGAAACCACCAAAGTTCACCATTCACAACTTTGTACTATTTTGTAAATTTGTATATAATAAATTATTAATTTCGACATTAATTTTGTCAAATTAAGATTATTTACCTAGTTGAATGTCCACGCCAGTTGACGAAGTTCAGCTAGAAATATAATCAAGAACATTGGTCCTTCGCCAGTATCAGGAGAGCAGTTCAAATAGAAGTATAGCAGTTTAAATCGTAGTGCAAGTATAGCAGTTCACTTAGCAGTCCAATTAGCAGTTAAATTAGCAGTCCAATTAGCAGTACAATTAGCAGTCCGATTAGCAGTTCAATTAGCAGTTCAAATCGCAGTTCCAAGGATTCATCACAGCAGCAGCCAGGATAATCAAGGTAAATTGGTCAGTTATCTATTTAAATGTGCCAATTATCCATCCTGTTTTCATATTAGTATCGTATAAACATTGTTGAAATTCCTTACCATACTCACGCATAAACTGAATTTAAAATGGCTGAACTTAACAAATTAAAACGACAACGCGATTATATATTAACAACCATTACGACATTGAGAAGAGTCGTCGACCAAGCTAACGATGAACCGGCGAGCATCAATGAACATTTTATTCAATCGACATTAGAAAGAACAATAAAAAAATTTGAAAAATTTGATTTAATTCAAGATATGATAGGGGAGTTAGATGAAGAGGAAATGGATCAGCGTAGCTATTACGGAGATAGCTTTGATTGAGAAACAGCGCGTGCTAAAAAGCTTCTCGATAAAATAAAACTATCACCCAATGGCGTACATCCAGTAGATACCTTACACATTGGTAACATCAAATCAGCAGTCAATTTGCCTCCTATAACACTCAAACCTTTCGATGGAACCCCTGAAAAGTGGACCGAGTTATTTAGCCTATTCTCAGCCGTGGTGGGCGATAAAGAGATTCAAGACGTTGAAAAGCTAAATTATCTGAAATCATCATTAATCGGAAAGGTAGTCAGGGCAATTGAGTCACTTGAAATCACCAACTGTAATTATAGTGTTGCTATTTCAATTTTAAAGGACAAATTTGAAAATCCACGTCGTATGGCACGTCGTCATATGGCAATTTTGAGAGAGTTTCCTTGATTAAACAAAGACACCCCCGTTGCAATAAACGAGCTCGTTGACGTGTTCTATCAACACACGAGAGCGTTGGAGAACCTGATGGCTCCAGTCGACTCATGGGACATCCCACTAGTCGATTTGATTTTATCCAAGGTCAGCTCGAATAAGGCTTGGCATTGGGAATTAACTTTACAAGATGATCAGTTCACATCGTTTAAAACATTACTAAAATTTTGAGAAGAAGAGCTAATTGTGCAGATCCGTCTCAACACGAAGTACCTCACAACAAAGCACCAAGATATGAAAAAGATAACCAACGCAGAGAAACCCGTTCGCAAGCTCTTGTCACACACACAAATAACCATGGTAATACATCGCATCAGCAAAGATCGATTATCTGTCCTGCATGCAATAGTTCTCATACATTGTACGTTTGTGAAAAATTCCGTGGATTATCCGTTGAAAACCGACGAAAATTTATATCAGATGATCGTTTGTGTTTTGATTGCCTTGTGAAAGGGCATGGAGTTAAAGCATGCAAAACACAGGCCTCGTGTAAAAAGTGCAACAAACGACATCATACCTTGTTGGACATACCAGTTGAACGGAGTACATCCGAGCCTTCTAAACACAACGAAGTATCAGAACAGAGACAGGTATCACTCGTGGTGAATGCGCTGTCTAACGACATAATGGTCACCTCAGTGCTTGATATTCTAGACAAGGATGAAAGACCTATTCAAAGGCGAGGCTTGCTTGATACCTGCTCCACCACCAATTTTATCACTCAGCGGCTTGCTGATATCTTAAGATTGAAGAAAACAACATGTAATGTACCCGTAGGAGCTTTAAATGCTATGACCACGTACTGCACCGAATTAACAACGGCTACCATAAAATCACGGATAAACGCGTATAAAAAAAAGTTTACATTTTTAATCGTACCAGCTATCTCTCACGTTATACCAGATCAACCGATCCAGCGTGAGTTGATAAAGATACCCGCTAATCTAAAATTAGCAGACCCACATTTCCATCGACATGCACCAGTCGATATACTGTTAGGAGCTGGCACCATTCTTTCGTTATTGTTTGTAGGAGAAATCAAGTTATCCGCTCCTAATCAACAAGAATTATACCTTCAAAAAACAATGCTCGATTGGATAATAGGCGGAGCTGTCCCTTCCAATGTGCCAGCAAAATCAAATTGTTATGTTACTAATACTCCTATAGACTTCGATCTTCAGAAATATTGGGAAATAGAAGAATGTCCTAGAATCAAAAAATTCTCCGAAGAAAAAAATGTGAACAACATTTCCGGAAGCACATAACTAGAGAATCGTTTCCGGAAGCACATAACTAGAGAATCGAGTGGGCGCTGTGTAGTTGCCCTACCCTTTAACCCGCTGGCACATAACCTAGGTAAATCTTACTATTTCACAAGAAAAAGATTTGATAGTATTGAAGGTAAGTTAAACCAAACGCCTGCCCTTAAATTGTTATATGAAGAGGTTTTAGATGACTATTTAAACCAACGTCACATGTCCCCCGTTGTGGACAGTCCGTCGACATCAGATGGTTATTATTTACCTCATCACGCCGTTATTAAAGACACGAGTCTGACTACTAAAGTACGTGTGGTATATGATGGTTCACTAAAGACTTCCACGGGCGTATCATTAAATGGCGTCCGTCCCAATATTCAACCGGATTTATTCACAACATTGATTCGGTTTCGTGAACACCCTATCGTGATTACAGGCGACTTGAAACAAATGTATCGACAATTCCTAGTGAGAAGCGAAGATCGTACATTCCAACGTATCATATGGAGAAATCAACAGAAAAAGCTACAAATTTTCGAATTAAATACCGTCACGTTCGGTATCACTTGCGCGTCGTACTTAGCCATCCGATGTCTGCATCAATTGAGTGAAGATGAGAGTGAAAGGTTTCCCGTAGCCGCCCCATTGTTATTAACCGAATTTTATGTGGATGATTTTCTCAGTGGCGCTAAAAGTCAAGAGCAAGCAAAAATCATAATAAAAGAAATGAATGGAATCCTTTCCGCCGCCGGTCTAACAATGAGACAATGGGCGTCCAAGGATCCTTCGGTGTTAGAAAATATACCTGTCGAAGATGTAAACACGAGATTGGAACTGGGTGACACTACCTTGAAAACATTAGGCATTCACTGGGATTCGCAAAACGACACGATCATGTATACCGTTAATCCTATTCAAACAATTAGGATTACTAAAAGGATTATATTATTCGAAGTTGCAAAAATATTCGACCCTTTAAGGTTATTAGCACCAGTTATCATACTCGCGAAAATCATTTTACAAAGCTTGTTGAATTATAAGCTTGATTGGGACGAATCGTTGCCTATCGAATTACACAGTGAATGGCAAATATATTGCCAACAATTACCGTCAGTTAATTTGTTGTCATTTCCACGTACCGTGATTACCGCCGATGTTAAAGAAGTTCAATTGCATGGATTTTTCGACGCCAGTGAAAGAGCATACGGTGCATGCGTTTATTTACGTATTATCGATCGCTTAGGAAACATTAAAGTGCAATTACTATGTGCTATGTCCCGTGTTGCGCCTATTAAGACTATAACAATACCGAGATTAGAGCTGTTCGGGGCACACCTCTTGTCTACCTTAATGGAAACTGTAAATGCGGCCCTCCGAGAAGAAGTTAAAATTTTCTACTGGTCCGATTCTACAATCGTATTACGCTGGCTTCAAACTTGTCCTCAACAGTTGAAAACCTTTGTATCACATCGTGTAGCTGACATACAAAGAATGACACAAGTGAAGCAATGGCGACATGTATCCACACACGATAACCCGACCGATCTCGTATCCAGAGGAGTATTGTCTGCAGATTTTCCCTCTGCGACATTGTGGCGAGATGGACCCTCATGGTTAGGCCAATCTATGTCGGCGTGGCCGAATCTTGATTTACAGTATGCTTTATTACAGCTGCCCGACCCTTTGTGACAATAAACAGATTTTCTACACTAGAAAGAATGACCCGTTCGTTGGCCTACTGTTTTCGTTTCGTAAGACGAATACCATCCACCAAACCCTTAACAGTTGAGGAACTGATCCAAGTAGAAACGAGAATAATCCGATGCGTGCAGAGGCAAGCCTTTTCTAATGACATAAATATTTTACTCTCATCCGACTATCATAAATTCATTGATTCTAGCTAGCTCAAGTTAAATCCTTTTCTGGACAAAGAAGGGATAATGAGGGTAGGCGGTCGTTTGATTTTGTCTAACTTACCATTCGACGCTAAACATCCGATTATATTACCTAAAAATAACCACGTGACCAATTTACTTATAGTATATTTTCATAAAAAGCATTTGCATGCTGGAGTTCAGCAAACTTTATACTCAATTCGTCGTAAATTTTGGATTATTGACGGACGTAGTCAACTGTATGAAAATATCAAACAATATTGTGCCTGCTTCAAGGCTAATCCTCCACCTACCAATTACATTATGGGTAAATTGCCGAAAGCTCGTATCAATATCTCGAACCCATTTAATCAAGTTGGGATTGATTATTGTGGACTATTTCTCTTAAAGGAGAAGAAATACCGTAACTAAGTATCTGTAAAGGCTTACGTTGCTGTATTTGTTTGTCTAGCTTCAAAGGCTGTACACTTGGAAGTAGTTACAGACCTTACGTCTGTAGAATTCTTGGCAGCGTTGAGACGTTTCGTTTCCCGCCGCGGCTTATGTCACGACATTTACAGTGATAACGGCACGAATTTCGTTGGAACTGACCGGATGCTGAGGGAATTAATCGAAGACGTCCATACACGCGAAGCACAAGATCGAATTCGAGGATACTTGAGCGACAAGGGTATTCAGTGGCATTTTAGTCCTCCTCAAGCACCTCATGTTGGAGGCTTATGGGAAGCGGCAGTGAAAAGATTTAAAAAACATTTATACCGAGTTGCCGGACGTGATATGCTATTTACGTATGAACAATTCAACACATTAATTATCGAAATCGAAGCTATATTAAATTCCAGACAATTAACTAGTATTTCCTCTGACCCTACCGATCCTATCGCCCTTACTCCTGGCCATTTTTTAATAGGGGACTCACTGACCAACTTGCGAAGTCGTGATTATTCCACGACTCCTATTAATGGTCTGTCACACTGGCAGCACATACAGAAGGTAAAGCAGCATTTCTGGACGCGATGGAGTAAGGAGTACATGAACGAGTTGACGGTTCGCACCAAATGGGAAAAGGCCGGTCCTGAAATCCACGAAGGGACTGTGGCCTTACTACGAGAAGACAACATTCCACCCTAACAATGGGCCCTGGGAAGAATCATGAAGTGCTATACCGGTAGTGACGGTGTGGTACGTACTGTTTTTGTGAAAACCGCGAAATCTTCAGTTGTCCGAAATGTGAAGAGGGTAGCGTTACTTCCGATTATACCGACTAATGCTGAAGATGAACATTCATAGACTTTATAATTGATCGTATTGTCTCAACGGGAGGAGTATGTTCAAGATTGTAAACAATAATTGCAACAATAATTGTGAATTGTTTTGTATGGACATAGAAATAACATATTTTTGAAAGCCGACATCTTGTCGCATTGTCCTATAGTTAAGAAGTTAGGAAAATGTCACGTTTCACCCTATTATATATTGTATTGTAAAAACCCTAAATTTAGTGTCACTTCTGCATAAATTTTATGGTCGATGGTCGAAAGTTATGAAAAACATTTTTGAATTACCTTTCTGAGTAAAGATGTTACAATTGCTATTGTAGTATTCTATAGAAATTTAACTATCTATTGGCCGCACCCATAGTTGATTCTTGTCTAGGAACCCGACAAGTCAAATGATACTGGCCAATAGGAAATATTTATTTTCGTTTGGTCAACCCAATCCACGTGTAAACACGCCCCTCGCAGATTTCTATTTAACACTTCTCACAACGTGAAGAAATCAGTTTCTGACTCATCGAATCGAGCTCAACGCTCAACATCAAAGTTAGTTTTTTACTCATCAGTTCTACACTTATCGACGCGAGTTTTACACTCACCGATTCGAGCTCAACGCTCAACAACAAAGTTACTTTTACACTCACCGAAGCGAGTTCAATACTCTCGATAGCATAGTTTTACACTCATCGACGCGAGTTTTACACACTCATCGAATCGAGCTCAACGCTCAATGGCAAAGTTAGTTTAATATTCATCAAATCGAAACATAAAGTGTCTTCCGATCTGAAACCACTGAAGTTCACCATTCACAACTTTGTACCATTTTGTAAATTTGTATATAATAAATTATTAATTTCGTCAAATTAAGATTATTTACCTATTTGAATGTCCACGCCAGTTGACGAAGTTCAGCTAGCTACTTGTTATTATAATTTAAAGGAAATATAATGGTACAAATGACGGAAACACATGTGGGACACAAAGATGAAATACGTGCCAAAAGATTGAAGAAACCACTCAAAATAGTATTGTAAATTAACAACAGGTGTTACAACTGACAGAATATTGCACAAGAACGAGTTTGTTTCAGGTACTGCCTGCACTACATCAGATGATTTTTATATAGTTAAGACATCCTTAGGTAAATTGAATTATCAAAAAGATGTAACCCATTTTATAGAAGAAAGGACTAGCACGCAAGCTTCACTTAGCTTAGAAGAATTAAGAAAGGTGATTCTAATTGAAATTTCATCAATATATTTCAAAAAATAGTTCAATTCAACAGAATTCCATTTAAAAAATTAATAATTTCACCAACAATTTAAACTACGAACCATTGGCAAAATTCAATAAGGCTTTGAAAAAGCAAAATGTCATGCAAATTCCAGAAGAAGAGGAAGTATGTAACATAATGAAAACAGAGAAATATGCATACTATCCTAATGAAAAATAGGGACGGTGGGGTAGAACGGGGTACTGCTTCTAAAAACGATATTACTTATGTCAGAGATGTACCATACCCAACAGTCGAAAGTTACAGTCTACCTCCACGCTTACAGCGTTGCCAGAGCTGGTACAATTGTATCAATTTGGTACATTTTCACACTTCTTGTACATAAATACAATTTCACTATTTTTGGTACTTTTTTGACCAATTACATTTTCAGATATATCAGACGATAAAACACTTACCCGAAATATTTTCTGTAATAACAGGATTTATATACTTAAATAAATGAAAAACAGTGTTTTTAAATGAAACTCAAGGTCTCTAGTTAATTCCACAATATAATACAAGTTATTGAAAATTTTAGAATTTTCAATAACTTGTATTATATTGTGGAATTAACTAGAGACCTTGAGTTTCATTTAAAAACACTAATATGAGCATATTCCACGAAGTAAGAGTCGAGACAGTCAATTTAAATAAAAAACAGTAAATCATTCACCGGTCTTCGGAAAAGTTCCCAGAACTTTTAGACAACGTTCGGCACTCATGTTTCCGCGCGAACGAATATTTATGTTGATTTTAATTTCTCAGTACAAAATACTGAATTCTGGTAACTTTTCCAATAATATTTGGTACATTTTAATAAATGACACTGGCAACACTGCCACGCTATGTATCAGCACCAGTCAAGATTCGGATTTAGCGGGTACCATGATACAACAAAATAGAAGATATGATCTCTAGCCGTTCGAAATATCGTTCGCCGCGCGCATGACGTCACGCAGAGAGTACAATTTAAAACCGTGAGCGGGGGCTAATGCATTTGCTGTAATAGAACTTGCGTATGATGCGTTGCTAATGCATTTTGAAGGAAAATGAGGATGGTTCAGGTTGAATGAGATATTATTAGTATTATAAAGGCAAAGAGAATTCATGTAAAAGTGTTATATGGAATCGGAGAGCCTACCAAAACAAAACAATAATTCTAAGATCTGATTGAAATCTGTTTGCTCACTTCGACATGATTTCATAAACATTTAAATTTGTAAATAAATATAAAGAATAAAACAATTAGCAAATTTTGATACTTAATCGGTTGTTTATTCCAAAATAAGTATACTACAGAACAACAATAAAGTACTCAGGTACTATGGAGCATTCTTCAAAATAATAATAATAATAATGAAATTGTTATTGGTAATAACAAAATATCAAATTGAGTTTTAAAAATATTATTTGTCAACTTGGATTTAAGAAAAGATTTATTTATTTATTTATTACGGGAAAACCCCTCTAACTGTTACAATACAACAATAAATAATACAATAAGGACAGGTATAAAGACTGATACAGCATAACCAATTAATTTGAAATACATAACACTTTCCATGTAGCTACATGTAATAAACAATAATTATATGAATAAAAAAAATTAAGAACACAACATAACTCAACAAATCACAGCCCTAAGGAATATTTGAACTGGCCCAAAGACGTATTGAAATTATCAAAATTAAAGCTATTCAGAAAGCACAGATAACTATTTATAGAACACAGCACCATATGTTGTTCTATGAAAGCGCCCATGAAAGGTAACTTGATGGCGAAGACCCTGACAAGGAATACTAATCCCCATATGACTCAAAAGATCCGCACAATCAACGTGCCCATTCAGGAGTTTAAATATAAATATAGCCCCCAACATATCTCTACGATTACCAAGAGGAGCTAATGACTTTTTTTTCAATTTCAGCATAATTATGTGGTCTAATATTCTTTGGTATTAAATTTATCTTCGCGTTTAGACAAACGGATCCACTCCCGTATAATTTTTTTGTCTTTTGGGAAGGTAAAAAAGCTGACATCGTGTGCAAAGCCTTTCACGTGATTGTCTGAATCACAACCATACACTACACATCTCATTTTGACTAATTTTTACTAATTTTCAACAATAAAAATGTAAAATTAACCGACATAAACATATCCAATAATGTAACTGCAAACTAATTCAAGGCGTTCACTTTCGGCGTGACGTCAGAGCCAGCATGCGCGAAATCATATCTTCTATTTTATTGTATCATGAGAGGGTACGTTAGTATATTTTCATAGTTGATGTGCGCGTTTATGTGTTTGTTGCAAATATTCGTTATTTTCAAAACAAGGTAAGTACTTTAAAAGAAATTTTACGCTGTACGTGTTTTTACTGAGTGAAAATGATGACTTTCAGCTATATTATCGCCTAGTTAAATTGTCTGTTAAGGTTTTCTTGAATATATATTTCCACAATTGAAAACAAAATAACGCGTAGGTCAGAATGGGGTACCAATATATGGGGCAGAGTGGGGTACCACGTTCCGCCCAATTCTATTTCTAAAAAGGCATTGGAATATATAGCTACCGACCTTGTTTCAGATGCCTCGTTCTCACGAAAGAAAAACCACTAGGCAAAGTTGGTCAACAGATAGCATGGAGCAAGCTGTCCAGCTGGTTGTTAATGGGGAAATGGTTACAAAAAAGCAGCCCAACAATTTAATCTGCCACAGACGACATTTGAGCGATATGTGGCTGAAAAGAAAAGATGTGGAGACACTTTTGAGGTTGATAAGAGTTCCAGAAAATTTAAATGCGTTTTTACAGAGTAACAGTTAGAGGAGTAAGAAGACTACTTTATAAACATGGAAGCCCGATTGTTTAGTTTAACAGTAACGGATTTAATAAAATTGGCCTACCAACTCGCTGTTCAAAATAACTGTAGTGAAAGATTCAAGTCCGAGAACCATCTCGCTGGGAAAGATTGGGTTCAAGGGTTTTTAAAAAGACACCCTAAATTATCATTACGAATACCAGAAGCAACATCTGGAGCTCGAGCAATGGGTTTCAATAATGTTGCCGTATCCCAGTTTTTCAAATTGCTCAAAGAAACTGTCGACAAATATAAATTTACAGGTGATAGAATTTATAATTGCGATGAGACGGGTATTACTGCTAACCCAAAAGTTCATTATAAAATAATATCATCCAAAGGAAAATGTCAGGTAGGAATACTTACTTCTGCAGAACGGGAACAGACAGTAACGGTAGAAGTATGGTTTTCCGCTTCAGGAGCTTATATGCCACCTCTACTCGTGTTTCGGAAAAAAGGATTAAAAAAGAATTTGAATTTGATTTGCCATTGGGATCTATAGTGAAACTAGAGGATTCAGGCTGGATGAATGGAGAGATATTTATGGACCGGTTTAGGCAGTTTGTAAAATTTTCTGTCGCAACGCGCGAGAATCCAGTTCTTTTACTTTTGGATGGTCATACAAGTCATACTAAGAGCCTTGATTTGATACTTTTCGCAAGAGACAACGGGGTTGTCTTACTTTGTTTTCCGCCTCATTGCTCTCATCGGTTACAGCCGCTTGACGTAGGATTCATGAAACCTTTGAGTACCTATTATGAGCACGAAACGAGAATCTAGTTAAGAGGTAATCCTGGGAAAGTTGTTACGTCATTCCAAATATCTACTCTCTCTGGTACAGCGTTTATAAATGCAGCAACAATGCAAACAGCTGTAAACGCGTTTCAGAAAACTGGTATTTGGCCTTTAAATGTCCAAGTTTTTGGTGAAGCAGATTATCTGCCGTCTGATACGACAGATATTCCAAGAGAAACTGAAAGTGTAACAAACAATGAACTAGCTGTACCAGCAACTTCGGAGCAAAGTATAACACCCACAGTGCAAGTGGAAACGATAAACAACTTTGAAGAGCAACCGCATTGTTCTAGACATTTAACTCATCCGAGACAGGCTAAAATTTCCGTTGATTTGCAGCATGTTTCTCAAATTTGTGGAACCTCAAATAACTCGACAAAAAATATGAGACTGCCGCGGTAAAGCTATTGCATAGCTATTTTTATCAACTTATGCAATTATAATTATTTATTTTTTGAGCGTGGTGGCCGATAAGAAAACAAACTTTTTTCTTTTATTAAATAAATGAGAAGTTAATATTGTTCAAAATATTTTTATTATCTTACAATACATGTAGGTTATTCAGGAATATTTATCATTGAAACTATAGGTTTTTTGGTAACTGAAATAAGAAACATAAGTTTGAGACTTGATATCTTTTAAATATCTGGAAAATAAAGCGTCAATGCGGCTGCTCCATTCCAAAACACAGTATGTGAAAATAAAGTAATTGTGAGGGAAACGAGATTTAGTGTTTTTGTTTGGCCCTGAGACGTATTTGATGGTATATTTTTGATTTTACGGTTACGTGTTACAGTTCGTCGTATAATTTTTTAAACATACTCAAGTTGTGCGTATTTTTGGTTGTAGCTTGGATTTGGCATCGAATATGACACATTTTTTCATATTTCAAAACAGAGTATCCACATCAAAAATTAAATAAACAACAGTTTAGTTTATGTAGGTAGTAACATTTTACTGAATTCAAGATAACAAAACAGTATAATTATGTCCAACGTTTATTAGTTTTGAAATACAACGGTTGATTAAAATGACTTATAGACAGTGAACAAATATTTTGAACCAAAGAAACTACTACATACTATCATCTAAATTGGTGTTATCATACTCCTCGACCAAATCTGGAGCAAAATCGCTATCATGAAGATTTTTCCAAAACTTCAACCTGTTTATCCGCATTAACGGTCCCAATACTCTTATGATTTCGTTTTTCTTTGATGTCAGTATTCCACGTACTGGTATAATTTTTGGAATACTCTTAAAATTGAATTTCTTCTGCAAAAAGTCTAGAGATATATACTCTTCTTGGTCGAAATCAGTTTTATAATCCAAGCTTCTTTTCCCTAACTTGAAGCATACTTCAACTATAGGATTCAACAAAAAACATCTCAAAGAATCGGATTCTTTGGCATTTTTGTGGACTTGACTTCTCTTCTTTTCCCATTTGTGGAAAACATTAACATCTAGAACTTGAAGACCTAACATCTAGAACTTGAAGACCTTTTCTGGAAGACATTACCGCCTCTGTGAGATCATTGTGATCATATATATTACCAATCTTGTTAATTTTGGTGTCGATAT
The DNA here is from genome assembly GCA_963921935.1 of Galeruca laticollis. Classification (NCBI taxonomy): domain Eukaryota; kingdom Metazoa; phylum Arthropoda; class Insecta; order Coleoptera; family Chrysomelidae; genus Galeruca; species Galeruca laticollis. Next base: position 200,491,978 of record OY998175.1, on the reverse strand, counting down.
TCCCGTGAATGCCATCGGCGCTCATATGAGTGCGATCAGGTCCGTTTTCTTGATTTACCAACCAAACTAACGATGTATAAAGTATCCAATTTTTATTCTGCTCTGAACAATTATCTGACCAAATAATGAACTCTTTGACATCTCGTTCTTTCTCGAAAACTCTAAAAGTGGCATCAACAATATGGTTACCATCACGTCCTGCCAAACCTTCATGCCACATGGAGCAATAATTTTTGAACGAAAACTTTTTTCTAACGAAGCAAATGTCAAATTGAATGCTGTGAGGCGGCTTAAAAAATGACTATCTTTTAGGGAGGGCATGTTAGGAATTAAGATCACCTTTTGCAAATCCATTGAATATATTCTGACGTTTTGATTGTCAGGTATCATAGCATCTTAGTGGTATTTGTTAGTGGCTTTTTTAGCTTTATTTTTGTGTGTATTCCATTCCTCGTCATTCACAAAAGTCAGTTCTTCAACATCTTTGGCCGGTGACTTATTCTTGTAAGTTTCGCATTCTACACAATCGTCAGATTTGGGCATGTATAAAGAAATATGCATTAATTTTATTGTCTTCCTGTAAAGTTCAATTTTACAGAAACCGGGATGTTCACGTTCAAAATCATCAAACATGGATTGTACTGTTAAGTCTCTTGATAAATATCTCATATTAGGTGCATTGTGACGTCGATAGTGAGTAATTCAAGGCTTGAATTTGTTGAAGTGATTCATAATGATAGTTCTTTCTCGTTTTCTCTTATAATTTCCTGTGGTGCCCCTATTATCTCTTACAGCTGCCAGCGAAGGAATTTTTTTCATCGCGTTGCATAATTCCGTATTAAAAGAATCGTTGGAATATCCAAGGGTATTTAGAAAAAACTTGCGACAAACGCATCTACTTTTATCTTTTTTTGGAAAGAAAAATTTTCGACTTTCGTTTTTTGCGAAGCCTTTGCCAGGTTGAGCTTGGACAGTTCTTCTCATTACATGCACCATTTGGACATTTTTAGCCAACCATTTACGGCGTGAACTGTAATCCAACAACCAGTATTCTTACCAAATCCGAAATCGTTCTTCTTCAGAGAATGTGGATCCACATTTTTTAGTACATTTTTGTGAACATGCAGGTTTCATCGGATGCTTTTCTTTGTCGCGGGCAACTTTTTCATTTTTCGTTAACCGTTTATATTTTTGATTTTCTTTTTTTCGTATTTTAATGGGAGGCTGTAAGCTAGTTGAAGTGGATGCTGTTTCATTAACTGGGTTATCCATTTGAGGTAAGTCGTTGATTGTTTCTTCCACAGACTCCAATGAACTGTCAAGACTCCGTAATCTATTATTGGAATTGTTGTTGGTTTCAGGATCAAAATCGGGATCGGCAATACTATCGTCACTAAAGTTGGTAACACTCATCTCTTCATCCAGGTCATAATTTTCCAATATACTATCTTGCTGTCTGAAAAACAATAAACTACAATTAAATTTGAAAAAAAAAACGAGATTAATATGGTAATACGTTTACTATTATTATTATTTTGTTAACGTAGCACTACTTCACACTATGTTCATAGTCAGCTCATAGAACTATATATCTGAAAATTATTATTGAACCATATTTAAATTTACTTAAAATGACCGTACGTAACCAAAAATTGAGGTTATGAAATTGTTTCTAATACATAAATGAATTCAAAGTCATTTAGCTTTACTTACTTCTTATTCAAGCACATGTCCACCATCAATCTTCCTTGATTCATAATTATTTATTAGTCGTTTGTTTCACTACGAATTTCAGAACAAACGTAAGAACAGAACTACGCAGCACACAACATGCATAAAACCACTCAGCTTCGCACGGTAATAACAACTGACACAACACTGCATCTTAAAAATGGTAAACACTAAAACGTTTGAATTTTTTATTCAGCCTTGAATCGTCAAAACACGGTAACTGTTCATATACTGTGTTTACCATTTGCTGACCGACGTAATCTTATCTCTTTCAAATTGCCAAAACGGAGCATCTGGTATACACAGTGTTTTGGTCTGGAAAAAGCATATACTATGTTTTGAAATGTGGAACGGAGAAAATTTGTGCAGATACTAGGTTATGGGTATGTGATAACTCTGAATCTATTGCAGCTATCAGCAAACAGGCCAGGTTGAAAGATGCGTCCAAACACAGTATATCCAAATATATAGAAATATCAACTTCTAAAAAAATGTTGGTTACTGTGTTTTGGAATGAAGCAGCCGAATGGTGGTCCCATATTTTGTTGTGGATTCTTGTGGATCATTATTCATTTTCAAATTCAATATTTTCGAAAGAAAAGTTGTCAACCGCTTTGATTTTTTATCAGCGAAGTGGATGATGAAATCGCCAGCCAAGATAAGTGGAAGTTTATTATCATTTGTACCAAGTATTATCGACTCTTCTTCAGTGTACTTCAGTAAAATGCGATGAATAAAATGCTCTACCTCGTCTAATTTTGGATTCGGAGAAATGTAAGTTGCTACCATGACTATGTGTAGGCCATTTCTCAGTTTGCATAAGCACGCACAAATATCTCCAACAAATGAGCTCCTAACATTAACATCGCTAACGTGTGCAATATTCATTTCAATATTCGGAGTCATAACGTTAGTAACATTATTATTATTTTGGTAAATAGCTACTCCACCTTTTGGAATAGTATCTCGTTTGAATTAAACAATATAATTGAAATTAGGTATTTCAATCGGATTATCAGGCGTCATGCAAGTTTCGGTAAGAAGTAACACATTTGTTTGCCTCGTAACTGAATTTTGTTAATCGTATTTGTGACTATTTAGACTTTGGCAGTTGAAAGTAATTATTGAAATGCCATTTCTGTTACTAATGAAATTTAATACACTTTGAGTTATCCTCTGAACACTATTTAGAGACAGTCTTTTAAATTCTTGCAACAAAGATGCAGCTTGCTTTCGATTATGATAAAACTTGAATGTAGAATTATCGTCTTTTGTCGTGATATACAATTTTTCAATATTAGTCACCCGAGAGAGCGCAACGTAAACGAGTTCCTTAGAATGTGCTTTACTATACTCATATACTATTTCGTCAAAAGTATCACCGCTGTGCCGGTCGGAGTGGGGGGTGTTAGGTTATTTTCGTTACGGAATTTCTGTATTCGGTCTCCACGCTCAAGGCCCGCGATAGAAGCTATGCAATAGCTTAAAAATAGAACAGCAACCAAAGCAAAGTGAAAAAATAGATAACAAAAAAAGAGTTGTTGAGTCGGCAGAATCCGAATCATCAGAAGTCGAGGAAGATGCTACTACACCCTGCCTGTATTGTACCGATAAATACAGTAATTCAAATTCAAGAGAGGGCTGGATTTCATGCATTCTTTGTCATAAATGGGCTCACAATGCATGTGCCGATATCGACAGCGATTATGATGAAATTATGTTTGAATGTGATTTTTGCAAATGAATGTAAACTATTTCAAATATTATGGTTTTCTTAGTTTGTATCACCATAACGTTGTTTATTCTTATTTTATAATATTTCGTTTTAAAAGTTTAAAAGCGAGTATATTTACTCAATAATTGTCATAAATACCAGTATCACTGACACATATTTTCATGTACCCCGTTCCACCACATGTGTGGGGCGGAACGGGGTAAAATATTCTTTGTTATAAAAGTGTGAAAATATAGAAAACTAATATGAAGTTTTAAAATATCGTACCTAGTATATAACTCCTAAGTTAACCAATTTATATTCTATAAAAGTAGAGGTATTCACTTTTAGAAAGACTTGATTTTTTGCCCACAAACGTACCCCACCGTCCCCTATCTGTATTTAAATATTTTTGTATGGGTATTTTTATAATTAAAATTTGTGTTTGCTTTATGCTAAATTGGAATTTTACTACTTTAATTTTTTATAAATTAAAATAAACAATTTGACAACTTCGTATTTTGTGTCTCTTTTTCACCATTTTTGATAACTAAATGATGTACCTACTTACGACATGAGATAAGTTCGCGAATTACTTTGTTTTTGATTTAAATATCACACTTCATTAATAATTTAGTAGTGTTTGTTTCCTCTAACCATAAAATATAAGCAACATAGCGATAAAACTTTAAATACACCACCAATATTCACAGGAACTGTCATATCGTGATAAATCAATTATTATTAATATTCTAATTTTGTGTTAACCTACAAAATGTGAGACCGTTACGCTACCGATTTTTAATTTTACAATATGGCGGTGATTTTAACAACTTGGCAAATATCTACGACTGCAACTTCAGGTGGTTTCGACATTCGTGAATCGGACTGTATCTTGGTTGTTACGATTTCAATAAACTTCACATTGTTTTTACCGCTAAAAGTTTCAGTTCATTCTCATCAATAGATTAAATTTGATACACAATATCTCAGAAACTGTACAGACTGTACAGACCATAGGAAGAAAAAGGACAAAGAAACAAGAGGGACCACCTATTAGAGAGTCTACTGATCCCCAGAAAGATGAGCAGGATCTCGAGTAGGGACAGCTTTAGCCAGTGGAGATCCTAGATGATGCTGTTGCTGGTGCATACTTCTTGTTTCAAGTTTCTATTGTTTGTAATTCTGAATTATCATCTTTTGCGCTCTCTTGATGTTATCAAGGATTGTTTTTTGTGTCGATATAATCATTCTCTTGCAATTGTTTCAAATATGTATACTAGTTTTTGTAGATTGTTGTCATCCTCCGATATTACAACCGCATAATCAGAGTCGCAGATTATATCAAATTCTTGTTCTCCCGACTTTTTGCTGTTTCTATTTCTTTTATGAGTTCGTCCATAATAACGTTAAAAAATATTGGACTGAGGCTATCTTCTTGTCTAACCCCTATCGATAGTGGTATTCTACTGGAAATTTCAATGCTCACCCTTACGTAACAGCAATTTCAGTTGTTTATGTCTCGAATGGGAATTTGTTGAAGCTAATTTTGGAAATGTTTATTCAATTAACTATTAAAAAATAAAATAACTTGATTTTATATACACGATATCATTTACCTTTTCTTCATTTTTGTAATGAGCCATTGTGCAAAACATTGTGTTGGTTGAACTATTATTTTTGATGACAAGAGCTCTAATACTATCTGCGTTGTAATAAGTTTTCGGGAAATCGATAACAATCAAATCGAAATTACTGGGGGGATGTTCTATTATCAGTTGGGGAGTGATGAATGTTCCTGAAAGCAATATCCTTTGCGGAGGTTCAGTTTTTATCCAAAATTCCTTCAAGAATTTCCCTTCTCTCGATCCCAGTATTTCAACTTTTATTTCTACAGTTTCATCAGGCTGAAATTATAGTAAACGAATTTTGAATAGATTGTGAATACGTTGTTGAGAAATGTGATTTATATGTAGTCTTTGAATTATAAATATATTTTTTCTACATTCATGCAAAAAACAACAATTTTGTGAAACACATATAATGAAAAAGTGGTTCTTTTTTGCACTAGTTCAACAATTGTTGCACTCACCTGTCATTCTTGTCAGTTTTGTGATGATTTATGACAAAAATAAACATTTAAGTAAAATAAAAATCCAGAGCAAGTGTCTGATCCTGCTCTAATACAGCAATAATATATGTATATCTTACTACTTAGTCTCAACGAGTTACAATTGTTGCAAAAGTCTTTGATTATTTGAAATTTAAATGGTCAAAGCGAAAACCAGCTATGATTAAGTACTGACAAGGTGGAGGCCATAAGGATACAAAAAAAGAAGAACGGTTAAAATACATTCTGAGTTCTGACATGGTAAATGATATTTATTAAATATCAGAGTAATATTATAAAGTAACATCTTTAAAGCTGTATTGAATATTATTAAGAAAATATTATATTGATAATTACTAAGAAAATGAGTAATAGCGATGAAAAAGGAATTATTGGGACCCCATCAGAAATAAGCGAAATTGCAAATGAAGCATCATTAAACTTATTACCAAATAAATCAAGAAAGCAATATGAGATATGTTATAATCGTTTTAAGGAATGGTGCTTTGATAAAAATGTAAGAAATTATACAGAAAATGTGCTTCTTGCATATTTTCCAAAAAGGTCAAAAGATATTAAACCTTCAACACTTTGGTCTGAGTACTCAATGGTGAGAGCCTACCTTTTTTCTAAAGAAAATATAGATATTGAAACATACAAAAAGTAATGGCCTTCATGAAACAGAACTCTGTAGGGTTTCGGCCAAAAAAATCAAAAGTTTTTACCAGGGATCACATTTATAAGTTTCTAAAAGAAGCCCCAGACTCTCAGTATTTGATGAAAAAGGTGAAATAATAATTTTTTTTATTTATTAAAATATTTTAAAACTGCTTGTTGTAGGTTGCTGCAATATTTGGTATCGCTGGAGCGTGTCGTAGAGATGAATTCCAAAAGCTGAATATCGATGACATAGAGGAAGTAAACTCAATATTAATTGTAAAAGTACCACGGTAAAAAACTGACAAAGAACGAAGCTTTGTCATTAGAGGTGAGGTGGAAGAAGGATTGAATTTAATCGATATATATATATATATATATATATATATATATATATTACTATTGTTTACTTATAATGAATAATTTATAATTTATTTAATACAGTATTATTTAATATAGTATTTGTTTTACCTCGGCTAGCTCAATATGTTAATTTTTTATTAACTGTTATATTTATATTTATTTATCTCAGTCGGAAGTATGAGACTCCTCCCTTTGAGTTCAGGATGCATTAATACCAGTAATTGACAAATTTAATTCAAACCTTACCTTTTTCCTTGTAAAATTTTTTTTAATGAAAATTAATTTCTGAAGTTTCTCCTATATAAAATTATTGAAATATGTTGACAATAGAAAATTTTCTGATGGATGTGATGAGAATAAAATACCAACACTCAAATGTAAACAATTTAATAAATTATTATGAAAATTTGCAATAAGATTTAAACATTGAAAATTGTGTTTTTGTTCCACCCTATATCAGATACATTTCTCAGTATAAGAATGTTCCTATCAGTGCGTCGGCGCATAAATCTGAACGCATGCGCTGTTATAATTGAAACGATAGGAGGATACTCTCCCCTCTATAAGAAATAGCTTTACTGTTAAACACACTACCAGCGCGTCTATAATGGTGAAACAATTTTAATGATATAAAATTTAAATAATCAATTACCTATAAGTATACTTAATTAAAATTATGTGAGTGAGTTGAAAGTGAAGACAGTAATAGGCAAATAGTTATTCATGCTGAAGATAAAAGAAAGAATGAGAGGTTATGTGAAAATTCATGATGCTCGTGAACATATACAGTGAATTATATTATATCAAGTAAGTACAAATATTATTATTAACTTAAACTGTTTAATTCTCAATTGAGATAAAGTTATGATGCATCATATGATAAATGTTCTTGGCCATTTAATGAATTTATTCAATTTGAACGTTCTGATAAATTTTTAATGTTCACTTTCTTTATAAAGAATTATATGGAATTCCAATGAATGTAATTGTAAAGACACAGACCTTAATATTGAATTCTCAGCCGGGCTGCAACTCGCATCTCCAAATTCTTGTAGATATATCTCAGGAGATATTCACTTTCTACACTTCTTCATCCTTACACAGGATTATAAACAATAGTTAAATGCTTTGATTTACCTTTGATTGTGTTTTTTAACATTTATACCAATTTCTGATAAATTTTTAAACAAAGAATCTCTCTATCGACGCTTCCTCTCCATCACCCGAAAACTCTCTTCTCTTGTTTTCAAAATCAACAACCTCCTCGTTTGACTAATCCAAAGCTCACTTATCTGTTATTTTGAATAAAAAATTGTCATTTCGAAGTGTTTTAGTTCTAAATCTGAATTATTTAATTTAATTGTTCTGGAGGATATTCACACTAGTTCACTATTATTTCTATTGTATTAAGAAATATATATCATGTCCTTTTTCCATAATACAATAGCTAATTTACATATAAACATGTTGTTTAGATATTTTTATAAATAACTATTTTCACAAAAACTACCACCTAAATTATTAATTTACCTATATGTAATTGATCCTTTTTTTAATTTTCAATCTTATTCTATATTTATATCATATAAACTATTGATTATTTTTGTTTTTGATATTATTTTTCAGTATGCAATAAATAATCAATAAAATTAAGTTGGCAATTATAAATTTACTAAGACTCATTACTTCCTGTTTATTAATTTCCCTTTCATAAGTTTGAGCTGCGTTCCATCTATCTTTTCATATACAGTTTTCAACTCTTTATGAAATTATAAACTTTTACTATTGGAACATGTGTAATTATGCTAATCAAACACTAGACTAAATATTCTTTTTTTTTAATTCTTTTAGGTTTCAAGTTATAATATGGCAATTAATATCTACAGATATGTCTACAGCAGTGTTCAGCACATTGTGGAACTCATTGACTTTGACATATATTCGGAATTACTTGTGCAGGTAACTTTTTGTCTTTAATTAAATAATATTGTGTTTGGTATTAGTTCTCATAATCCTTTTTTTAAAATAATCACATTCATAATTAATAAGATTGATACATATTTCACTAATTTTTATATCACTTTATACTTAAATTGTCATTTTCTTGCTAATGGTTGTGTCTACTGACACACCTCCCGTGATAATCTATACTTTTTATGATAGTTATTTGTGTAAATTTGTTTCCAGAACTAGGTAACTAGTTCAATATATATATATATATATATATATATATATATATATATATATATATATATATATGTATATATATATATATATATATATATATATAAATTTATTAAGTTATCGACCGTTACTTAATTATAGAATATTTCATAAATTTCGGGTATAGCGGTCTGTAGGTAATTAAAACTGCAATTTTTCTAATATTCTCAATATTTCGCCAATGGCCAATGGCGAAATATTGAGAATATTAGGAAAATTGCTGTTTTAATTGCCTACAGACCGCTATACCCGAAATTTATGAAATATTATATATATATATATATATATATATATATATATATATATATATCATAAATACAAAAAATTACGTCCTAATCATATTTCACATAAACGTTTTTTTATCAATTATCGAAATGAAAGTGCACCGTCCAAGCTATTGGTGTGAATACTTTTGCTAAAATTCCATATGAAATTGCAAAATTTTTGCATTTGGAAAATCCTGAGTTATATACAGGGCACTGCTTTAGGAGATCCTCCGCAACACTTCTTGCAGATACAGGAGCAAATTTACTAGAGCTTAAAAGAAATGGCGAATGGAAATCGTCGACAGTAGCGGAGGGATATGTAGAGGAATCACTTACAAGCAAAATAATGTTCTTAAACAAATATTTCAGTTTGAAAATAGTGAAGATGTACAAATTCCAAGTACTAGTGGTACATTTAAAGAAATTACAAATCAAGAAATAGAATTAAAAAATAATTCACTAAGAAATATTAATATTGAAAATTGCACAAATTGTTCCTTTACTTTTAATATTAATGAAGTTTGAGTTCCTAACATATTATATTCTAATTTTCCAGTTTTTGCATGAATGTAGAAAAATTATTGTATGCGACTCGTGCAAAACGTGTTTTTTGCACTCGACATGTTGTCCAACTCGGCCTAAAGGCCTCGTTGGACAATTTCACGTCACGTGCAAAGAACAATCACTTTTTGCACTTGTTGCATAAATAACTATTTTTACGACCGACCAGAAAATATGAACTTTCTGGATATTTTTTAGTTTTGCAGTAGGCTCGTCCTAAAATCTGCTTGCCTTGACTCGCAAAACAGTATTTTCCAGTCTTGTAATGTAAATTATTAGTGTACTGCCGTCAGTATTAAAAAGGCCGTAAGTAACTACGCGTTTGACAAAATGGGGCGGAAAATGTTTTTATCCACGCCAAATGCAAGCAAATGCAAGAAATATTTCAATTTTAAGATGAACAATTTTTAAGAAATCGTCATTTCTTTTAGTTTATTCACGCATGATTATGAAAATGTTTTGTATATGTGAGACAATATTAAGCATAAAGCCTTTTTACCGCTTTTTATTGAACTATCATAACTACCGATACTTAGCAAAAAAGTGGTAATTGCAAAAGTGTAAGAAGTTGCCGCCTTCATGCTACGTATCCGTAATTTGCTGATTTTTCAAATAACATACAGAGTGATACATCATTAATTTGAAAATCCTCAAATAGTATGATCCTGACGTCAAATTATGAAGATTTAACCCAAAACACCTAAATAAAATGTAACTGCTTAATGAGTTAAGGGTGTTTTGTTTAAAAATTTTAATTGTTATTCATTTAAATGCATTGCTATAATGTTACAAACTAGTGATTGAGGAACTTAAAGGTTATCAGTCTTCGATAAAAATTAAAAGATAATTGTTTTTAAAAGTTTAATTAGAATTGTTTAATTAAATTTATAATTGATAAATGCAATGCATTAATGTGCAAACTTAAATGTCCAACGTAATCGCAGAGAAAATGTAGAAAAAATATTTTTTTAATGTAAATAAACAATGTTGAATATTTGAAAGCTATTTTTAATTCTATAGTCTATTTCTTAATGTCTGACAGCAAAGTAGCCTCATTAAATATTCAAATAGAAAATTACCTCTTACAGAGTGATCCTAAGAATTTTACAAGTAAATACTAAAATTCTAATGCAAAACAAGTAGTTGTCTGTATTGGTTATCTGTACATCCCTGTTTCAGCTCAAAATACAATATGGTAATAAAACTGAACCATGCCAGCAAAAGGATAAACAGTGCGGCAGTGGCGGAGATTACGATATTAGTTCATTTTGCTTATTTAATTAGATTCTGTCAACATTACAGTTGAAATAAAATTCATTCGTTTAGGCCTATTAATAAGTTACATTTTCATTTTTATCAAATTGAATTAATTAAAGAAAATATAGTTTAATTCTCATAATTCAAATTTATTGACAATGGATTGATGTATATTAAGTAAAGTAAACATTTATTCAATCTATAGTATCATCCTCTTCGCTGGCCATACAAGAATCATCCGAAGACTCGTCGAGAGAGATCACTATCGGTTCTATAGTTTGTTCTATGAGGTTATCTAAAACCCACATTTTCTCTTCCTCTGTAATTACATGATTCACAGCATCTCTCCAGTTCTCTTCAGTTATTGATGTCAATGAGTAGTACTTCATGAGTTCACGAACATCTTTCATTTTAAATGTTTTATTATGTCTAGCTACATAACCTTTCATTTGGGCCCATATTAACTCTATCGCATTTAATTCACAATGGTATGGAGGCAAACGAAGCACTGTTATCCCTCGATTCTTGGCTATTTCATCAATAACAAACTTTTTAAATTGTAGCTTAAGATCTGAAGCAACCTTTAAAAGTTATTTTTTCAACATATCATCTTCAAATGGTATATCTTTTACGATTAACCAGTTTCTAATATCAGCTTTTCTCCAAGAGGTAGATGGAAGATTTTCTGTTAATCGCGAATGATAAGTGGCAATGTCCATAACGATTACAGCATTATTTGGAATTAATTCGACCATTTGTGTAAAATACATCTGCAGTCATTTCTTCATGATAGTCTTTGGTTGATGTTGACTGACACTCCAGTAAACCACCTTCAACGAACCCTTGATTGCATCCGATATGCGTTATTATTAGTCGGCGACCTTTACCGATAGGAGTTTTCAGTCCAGTAGATAAACCTTCTATGAAAGCTTGACAACTGGTTTGAATACTTTTGTCCTGCCATATTTTTTTTACTGAATGTCCTTCATTGAGCCATGTCTCATCTAGATAATAGATTTGTCTCCCCTCCTGTCTGTATTTTCGGATATCTCGTATATACTGGAGTCTCCAACATATTATTTCTTCGTTGTCGATTAGCACTAATTTGCGACTTTGCTTCTCCCAAGTAAAATTTAATTTGTGTAATATTTTCCACAAAGTTTATCGCCCTATGTCAGGCACATTCTCGTCCTCCTTCACCATTCTTAGAATTCTGTCAAGGGTTGGGATCTCTTTTTTAAAATATAATTCATGTACTTTTCCTCTTATTGTATTTTGCATATGTTCATCAAGGTCAAATGGTTTTCTTCCAGTTGACTTTTTAGGTGGAGATATATTTCCATTTTTCCTCTCTCTTAGAAGCCTGTAAATAGTAGATTCACTAGCTCCTGTCATATTGGAACATGTCGAAACTATGTCTCTAACAGTAGCAGCCGGCATTTGATGTACAACAGCATCATGCACATTTCACACTACAGTCTTCGTTTGTAAGCTAAGCACGCTCTTACACTTTACTGGCGTAAAACTTGAAGACCTTTTTCATAACACAGTTAACACTTATGGAACATAAGCGACTCATATTATACAAATTTGGGCGAGACCAAGTTTGACCGTATATACCTACAAAATTTCTAAGTAGCCATTGGGACAATCCCTAGTAGGACCCTATTGTAATGTTTCTTGGATCAACATTTCGAAAATCAGAAAGTAATTATCTGGAGAATGAATTGATAAATGGTTTGTTAATATGTCTCCCAAGAATTGACCTGCTTCAAATTCTCAAGATAATTAATGAAATATTCAGTCAGAATAGTTGCGTTACAAGATTATTTCAAAAATAATTCATTGTTTTAACTGTATGTACTCTACAAATGTATGAAGGTCAGTTAGTTGTTTTAACTAACCGAATGTACATTTATATTACCTTTATATATCAGATCGGGTATAAAATTAAATAGTAAATAAATTCCTTAGATGAACTGTGACGCTTATGCTTTACTACCTGACTAGCATCTGTGACCTTTTCGCGTGCTTTGAGATAATAAGAAACAGACTATAAACATCTTTTCTTTGTAACAATTTTCGATATTGTCAAAAAGAAAGGTATACGACTGAAAAAATTTAACATCTGATGATTGAATTTTAGGTTTTGGACCATGCAGAACTGTTTAGGAAGAATAACTTTTTTTCGTAAAATTATTAATAAAAAAGTTTCCCATATGCCGCCAACTTAGGTGGACACACTGTATATTTCTCACAGAATATTATCGGAATGTTTCTAGAAATAAAATTGAAACAGTTTATTTGAAAATTGGGTTATGTTTTTGGAGCCTACAGTAATTTCATCCGACGTATGTGTGGCGTCATCATAGAAGCAGGAGCGTCATCGCATTGAAAAAAATTCAATGGAAGGGGCATCAAACTTAGCTCAAATGAAAGAGCTTTTTATTTCAAATTCAACAGTGTATCACAGTGAGGGTACTGAAGTGGATAATTATACCAAATTTTCAGTTTAACGTTTATTTGCAACAATAACCAGAACATTTCGACGTTACAGTGATTTTATAAAATATGTTCTTTTTTATTTTGGAAAACAATGTCCGGTCTGTTGCATTTTATTATTTTGTCAGTACGGATTTCTACATCCCAGTATAGTTTGTATTCGTTGGTGTCTAGAATTGTGGTTGATGTGTATTTGTAGTAGGGTATTTCCTCTGTTATGAGTCCATATTTCTTTGCAAGGGCTTGGTGAATAATTTTTCCTACCATGTTGTGTCTTTCGGTATATTCTGTGCCTGCTAAGACTTTGCATCCACTGGTTATATGGTCTATGGTTTCATTAAATTGGTGACATTTTCTGCATTTATCGGTCTGTACTATTGGGCCTCTTATTATATATTTTTGTTAATTACGTGTAGATATGACCTGATCTTGTATTGCGATGAGAAAGCCTTCTGTTTCAGGGAAAAGTCTTCCTTCTGTAAGCCATTTATAAAACAGTTTTTTTGATATGTGATCATGTTCTATGTTGTATCTATGTTTTCCATGTAGCTGTTTTGTTTTCCATGAAATAAGCTTTGCTACTATATTTTGTGATGGATTGTAAGTATCCAATGGGAGATTGGATGTTGATAGATCAAGTGGAGTATAATTATTGTCAGCTTTTCAAACTGCTTGGTGAAGGGATGTTTGTTTATTTAGAAAGAATTTCCGTAGCTGTTGTATCTGTCCTGTATGTAATTCTTAAATATCTATCATACCTCTTCCTCCATCCTTTCTGCTAATTGTTATTCTTTCTCTATTATTATTATTATTATTTCTATATTTTTTCCTCTTGCCTTACTATGGATTTGGCGGTGAAATGGGTGAATACAGTTCTCAACTAGAGATCAAAGTCATTCACCCTAGCACCTTTCTTACTATGTGAGCAGTTCCCATGAGTGCAATTTTTTGCACCTAATACATGGATGGTTAACCTGGGATCATCTCTAAGTATGTTTTTAAACTTTCCCGCATCATTCCCAATGCTCCTACAATAACGGGTACCACTTTGGTTTTTGTATTCCACATCCGGCTTATCTCGATTTCTAGATCTTTATACTTGCTTATTTTTTCGTTTTCTTTGTTCACTATATTGCTATCATCTGGGACAGATATTTCGATCAAAAGACATGTATTTATGTTCTTATCATAAAGTATGATGTCCGGTCTATTTGCCAGTATTGTTCTATCAGTAATTACAGCCATATCCCACATAACATCGATGTTGTTGTTGCTTACGTGTGTGTTATTGCGTTGCATATAGACCAATGGATGAATGAAGCAACCTTATTATGCCTGTTAGTGAATTCTGTTGAGGCAAGACTCGTACATCCAGCTATTAAGTGGCTAATGTGTTCATCTGATTTGCCACAGAGCCTACATTTACTGTCTACCGATGGTTTTAATATGTTCTTTCGATAGTATCTAGTAGCTAGTACCTGATCTTGAGCTGCCATAATGCGACTTTCAGTTTCTCCTTTAAGTCCAGAACTACCTAACCAGGCTATACTTCCCATCTTATTAACTGTTGGTTTGCTTAGATTCCTGAAAAATTGTCCATGTAGTGGCTTTTGTTGTAATGTCTGGATCTTGTGCCTTTCAATTACGTCTTTGATCGCATTTGCGTTCCTCGGAGCATTATCTGTTATAAGATACTTTTCTCTTATTTGTGCTGACTCTTTTTGGATGGAATACTTTGCCTTGTCCGAGTCGTATATTTTAATTGCTTTGCAGAATTTATCGTGTTCGGTATCAATATAATCGCCTAGATCTATAATAGCCTGTTCATAAGCTGCGTGCAACTCGATTAAGCCTCGTCCGCCGTTTCGCCTTTTAATGTATAGTCTGGCAACATCGGCTTTAGGGTGATGCATACTCCCCATTGTGAGAAGTTTCCTCGTTTTCCTGTCAATCTTCTCTATTTCTGATGTTAGCCAGTCGACAATACCAAAGCTATATGTGACCACTGGAACTTCGAGGGTATTAATGGCTATGATTTTGATCTTCGAATTTAGTTCGGTACTTAGGATTTGGCGTATACGGCGATAATATTCTGTTGATACCATAGTTTTCATTTTGGTGTTGTCTATGCCGCCCCTCTCTTCGACGCCAATATATCCATAAGATTCGTCCATCTCCTGGTTTCTTATTGAGGTTCCGTTATCAAGTTGAATGTTGTGACTTTTGATTAGTTTGCCTCTTTTGTAAATAGCTGTAGCACATTTGTCTAATCCAAACTCCATATTGATATCGTTACTAAATCCTTTTACGACAGTCAGTGCTCGATGTAGTTGAGTCTCATCTCTACTGAATAATTTCAGGTCATCCATATTATTATTATTATTATTATTTTAGGAATTCACAAGGTTTTTGTTCCCTGGATTTCTTCTTTATACGGGCGGGCCAAGTATAAACGAAGTCTATTGTGCTCTAAGAAACGAGCGGACTATATTGCATGTGTGTAAAATGACGCTTTTTTGTATTCGATTGTGTATATTTTCAGGTATGTCGAGTTCTGTCAGATGTTCTGTGAATTTTTTGTGGGTGATACCAGTAGCAGACATAATCAACGGAATAATGGTGACCGTCTTTTGCTTCCAAATTCTCTCCAGTTCTATTGCGAGGGGGGTGTATTTTTTCCGAATATTTGTTTGTTATATTGTGATCGGTATTATTATTATTATTATTATTATTATTATTATTATTATTATTAATATTACTATTATTATTATTATTATTATTATTATTATTATTATTATTAATATTGTTTTTAAATGAATTTCAAGGTCTCTAGTTACGATACGATACGATTTTATTGACCAGTTTTAAATACAAAAGCATTTGTGTAGTCCTAATACTAAATTACTAAGTAGTTATCAAAATTCCTAAATCAGATAATAGAATAGAAATAAAGTTAAACCAATATTTTCATAAAAATTAGATTTCTGAAGTAACATATATGTAAGAATGAATTAGTAAGACTAATAATTGAACGACATGTAGTCCCGAACTGCGTAAAAACAATTCCACAATATAATACCAGTTATTGAAAATTCTAAAAAATTGACAATTGTTTCGATAAATCAATATCATTCATTTATTGAAACAATTGTCAATTTTTTAGAATTTTCAATAACTTGTATCATATTGTGGAATTAACTAGAGACCTTGAGTTTCATTTAAAAACACTAATATGAGCATATTCCACGAAGTAAGGGTCGAGACAGTCAATTTAATTATTATTATTATTATCATTCCATCTACCTCCAAGAGGCGTGCGGTTTTAATATGCTAGAGAGGAAACAATTCAGTTTGTCTCTGCTAGTTTAAAAATTTCCTGACTATATGGCATGTTTGCAGTAAGACTGCTCTTTGTCCGATGTCCACTATGTTATGTGGCAACTCTAATTCTCCTAAATTTTTGGAAAGCTGGTCACTGACAATCCCTTCCACCGAAAACACTAAGGGGATTATTTTCACTGTATTTAGTTTCCAAGTGTTCTTGACTTCATAGGTGAGATTTCCATATTTGGTACACTTTTCTGTCTAGATCTTCCTGATGTTGTGACTGAGAGGTACAGCAATGTCGATGATAATTCCTGTTTCTTTATCTTTATGAATCAACACGATATCTGGCCTATTATAATCCACAGTGCGATCAGTTTGCATCGGTCTATCCCAGTAAAGCACCACGTCATGATTTTCTATAACTGGTAGGGGGTTGTACTTGTAGTACGGAGGAGGCATCACGTCAAAAAGTTTATACTTAATTACTAATTGCTGATGGACAAGTTTATCTACTTGATTGTGCCTTCCTAAGTAGGAAGATTCTGCAAGAGCTGTACAGCCAGCGGTAATATGCTCGATGGTCTCACCAACCATCCCGCACTTCCGACATTTGTCGGTTACATCTAACTTAAGACAGTGCTTTTCATAATTTCTCGTTCTTATGACTCTATCTTGAATAGCAATAATGAAACCTTCCATTTCTGGGTAAAGTTCTTTTCTAGTAAGCCACTTAAAAGACGATTTTTTATCCGTACCAGGAGCTGTTGTAAGTTTAGGATACCTTCCGTGGATAGTTCTCCTATTCCATTCTGCTATTCTATCTGTAGTTGATCGATTTTCCAGCACCAGGTTATGAGCACTTAAGTTTAGTGGCGTATACCCTTTATCCTGCTGTGCAACCAACTTCATCAGATCGCTTCTCTGATTCATCAGTCGATGCCTCATACTCTTTTCTTGGCGCACACATAAGTTTCTAATATTAAGTAGCCCTCTACCTCCTTCTCTTCTTGGAATATACAGCCTTTCAACAGATGAGTTGGGATGCAAACATCTAAATTTATCTAGAATTCTACGGGTCGTGTGATCCAGTTCCTCCAAGTCAGTGTTGGACCATTTGACTATTCCAAATGAATAGTTTAGAGCTGGCACTGCCCATGAATTTATAGCAGCGATCAAGTTTCCCCCCCTTATTTTTGTGTTCAAGAGAGTCGTCAGTCTCTTTCTATATTTTTCTCTAAGTTGTTGTTTCAATAGTGTATGGTCCATTACTTGGTTCTGGGGGGTTCCCAAGTAGCGATACAGCTCGTCTGGTGGTAGCTGCTTAATCTCTTGCATAGGTGGTTGTTGATCCTGATCCAGGATTCCCTGATTCACGTTAATGATTGCACACTTGTCAAATCCAAATGACATCCTGATATCATTGCTAAAGGTTCTCACTAAACCGAGGAGCTGGGAAAGCTTTTGCCTGGTCTCAGCGTAGAGCTTTAGGTAATCCATATACAGTAGATGCGATTGTCTTTTTGGTGACCCCATACTAAGTTTGTAGCCAGCTTCCGTGTTATTCAATAAGGCTGAAAGTGGGTTGAGGGCCAGACAAAACCACACTGGTGAGAGTGAATCACCCTGAAATATTCCCCGCTTTATATCAACCTTTCCAACCTTCTGACTGGACACGTGGATATTGGTTTTCCATCTGATCATTAGATGACTCGGAGTGTTCCGGATCTTTATATTATTATTATTATTATTATTATTATTATTTAACATATGGTATTATGCTATGGGGCAGCAGCACATCAGTGCACAAAGTATTTGTGCTACAGAAAACTGTAGTTAGAATAATTTACAACGCACCAAGAAACACCAGTTGTAAAAAAATATTCAAAAAACTTGAAATATTGCCGCTTCCGTGCTTGTATATTTTCGAAGTGTTAATTGAAACACATAAAAATCGATATGTTCTGACTAAACATGCAGATGTTCATAATTATGATACTAGAAATAGTAAAGACATTGTCATTCTCAAATCAAGACTGAAAACAACAAAAAACAATAAGTTGGATGTTACATTGTACAATTCATTTGTAAAATATTTTGAACATATAAATATAAGTGATATGACGAGAGTTTAATTTAAACATTTTGCTAAGTCTTTTCTTTTAAATTATTGTTTTTATACAGTTGATGAGTTTTTGGAGGAATTGAATACTTGGGCTTAATGCTTATATGTTTGTTTATTTTGTTTAATTTAATTTTTACTTTCTATTATTTTTTAACTTATTTTATATTTTAAAATTGTCATATTTTCATCAATATTTTTACTTTATGAAATGTATGTCTGTATTTATGTAAAATTTTTACTTTCTATTATTTTTATTATATTTTAAATTTGTCATATACAGCACTATACAATCTTTAATATTTTTAGTTGGTAAAATGTATTCATATGTACTACTTTCACTGACTTCTAATGTACTATGTATGTGAATGGGGTCAATAAACCATCTATCTATCTATTATTATTATTATTATTATTATTATTATTATTATTATTTTAACTAGTTCTCTTCTTAAGGCATTTTACATAAACTCAGGCCTTTTGGTCTGAGTGTGGTTTATTCAAATATACAGATATAAATCTATCAAAGCATATTTGACCTTCCACTGTTTAGCGTTATTTTGCCAGTACTTTCCTTACAATGGTGCAAGTGCCAAGAATAGCTGTTTTATGCATCTTTCCAATTGCAGATGGACTGATTTTAAGAGTATCCACAGCCTTACCAAGCTGCCGTGGCACAATGCCTGTCATGGGTAGGATAGTAACTTGGTCTACTTTCCTCTGCTCTTTGATATACTGAGAGAGGTCATCATATTTTCGAAGCTTTAGCTTGATTGTGTTTTCCATGATGTTATCATTCACAACTGCGAAGTCGATAATCCATACCTGTTTTTCTCTCAGGCTCCACAGAACCACAACCGGCCGATTCGCTTCATTTGTCCGATCAGTAAATATTGTTCTATCCCAGTATAATTTGTAGTGGACGTTTTCTAGGATGCTTGCTGGTGTATACTTATGAGTGAGTTTTTCTGTTCCGGGTATCAAGTTATATTTGGAAGCCAGAGCATGGTGTACTATCTTTCCTGTTCGATCGTGACGTTTTTTGTACTCCACTCTCCACTTATATGTTGGATGGTTTTCCCCATCCTGCCACACATTCTACAAGTGTCATCTATCACGGTTGGATCTTTAATGATATATTTGAGATAGTTCCTAGGTGGTACAACCTGATCCTGTATGGCGAACATGAACCCTTCAGTTTCAGGGAAAAGGTATTCTGTACGTAAGTAGTGATTCGACCACTTTTTATCTGTGCCCTCTGCGGCTAGAATAGTAGCGTGTCTTCCATGCAGTGCTTTCCTCTGCCATGCTTCTCGTCTTTCTTGTATAGATGTTGGTGAATGTCACAGTTATTAGTCAGGTTCAATGGGGTGTATTTATCATCTTGAGAGCATACTAAAATATGAAGCACGAAAGTTCTTGCTTTTCTATGGAAATAGCTTCTCATTGATTTAATTTGACGAATGTTCATGTCATAGAGGTTTACTATGCCCAATCCACCTTCTTTGCGGGGTAATTAAACTCTTTCCACAGCACTTTTCGGGTGACGGCTTCTAAACTTGGTCAGTTGAACTCTGTTCCATCTGTCCATATCTTCCAGGTCTGTATTGCTCCATTTCACAACTCCCATAGAATGACTGCTATGGCGTATGTGTTGATAGCGATAGTAGTGTTCTTGGAATTGAAAGATGTTTTCAATACCCTTCTCACTCTTTTCTAAAACTCGCTCCTAAGTTGTTGTTCAATCAGCGTATGCTCGATAGTTTTGCTCTGGTTCATCCCTAAGTATTTATACAGCTCATCCGTATTCATTGACGTTATTGTTTCCTGGTGGGCGGTTTCATATTTTAGGTTTCGGTTGAGTTTCCCTTTGTTTATACTTCAGATTTTGCACTTATCTACCCCAAGTCTCATCTTTATATCCTCGGAGAAACTTTCGGTTACTTTTAGTTGGTACTGAAGCCCTGTCTTTGTATCTGCGTATTGTTTGAGATCGTCCATGTAGAGTAGATGGCTGATCTTGTGCTTTTGTCCGTTTTCATTCTTCATCTCAAATCCTTTCATCGTGTCATTTAACAGGTCCGTTAGCGGGTTTAGGGCCATACAAAACCACAGTGGACTTATGTATCTCCTTGATATATACCTTTTCTTATCTGTATTTTCTCTGTGGTGTGAGCTATTTGACGTGTTTTCAGGTTTAAGGTCGTGCGCCACTTTTTCATGATCTTTTTCAGGAAGGTGATCAGTTTCTTATCTATTTTATAAATTTCCAGGACTTCGAGAAGCCAATCGTGGGGACAGGATTCATACGCCTTGCGGTAATCTATAAAGGTTGTAAATAAGTTTCTCTGCTTCGTTATGGGTTCTGACATTAAGATCTGGTCTATGATTAACTGCTCCTTACACGCCAATGACCCTTTCTTGCAACCTTTCTGTTCTTCACCTAGGATGTTGTTGGAGTCACAATGTTTTGTAATATTTTCGGCAATGCAGGCTGTTATTACTTTGTAAAACGTATTAAGGCATGTAATTGGTCTATAATTAGCTGGGTTAGATGATATCCTTTTTTTGGTATCAGCAGTGTATTTCCCTCACACAATAGCTCTGGTACTGAGTCTCCATCCTCCAAAAATCGGTTTATCAGTTCTAGCATCTTTCCATGCAAGGCGTGAATTCTCTTTATCCAAAAGTTCTGAATAGTATCGACTCCCGGGCATTTGCAATTTTTGAGTTTATCAATCACAAGCTTCAGCGTCTCAGGTGTTATAATTGTCTCTGCCATTGGTTGTATACTATTTGCTTTATCTTCTATTTTTTTCAGCCAGAGTGCGTCTCTGTTAAAGTGTTCCTCTTTTGATCATATGTTTGCCCAGAATGTTTGCATCTCTTCTTCGTTTGGAGGTATGGTTTGGTTGTTCCCAGGCATCTGCTGTTGGATATTTTTGTAAAATATTTTCTGGTTCCTCCCAAATTGCACATTGTGGTCTTTGCGTTCCTTACTTTTCTTATATCTTCGTAATCTTTGTGCGTATACACTGAGCTTTTGTTTCATTGTGTCCAGCACTGTCGCAATATTGTTATTAAGAGGGTCATATTGTGCTTGTGTTCTGTATACATTCTTAATATTTCCAACCTTCTTCTTCATTCTTTTGCTTCTGCTTCCATCTTTATTATCATTATTATTATTATTAACCATGGTTAGTCGGCGTTTTTCCATTTATCAAGAACACTCCCTGTTTCTAAAATAAATGGTCTTATCATTATCCTAGGGCTCGTCGGATTATGTGGGCTGTCTCCAGGAGCGCAGTTTTTTGTAGTGTCCTAATTGTGGTTTTATTGTTTATCATTATTATTATTATTATTATTATTATTATTATTATTATTATTATTATTTTTTTTTTTGTGTTTGAGCATCGACATCTAGGTCATTGTGCTAGTAGATATACTTAGTTGGTCCTGGCTCAATCCTGGCTCACTGTTTCCAATTTTCGCCGCTAAATGGCGCTGGGCTGTCATCTGTCACATGTGTCATCTGTCGAATGTGCCATCTGTCAAATGTGTCAACTGTCATGTGTTCTGTACCATATGTCATAAGTGTCGTGTCATCTGTCAACAGTCTTATGTTCTGTGTCGACTCTCATGTGTTCCGTGTGTCATCTGTCAACCCCCGTCACGTGTATCAACTGTCAATTGTGTCGTATGCCTGTGATTTCATATTCTCTATGATTTGTCTATGTACCTTATGTGCCGTCGTACACCCTATGACGTCACGTTGTCTACGTACCGTACGTGTGTCATCCGTTAAATGTCTCATCTAACGTCCGGCTCCTTAAATGGAAAATCGCCAGAATCCATCGTGGTAATTTTTGACTCTGCGCATGCGTCGGCCGTCCGTGATCTTCTGCCATGTATCTCCAAGTGTGACGTAAACAGCCTTCGTACAATTTATTAAAACTGGAAAAAAAGATCTTGCCACCGCGGGTGTTCGAACCTCTCACCTACCGATTCATACGCAACGAACCTAACCACTGCACCACGAAGATTATTATATAATTTTGAATTAAATTATGTATTAACGATCAATAACTGCATGCACATTTCGCATTATGATAATAAATGTAAAAGTGATCAATATATAGTGGAGTGAAAAAGTAGAAAAATATTGAATTTTAAACAGCATGCCTTCGTACAATAGATGAGGCGAACGGGAAAATTATTACACATTTTGTAGGATTACGATAAAAAATGTACTCATATAAATTACAAGTAAATGATGATGATAGGGAAAAGGAGAGAAAACGTTTAGAGCTTAAAGAACTTAGTAAAAAAAGAATAGAGTGTGATATACAAAATTTCGGTATAACCAAAAAGTCAAAAGGTGTAAAATATAATGTTGTTAAAAATAAAATTACTTACGAAGATTATGAAAAGTGTCTTAAAGAATTTAAGCTATATACAGCAAACCTAAAATGTATTCGGTCGTATAACCATTCAGTATTCACTATAGATCAAACAAAAATTGGTCCTTTTGTATGACAAACAATATTTAATACCGGGGACATTTAATACGCTTCCTTGGGGCCATTACAATATACTATAATATTTTTACACTCTCTGCACAAGATTTTATAAACGATAGCGAATATGATAATTTTATGGGTTACTACATAAAAAAATACTTAGTATGACTTTAAAAAAAATTCTTACCCTCCTTCTTTTTATATAATAATTCTTATCCATATTATTTTTTCATAATTGCAGAAAAATGTATTGTTTTTCTAATAACTAATTTAAAATAATTATTCTCATACTCTTTCTTTTTTAATAATTGCAGAAATGTATTATATACAAAACAATTTGAATAAAAAATGTTTAAAATATTTCGATTTTTTATTTCAAATGGATTTTTTATTGGAATAGTAAAACACACACATGAAAAACATTTAATTTTTATTCTCCAAATCATTTACAACTCTTGTTTCATAAAAATAGATAAATTCTTTAAGAGCCGCATTTAAAAAGTCATTTTGCACTATACAACAAAAAGAATACAATATTTGCAATGGACTTAAGCAATCATTAGCATTATTCATACAAAAATCTATAACACTGTAATATTATTCACATAAATTTAAATTTCCTAAAAGAGATATTCGTTGAGATATTATATCATTGTTTAATTTCAAAATTTGATGAACTTCTTCTTCTACCATATAATAGCTTTCATCGTGTTTGTGTATGAAAATAACTTTACTACCTTGAAGAACGTCTTGTTTAATGGTACAGTATTCACCACATGGAAACGATATAGGATAGGTAGGTAGATCTTCGTGAAAAAAATCATCAATCTTTTGCGTAAGTGTGGCAATAAGGACTGACCACTCATAGACGTTGAATGATATTTTACCTGGTTTCAGGTGCTTTCTCAAAATCACTGCAGGTGAAAATGATCTAGCTGGACTGATCCCACAACTAATGTTATAACGGCAAACTTGGTACGTTGTTTCCAGTAAATAATATATTTCATTTTTATCATCTTTTTGGAAATAATCCTCAATGTATTTTAAACTGATGGCGGGGTATTGTTCCATATATTCTTGAAAAGCTTCATGCAAAACGTCAGGACGCATCTCCTCTGGAGATTCAGGGCGTATAATATCTCCCGCCTCATCTGTTTCAGCTACAGATTCCGATTCCAGAAAAGACGGTGCTACAAACACATCATCTAGTTTTTCTTCTTCTTTTTTTACCTCCTCCTCCTTTTTAATTGGATCCAAATTTGAAATGGTTTTCTGCAATGTCTTTGAGGACTCTACAATTTCCTTTAGCGGTGTAAATATCGGTTTAAATAGTTTATTAAGAGACTCATCGCGCTCTGATTTGCCCAATTTTAACGCTAAATATTTCTTGCGAATTGATCTCGCCAATTCATTAACTTTCTTCTTACGCAAAGCAATTGCAACCTTATCGTCGGACATGATGATGCAGACTAGTAGCATGTACACTTGACTTACACCTTCATATATTTATCGAAGCCAATACGATACCTACCTCTATTTAAAGCAAAATCCTTTACAATTACCAACGTTCCATATTTGTCGGTCGACCAACAGTCTGAGCAAATCTTTTTAAATTCTTCAAATGTCATATCTGGTGACACGTGCTCGTCAAATATATGTTTTAGATTAATTTCATCCTGCTTGAATAACACAATCATATTACAATTATCGCGTATGAGCTGTTTCGGTATTTTCGAATATGTTTGACATAAGTAGGCCGCATCAATGTCTTTATGACGACACATTGAATAATATTCACGAATTTTCTGTTGACCATCGCAGGCGACATTATCAAATATGAATATCGAGTTGGATCTTGCTTTGTCCGGACTAACAATTTCCTCATTATCTTTAAATGGAAAGTAACCGACACCTTTAACTTCTCCTAGTACTTCCTGCAGCAATTGATATTTCGGTTGAAATAACGACTTGGAATAGACGTAAACATTTTTGAATTTAGCGCCATTTGAGTTGAATAAAAGTGATAACATCACGTTTGTTTTTCCACATCCGCTAGAACCACAGATAATGGCACGAAAAGAATTTGGCAGTAGTTTACCATGTTTACCAACCGATGATGGATTAGAGGTAAAGTCCAAGTTCTCAATGGGTAGCGTCTGCTCTTGTTGAACGATCTTCATCTTGTGGTGGGTGCTACTAAAGTGACTACAATATATATACGGGATGTTATCGCCTCAGATCAGTCTTAATGTTGGTGTTTGAGGGAGAAGGTCTTTTAAATTCTCTAATCAATAAACTTCCATTCGAACTTCATTTACCCACCTATAATTATTGTGGGCGTAAGTGATGATGTTGAATATAGCTGGTTAAATAATTATACTCTCTCTCTCCATTTACAGCAGGAACAAAGTTAGAAAAGCGACTTGCACGTGGCGACGTGGGCATTAATCCTTTAGACGAGGCTTGTAAACAGTACGATATTGCTTATTCACAAAATAAATCTCTTGAAGAACGTCACAAAGCAGATAAGGAGTTGGAAGATAAAGCTTGGGCTCGAGTCAAATCAAAAGACGCATATTTTGGTGAAAAGAGTGCTGCATTACTTGTTACGGGCGGCATGAAGGTTAAACGAAAGTTGGGAATGGGAATGGGAAAACGTCGTTCCTTCCATCGAGATGTTGTGCTAAAGGTAGGCAAATCCATGAAGAGAGGAGCATCTTTGAAAGAAAGCGCCTTGTTTGCTTTACGAGCGGCCAAAGCACTTATCCGACAATTTGGAGGGTCAAAGAAAATTAATGTTCCTCGCGTGATACCTGTTGTAAAATCTGGTGGTTTTCTACCGCTTATACCTCTGTTTGCGGGACTCTCAGCACTTGGAGCGTTATCGTGTGGAGCTGCAGGAGTTGCAAAGACCGTCATTGATGCCAATAATGCTCGAAAGAAATTGGAAGAAGATATACGTCATAATAAGGCTATGGAACATGTCGGAAATGGTTTATATCTGAAAAAGTATGGGGGAGGTGAAGGATTTGGATTGTATTTAAAAAAGTCAAAAAACTGTCGATAAAGCTACCCAATCGTCCACTGTACGACACCGATATTGCACGTTATGCAAAATTATATAAAATTAAACATTTTCGAGGTGTTTTCATGCGAGACACTCTACCTAAATCCGGTCCTCGACAACAAGAGTGTGCAGTGGTTAACTTGGATTCGTCCAAAAACAGTGGAACCCATTGGGTAGCATATATAAAGAAAAATAATGTCATCGAGTATTTCGATTCATTTGGTAATTTGAAACCGCCCAAAGAACTTGTAAAGTATCTAGGAGGAAGAAAAATTTTTTATAACAATAATCAGTATCAAAGCTACGATCAGTTCAATTGTGGACATTTGTGTTTAAAATTTCTACTTCAACATCCTTGGAACAATGGAGGACATTAAATTATTAACGCAACACCAAAAACCTCTGAGAAGCTTTACTGCTGAAGAACTAAAAGACGTTCCCATTCGATACCTGATAGAATGTGTTAGTCCGTCTGAATTGCTAGATATATGGCATTAACTTTCTAATGATCACAAAACAAGTTATGAACTACAAATTCGTCTGCCGTGCTTCGTTCACTACAACCGCCCCGATTGGACGACGCATTGGGACGGTCCTGCAAGTTCTCAAGCATCTTGTTGTCTATGTCAACGTGCATTAAGTAAACCTTGAAATGTATTTTGTGTGTCAAATAAATCTTGTAAAGTATTCTATGTATTATTTAAACTGCCTTCATACGTCGACTTACATCAGTCATCATGTCGCAGTTGTTGAGAGTAAACAGTTCAAATCACGTATTTACCTTCCAACCGCCTACACCTATTGTACTCATTCCAGAGAAAGACTACGAATTAGCGCTGCGTTCATTCCACTCATACCATAGCATACCAAACATTGAAGATTGCAAGTTTTACTACTATGATGACAACAACAAGCTACAAAGTTTCGATTTACCTACAGGATGTTACGAAATCGCCGATATTGAAACGTATATACTCGAGAAGTTGAGTGGCAGCAATTCACTTAGACCGGAAACTATATTTGCACTGAAACCTATTAATAATACGTTACAGTGCATGATTTTCAGTAAATATAGAATTTCGTTTGAACAACCCAACAGTCTAAGAAAGATACTAGGATTTTCAACAGAGATACTCGAACCCAAACGATGGCACTCTTCAGATCTACCCGTCAAATTTATAAAAGTATCTAGCATACATTTCGAATATAACATTACCACGGGAGCCTTCGACGCAGACAGACCTGCTCATACTATTTACGAATTTATCATAAAAGTGGATCCTGGGTACGCCATTGACGAAACACCACATAATTTACTTTATTTATCTGTTATACCACAACGTGAAATAACCAACATTACAGTGTTGGCTGTGGACCAAGACGGTCATCCTATAAACTTTCGTGGTGAAAGGAGCACTTTGGTGTTGGAGCTTAGAGCGAGAAGCAACAGATGGGATTGATAATTAATCATATAAGACGTTCTGCTGCACATTCAACGCCATTAGTTACGCGGCATTCTTCAAAGCAACATCAGAAGCGGCTTACATTTGCTAATACATTGTATTTGCAGTCTTTGTGCTTTTTGTTGAAAAAACAACGACAATGACGACCGAGTATGTAAAACGTTCTCGTATGAACGATATGCCTTCAATGTTTGATATCTATCGCAAGCCTAGTTTCGATGAATCGATTCGCAAAGCTGAGTACAGAACATATGCTCCGTTCATCAAATCGTTCAGTTGCAGTGACATTGTGGAATTCAGCATCAATCAAGTTGATTCGTTTTTTGCAATGAATGAAACTTTGTTGTGTATTAAAGGATCACTCACTGTGCATGGAGGAGGTGATGTGAAGCTGGCAAATAATGTTGGTGCTTTCCTTTTCGATTCGTGTACATATAGTGAAAGTTCAAGAGAGATGGAAACTGTTCGAGATCCTGGGATCGTTAGCGCTGTACGTGCCATGACGTGCTACAATCAAGAAGATTCTAATCATATGGCTATAGCTGGGTGGAATTATCCCAAAGACCCCATCCTGAATACCAGCGACAAATCATTCAACCTTCAAATTCCTCTAAAGCATATTTTCAACATTTTCAACGACTATCCTATGATCACGTGTGGACGACAAACAATACGTTTGGTTCGAGCTCGAAACGATAACGATTGTGTGCTTATCACAGAAAAAAACGTTTCTGGTACACTTTCCACTACAACCGTTAACATCAACATTACCAGCATCGAATTGAAAATCAGGCATATCTATCCTAATGATGATATTAAGTTGGAACTTATGAAGGCCATTCAAAAGGATCAGCCTATAGTTATTCCATTTAGAGAGTGGGAGATACACGAACTGCCTGCAATTACCAGAAATGCTAGACGTGAAGTTTGGGCTGTTAAAACTACAACTTCAGTCGAACGACCTCGTTATGTTATTGTTTTCTTTCAAACCAACAAACGTGACAACAGAACAGCCGACCCCACTTTATTCGACAACGCCGACATTCAAAGTATCAGACTATCGCTAAATGGGGAATATTATCTCAATGAAAGAATGCAGTTGGATTTTACCAAGAATGATTACAATGAGGCCTATTTCAACTATACAGAATTTTATCCTAGTTATATGACTTCGGCACAGAAGCGCCCTCTGTTGGATTATCCCTCTTTCAAGAAGCGTGCATTGTTTGTTATCGATTGCTCGAAACAAGAAGAAAGTATGAAATCGTCCACAGTCGATGTAAAACTTGAGATTGAAGCAAACATTGGTTTTCCCGAAAACACCAAAGTATATTGTGTTATAATACACGACTGCGTAATGGAGTATTTCCCCCTCACAGAAATAGTAAAGACTCTAAATTGAAGTGCAGTACGTCAGTATTCGAGCAGACGTCATCATGAGAGTTGCACTCGTAGACATTCAAGGTTTCGTTATAGATGGATTCTTTGTTGTCAAAGAACTCACCATTGAAGTTGGTTTTAAGCAAAGTCACTACATATTCCTACCATGCCAATCAATTTCTACGTTAAGCGACCAGGATAAGAAGACGGTGTCATACTTGGAGAAGAATGTGCATGGTATTCGATACTCTTCAGGTGACATTGAGTACTCCAAATTAAATGATATATTGGCAACTAAGCTATTGTATGCTGCCGATTTTATATACGTACGTGGACTTCAGAAAGCAGAATTTCTACTAAAGAAATGTCACATTTTTGGTGTGTTTCCCCACATTATTGATGTTTGCAAGTTTGATGGAACCCCATGTGCTACAGGAAACTTTGAACGAGATCCAAATCCTTGTCACGCTACTGGTCCATACTCTTGTGCCCAAAGAAATGTAGAGCGTCTCCGGCATTGGTTTTTGAATACTGTATTACCATTGTAATGTCTAAATAATAAATTGTTTTAGGAAATGATTTGCATTTTTTTTTATTAAAACACCTTGTATATTCTCAACCAGTATATTACATGAGAGTTTAACAAATACTAATATTATAGAGACCTCGTCACGTTTAACGTCAAATGTCACGTGTCTAACGCCACGTCTAACGTCGCGTGTAACGTGTCAAACACGTCATACCTCAAACGTCACGTGTTTAACGTCGCGTGTTGAACGTCATACGTCACGTATCAAACGTCTCGTGTTTAGATGTGATGATGATCATCGAAACGTAGCTTTAGATTTTTCCCGTAATGTCATACGTCACGTGTCTAACGGCACGTCTAACGTCGCGTGTAATGTGTCAAACGTCGTTTGTAACGTCAAACGTCACGTGTTTAACGTCGCGTGTTAGACGTCATACGTCACGTGTCACACGTTACTTGTCATAAGGACTTAGACCAATTTTTGTTTGATCTATAGTGAATACTGAATGGTTATACGACCGAATACATTTTTGGTTTGCTGTATATAGCTTAAATTCTTTAAGACACTTTTCATAATCTTCGTAAGTAATTTTATTTTTAACAACATTATATTTTACACCTTTTGACTTTTTGCTTATACCGAAATTTTGTATATCACACTCTATTCTTTTTTCACTGAGTTCTTTAAGCTCTAAACGTTTTCTCTCCATTTTTTATCGTAATCCTACAAAATGTGTAATAATTTTCCCGTTCGCCTCATTTATTGTACGAAGGCATGCTGTTTAAAATTCAATATTTTTCTACTTTTTCACTCCACTATATATTGATCACTTTTACATTTTTAGCATAATGCGAAATGTGCAGATCGTTAATACATAATTTAATACAAAAATCTATAATAATCTTCGTGGTGCAGTGGTTAGGTTCGTTGCTTATCATTCGGTAGGTGAGAGGTTCGAACACCCGCGGTGGCAAGATCTTTTTTTCCAGTTTTAATAAAATGTACGAAGGCTGTTTACGTCACACTTGGAGATACATGGCAGAAAATCACGGACGGCCGACGCATGCGCAGAGTCAAAAACTACCACGATGGACCCTGGCGATTTTCCATTTAAGGAGCCGGACGTTAGATGAGACATTTGACGGATGACACACGTACGGTACGTAGACAACGTGACGTCATAGGGTGTACGACGGCACATAAGGTACATAGACAAATCATAGAGAATATGAAATCACAGGCATACGACACAATTGACAGTTGATACACGTGACGGGGGTTGACAGATGACACACGGAACACATGAGAGTCGACACAGAACATAAGACTGTTGACAGATGACACGACACTTATGACATATGGTACAGAACACATGACAGTTGACACATTTGACAGATGACAGATGGCACATTCGACAGATGACACATGTGACAGATGACAGCCCAGCGCCATCTAGCGGCGAAAATTGGAAACAGTGAGCCAGGATTGAGCCAGGACCAACTTAGTATATCTACTTGTGCTCGTCGATATATCATTGGGGTAATTTATATTTTATAAAATAAATTTGTGCACTTTAGATAACTTATCACCTGGTTAAGCTCGTCATTTTGGTTTCTAAGAATGTTTTCGATCTGGGGTATTTTGAGGAATTGTCTGTGAAAATTGAGGGCTGCACAAGTAAATATATGTTGTGTTGTCAGTGGGATGCCGCACTTCTCACATCTAGGTTTGTTCTTTCCAAGGAGGAGGTGTAAATGGGTTAGGTTTGTGTGGCCTATCCTTAATCGGCTGAGGACGACTTGTTCACGCCTTGTAAGAGTTTTGGGGTAGAACCATTTTTGTACGCTCGGTTTAATGTGTCTTAATTGTCCGTCATATGTATTCCATCTGTTCTGCAATGCTTCGTAAATTTTATTCTTTATATCCGTTTTCATATCCAGGAAGGTGTTAGGTATGCCTTTGTCAACTGTTCCGCTTGTGGCTTTTTTTGCTACTAGATCAGCTTCAGTATTACTGGTAATATCGGTATGCCCAGGTATCCACATTATTGAAATAGTCCTTTGCATACTGTATAGATGGGTTGATAATTCTTGAATACGTACAACCCATTCATTTGCAGAAAAACGATTTTTTGTCGAGAGAGTGGCAGTTAAGGAATCCGTACAAACTAAACATTTTTCAAAGCTGCTCTGACTGGAGTACAACAACGCTTGCCATATTGCATACAACTCGGCATTAAGTATACTCGACTATTGGTTTAGGGTCCAAAAGAAGGAATCTACACCGATTACGATTGCCGCCCCTGTTCCATTATCTGATTTGGAACCATCTGTGTAGATGACTAAATGTTCGTTGTATAGATCCATTTGTTCTAAAAATAGCGTTCGGTAGATCGATGGAGCGGTATCTTCTTTTTTGTATTTACTGAGAGATATGTTTATTTGTGGTAGTTTTCTTAGCCATGGAGGAGTGTCATACGTATAGGTCATTTTTTCTATTTGTAAGTTTATCCTGTACTCTTCAGATGTGTCTGAAAAACGAATACTGGATGGTTTAGTTGAACTACGTCTTGTGTGGACTGGGAAGGTTTGTGAAAATCTTGTTATTTAAATGGTTGGGTAACGTTTGTATTTTCACGCCATATGTTATGAGCTGCATATCTCTCCTTAAGTTTAGGGGTAAGGACGAAGCATCGCATAAGATTGCTACTATAGGGCTTGTTCTAAATGCACCGATTGCATGTCTTACTGCGAGATTTTGGATTTTATTTAGCTGGTTCAAGTGTGAACGTCTTGCAGAACCATAAACAATACAGCCAAAGTCAATTTTGGATTGCACTAAAGTTTGATAGATGCGTAATAAAATTTCTCTGTCGGACCCCCATCGGATACTCGACAAACATTTGATAATGTTAATAACTCTTCGGCATCTGTTAATCAGATATTCAATGTGCGGTCTCCAGTTTAATTTTTGGTCAAGTATCATACCTAATAATTTTGTTTTATGTTTTATCTCGATATTCTGACTTTGCAGCTTTAGTTGTGAGTTGGTGGCGTGGTGAAAATTTAAAACCGCTGGCTTAGCAGTTTCTTCTAGGCTGTTGATTTGTCCTTGTAATGAATTCTCAATTTCGGGAATTGAATGACTGTAAGAATAAATGGTTAGATCGTCGACATATAAAGCTGCTTTGGTGTTTTCTCCGATGTTACAAACAAGACAGTTAATTGCAATGGCAAAAAGAGTTACGCTAAGAACTGAGCCTTGTGGTATTCCGTTTTCTAAGGCTCGTGTTGATGAAAATTCATTGTCAATTCTTACACAAAAGAATCTTTCCGAGAGAAAATCATTTAGAATATTAGGTAACGCTCCACGGAGGCCCCATGTGTGTATTTGTTTCATTATTGCATATCTCCAAGTCATGTCATTATTCATTATTATTATTGTTGTGTGCTCCATTTGTGCCGATACATTATAACCGTTTCAATATATTTTGTGTAGTAAGATTAATGAGTATTTCATTGTTCTGATCCAAGTTAATAATACCAGGTACCCCGGTAATCAGCCGTGAGCAAGAACCTTTTCTTATTTTTTTTTAATGAGATTCACATTACCTCATAGCCAATCTTTATTATCAAGTAATATTAGTGCAGTGTGTTGTCCCATCCCATCTGGTGCTATCGGATTTTGACTGGCTATAAATATGTGGCTCTCTGGAAAATTTAACACTATACATTTCAGTAAAATCGAAATCAATTTTTATTGTCGAACCTACGCCCGCTTGACCTACTGGGACACTAGTGCACAATCACTGCTCTCAACTCCTAAATTTCGCCCCTAACAATGTGTAATTATCTTAAACAGTTTTTCAAAAAACATGTTAGAAAAAAAACTACAAAATTCCCACCTCAGAAAAGGGGGGGGGTAATATGGAGTACCTTATTATATCTACATATTATTAGCACCAGTCACAAATATATTCGTCTGTTTCGACGCATCCACACTCATTATGAGCACACATTAAGCACATTAAGTATTGGACTCATAGTTCTCCTTTCGTATCAGCAGAAAACGCACTATCCCAGAACATGCAATGAGCATCGTCTTCTGAGGGTTTCAGTTATCACCGCATATCGTCCAATTCGTTGTCAGAATCGTCAAGTTCTACATCTTCGGTGGAATCTTCAGATTCATCAGCAGAAACTGCATTCTTTTGACGTTTCATTTTGTACTTTGACTTCTCCTGATTTTGAGAATCTTTTTTTTGTTTCGAGGATGTTACTGAAGACACATTTTTTTAATGCCACGCGCTTTTGTCTCCTTTTCAGTTTTTTTTTATTTATTGACTCATTTAGTTCGTCTTTGTAAGGTGACGAGGTTATCACAATAGATCCAATTGCCCTGTGTCCTCTGTTGATTTTTTTGCGGATTGTGTTTTGGACTGGAGATATTTCGAACGGTGAAACAAACTTCTGGGTTGAATCTACGTCTTCATCTTGGTCTTGGTCATCTTCATCTTGGTCTTGGTCATCTTCATCTTGGTCTTGGTCATCTTCATCTTGGTCATCTTCATCTTGGTCATCTTCATCTTGGTCATCTTCATCTTGATCTTGGTCAATAGCTTGAATTCGGCCAGGAGCATTGTCTTTGCTTGACGTTTTAGAGCATGAAGGTTTATCGATAGGGTTAGTAGAATCTTTTGTTGTTTTTACTTCTTGAATGTTAATGGTAATTCCTCATTTCGCTTATTCTTGTTCCGCAGCAATGAAGTCAGCTTC
The DNA here is from genome assembly GCA_963921935.1 of Galeruca laticollis. Taxonomy (NCBI): domain Eukaryota; kingdom Metazoa; phylum Arthropoda; class Insecta; order Coleoptera; family Chrysomelidae; genus Galeruca; species Galeruca laticollis. Next base: position 200,457,413 of record OY998175.1, on the reverse strand, counting down.
GGAATAAACATCCTCATTAGCCTCTATTGTGTATGTCTAAACTTTTTCATAAGCTGTACCAAATAACTCCACTTTTAATGGCCCGATAAATGACTCATCCAACGCTGGAGCTTGTGCGTCGAGTCAGGAGGCAGACATAAAATGTTAACATAGTTTTCCCTTGCAAGGTCGATAACGTCGATATTGCGTGTGTGGCTGTAATGGCTGTCAAGGATTAACAGAAGAGGCGTTTCTTTAGTTGGTTTGGTGTACTGGATAAAGTGACGGAACCACTGGGTGAAAATATGTGACTGTACCCAACCGGATGAATGTGCAACTCCTACGGACCTAGGAGGAGCTCACTTTATAAGCTGAATGTTCACATTTTTCCTAGGAAAAATAACCAAGGAAGAGACAAAATTTCCAGCCGCACTCATACAAAAAATAACTGTAATCAGAGCCCCTCTCTGCTGATGTTAATAAAGCAAATTGACGTTTGCCTTTCAGCCCTATAACTGACGATACTTTACTTTGGACCTTCGGACAATTGTTAACCCCGATTCATATACATGATAAACATTGTTCGAAGAATAGGGCATTTGCTTTTCAAGGAGTTCAAAAAAGCCGGCAACTCTTTCTTTACAAAAACTTGCAGCTCTTGCAAATGATGTCTCGTTTGGCTTCCTTATTGAAAATTTTGGATGTCGCTTTAAAAACAAATCAATCCAGGCTCTGCCTACTAATCCAGATATAGAAAATGGGTGTTTGATTTTATTCCTTATGGCCAACTGATTAGCCATGCGCTTCAGATCTGTCATTGTGAGCCCGTACAAATTGGACTTTATTTTTCAACTCTATAGGTTTTGGATGCCTTGAGATATCCCATTATTTTTTCTCTTACCGCCTAGATGGCCCTAGCCATGTCCTCTTCCTTGTACTGCTTTCTTTTATTATTGCAATAAGGCCGTTCAGTTTTTCATAACAACCTAAAAAACATGAAAACGTGGTGTAAATGTGGAATACTAGTATTCCATAATACCAACAAGACGTGTTACCAATATTTCAGGTGAGATCTAGGCTACCGTAACAAGAAACTAAATAAATGCAAAATCATATTGAACATTAGTTTATAGACAGTGGCATCGTAGCAAATATATAAATAAAAACATGCAAATAAAAAAAATTAGACTTGCATATTCACTTACGTGTTAAATTTTTGAGGACGCGAAATTCATATGTGCACAACTCAAGAACTGAAACCATACCACATATAACCCACAGATAGATGAGACACTGATTGTGGCGCCATCTAAAGAGCCTGTCAAGTAAACAATTGAGTGATGTTGAGAAGATTTCTGTAATTTTAGGTTTTGGCGGTATATTCAAATTTACTGTATTTTAATTATTTTATTGCAAAATAAGCATTTATAGAGCATCATTTAATATTTCATTCAATTTAACTCAATAATGATTAGATGATGAGTTAAATTAAAGGAAATATCAAATGATGGACCATAAATGGTTATTTAAATTGAAAAAATAAAACAGTAATCATATAAACAGTTTATTTATTTTGATATATAAATACACAACAAATAATTTCTTTCACAACGTACTTAACAAACATAATGACAATAAATGAACTCTAATGTAAAAACAATGCAATAATTAAAAAATAAATTTGAGTAATATACATTCTAGATTGGAGTATCATTAGATTTTTAAATGATGTTAAATCAAGATAAAAGTAGAAAATTATTTATGATTAGTTTATATTATTTTATCATTACATTCGTATAAACACACAGAGCTGGACAAACTGCAGGAGTATAACTGCTACTTACTTAATCAAAAAAAGTGTTAGCAATAAGTTGTTAACTACTATTTTTGGCAACTTTCTGTGAAAGAAAACATTTGAGTATAATTACTGTGAACAAAAGTAATTGAAATATTTTTATAGGAAAAGTTGTTAAATACTGCCCAGCTCTGTAAATACGAGGTGCCAAGTAATTACATATAAGAGTGCTAAACAGCACTTGTGACTGTACAACATTTAAAATAATATATCTAACATTTCATTTCCACTTAAAACACATCTTCATTTCTTTACTGGAAGTATTAAATAGGTTTATAACACAAGCTTAGACCTAATATATTGCATATTTGTATATTTCTACATTTAAAAGCATTCCGTTCTTATGAAACCATTGCATAAGGCAGATTAAGTTACTCTGCAGCTCCTGGCAGTCTATGATTGTTGAAATGTTTCTTAAGGGCTCTGAAAAATCCCACCGTCTCATGGAAGTCCTTTCTCGTTCTGGTTGAGGTTCTACAAGTAAACACACAAAATAACAACAAGAAATAAGTAAACACACACATGTTTGAAAATTTATGTCAACAAAAGAAAACAAAATGCGCTTACTATCGAAATAATAAATTTACACATGTTTTTGTACTAAGCCAAAAAAATATCAAAAAATGTTTGAATTATATACATTTGTTTGGTTTTTTTGATTCCCTTTTTTGAAGCTTTCAATTTTTTAGGAATTTTTGATTTTTAACTATTTCTTTATTTTTTGTCTTTATTGGATATTTTGATTTTTGGTTACCGCTAGACCAAATACTTAGACGTAATAGGGACCGAGAAAGATGACGTTTATGCCATCTTTCGTTGAAAAACACAAACAATGTGATGTAAACACTATTAGTAGTATTAGTAGTTTTATATAATCAGCGTTTTCAAATGTTCATTTTTTAAAACTGATATTAAATGTTTGTGATGTCGTCATCAAAAGTATATTTCTGTATTCATAGCTGTTCAAATATGCTGTATAAAAATACTACGCGGTTGAAATTTTATAGTTTCTCCGAAAATTCATTAAACACTGCGTGGATAACCTTGAAACGTCAAACATGAATAAATGCAGTAAAAACCCATATGTAATTAAAATGTTCTAATTAAAACATTTTGTTAACTATTATTTTGTGTATAATCAGTATGATACTACAATTGGCAGCTATTACAAAAGTTCTAAACTTCCTTTTTACATAAATAAAAGATTATTATCGAGACAATAAAATGTTGTTTTCTGTACGATTTCATTGATTATATGAAATAAAAAACTAGTTATGTGTTTGCTGACTTTAATATTATATAATAAGTTCAAATAATTAAATACTATTAAGGGGAAGAAAGTAAACATTTGTACAAAATGAATCACTTCAAGTTTTTTAATTACCTTTCAGAAAACATGGGGAGGATAGGGAACCAAATAAAAATACTAGAATTTGCAGTGCTCATTTTGTTAATAATCAAAAATCAGATAATCCCCTACACCCATCCTCCATACCAACAATTTTTCCAATTTTTTGCATTTTGTAGGTTGTTTATTATACTGTTTACATCACAATGTTTTTCTTATTTAACACCAGGGCGCTCTACTTTCGGCATAAGTGCTGCCTCTATAATTCCGTCTCGATCCCTATGCCTCAACAAAAGTTAATACTTACTTTCATTTCTCATAAATTGTCACACCATGGGCTATATATGAAAATCGGTAAGGGATCAGTACCTTCCATCCCATAGCTGGTAGAAGGAATATAGCTATAACATAAAATAAAACTCAGATTATTATTTTTTCAATGGATGCATTTTGAAATGGAATTGTCTGAGTATGGTGTAGACACTAGATATAAATTGAGTGAATGAAAAGACGAGTACTGAGTATGTCATTGGATTAAAATTCCAGCTAAGCGCTTTCAGCCATTAGGTCATTCTCAAAGCTGTCGAAAAGAGAAAAACATACAACAGGTACAATGTAGATACAATGAAATAAAATGTTTGATGTTACATCATTATTTAAGTGAAATTTGTTGAAATTACCCTATAAAGAGGGTGTGCACACATATCATTTAGTTGTACACACTCTTTATAGAGTAATTTTAACAAATTTTAGTTGAATAATGATGTAACATCAAACATTTTATTTCATTGTATGTAGCAGTTACAGGGTTTGATGTTTTTTCACACCTTCTGTATATTTTTTTCTTGACGAGAGCTTTCAGAATGGTCTAATGGATGAAAGCGCTTACCTGGAATTTTAATAAAATTACAAACTCATTACTCGTCTTTTCGTTCATTCAATTTACATTTTAAAATGTCCAAAATTATAGCATGCTATATTGAATACAATAATAGTTACCATCAATTTTTGTTAATTTCCACTCATATGGGAAGCCAAATCAAACTGTCTTAATAACCTCTCTTCGTCTTTCTCAGATCTAAAGAAACACTGTTTTTGAGAATGAAGGGATCATATCCTCCATCGTTTCTTCGTCGACAAATTTAATGATTTATTACCACTGCTTTTCAGCCATATTAATTTTATCTTCCTGGGTTGGAGGAACGAAACTGTAAAAAGAAATATTCACTTTATTAATGCAGCAATTTTCAATTTAGCTAATGTGAAGAACAACCATGATCTCTAAAGTTGTCGATTAAATTAGTAAAACTTCTGTGTTTTATAAAAATGAAGATAATGGTTGTTAATTGTGAAAGGAAAAATGCTCAAATTTTTTTAATAAAACTTACCGAGTACACCACTTATTACTCCTTCAGAATACACTTTGACATTGTCTTTTCAATTAATAACAATAAAGCAACGAAACAACAGATACATATTACACTATAGCAATTAAAAATAAACCAAAATACCGTAAACTTCAAATAACCTCTACACTTGAACTAAGAAATGATAACAGTATAACTTATAACATGTGGAGATGGGGACGAGCAATATTATATCGCGCATACGCAGTTATGAAAATCAATAAAATTTGATTACTAATGACGTTACAGTTTTCGTTAATTTTTTGGAATTGTCTACCGATTTTAGTTACTCGACAGGCTCTATAGATGGCACGGTCTGCAGTGTCCCTAGCCTGAACCATACTAAAACGGCGCGTGGTAGGTCGCCTACAATAAAGATGGCAAACATGCATATGTTTAGCCGGTTTTCGATAGGGAGCGGTAATTGGTTTAGTCATAACCGAGGTATACCATATTACATGCATATTCGATATTTACACCTTCTCCTCTACTTCTAACATTCCATGTTCCCAGTTTCCTTGTTTTTGCTTTATTTTTTTGTTTTATTTCTGTGGAATTTGTCATTAGTTTTGTTGTCACTGTGCTTGTTACCATTCTCTTATCCGTTTTCGATGCAGTGTCAATATGTTGTTTCATTCTCTTATCTACCTTATCTAGTTTTTTCCGATTTGTTTTACTAAGTTCATGGAGCCTTCCTTTAATATTTCCTCCCGCTGGAGATCGATCTCCAACTGTTCTTTTTTGACTGGTATTTCCCTTTTCTTTTTCATCAATTTCCTTTTCTTCAGTTAGTTTGTGATCTTCTACTCTGTATATTTCATCAATCCATATTTCTGTTTCCTCTAAATGTTTTTTGTTTTCAAAAATCATTGATCTGGTGTTTTCCTTTGTCAGTTTCACTATTATTGATGTTTCTCCATGTTTCATGTATTTTTCTATCATCTTAATTTCATCTATATATTTTTCGTTATCGATGTGGACTCCAATTTTTTCATTACTGTTTCAATTATTTCTTTTATTTCGTTATCCTTCTCATTCTCTCGGTCAAATGTTCCCTTTAATAAAATATTTTTGACCTCACAATTATTTCTAGTTTTTTTATGTGTCCTCTTGTTTGGATAACTTTTCTTTTAGCTACTTATTTTCTTCTACGATTTCTTGCATTTCTAACATAGCGATCAATGTTCATCTTAACATTATAGAAAAAATACTTAGCCTTTTAAAAAAATTTGGTACTATGTACAGGAGTAACACTCCTAGTAACGTCAAACAATAATAAATTATACAAACACTACAAACTATTATATTATAATATTTCTTGCTTGGCAATACAGTTGATAGTGAAGAAGCAATACAAATGAAGTCGGTTATTTTGACTTTTCTTGGTTAAAAGGCGGCAACTGCTATGTTTCTTATTTGTTACCGTATTTTTGCTACAAATGTGGTAGTGCCGCCTTTCATTGTATCAAATTGATGACAGTGCAGTTGCGGTCTTTTTAAATAATGTATTTTAAGGTTTTAAAGAAATCTTACCTCTTTAATGCTTCATATAGAGACTAGAAGCAACTCTACCAACTAAATGATACAGAAAAGTAAATATACCAAAAAATTGTATTTTGCGCTTTTATTACAACGGACAGCAGTGTAGCACCTTCAAAAGATACGGAAAATGCTGTTTTTGGATGTCATTTGACCATAACTTCTTTTTGAATATAGATTTAGCTTGAGCAAAGTGGCAAAAAAAGATATGATAACATGAAGGCAGTAGGGAATAGAAGAGGCTTGCAGATTCAATAGTTATGCAAAAGGCTATAAGAATGAAACCAAAGACTAGGAGAGAGAATTGAAAAACAAGCAGAAAAATGTAGTAAATATTGACTGAAGTAATTGACGATTGTGTTGGTAGAAGAATAATATTCTCCATAAAATTCCTTACCTTAATTGAACCTTTCATTGGGACAACTATTAACTCCAAGTCATTCCTTCCTAAATCAACACTGAAATGTGCTATTTTTTGACCTTGGTTATGTAAATGCACAGATAGTTGATCAGAGGCGTTACCAACATCAATGTCACCAAAACATAAAACATTTGGTGTCGTTTTAATCATAGCTTGACTTAGATTCCTACAAGATAATATAAAGTTTATTCTAATTTTTAATGAAGAAGACAATCAAAGATAGAAGAAACATGCTTTTAATGGAAATGTTTAGATTACTGCTTGAAGCAGGTTTGACAAGGAGTTTATGTGATTAATTTACATATTCCACATTTATGAGTTGATTAAAACCACGGTGTAATCAGAACTAGGAATCGTCGGTTAAAATATTTCTTCCGTTAGTGAAAGCAAAACTTCCACACAACTAAAGATCACTGATCTTGATAAATATGAAATTTTGAAAGTTTTCCATCACTTTCTGTGATACAAAGTTATTCGGGAAATAACTTGAAATTTTTACTATTTACAAGTATAAAATCAGAGCTGTGACTAGCATTCGCGTACAATAAAAATAATTATGGAACAATCACGATTTGGTGAACTTGAATTAAATTTTATAGAAATTATAGTTGTACTGACCAACCTCCAAATAGCGGATGAGAAGAATCACATAACTCATGGTCACAAACTTAATGATGCCAATTATTCAAACAGCTACAAAGAAAACTTATAAATGAGCTGAAAAATTTCGTTGTTGATGTTATTTTACGCTTCTGTTTAAAATTTTCAAATTGTTTCTTGAGCTTTTTATTATTTTTTTTTATAACAATTTATTTAATTTATTTTAATATTTCTGTTCTTTGTTCTTTGTTGTGTCGTGTCAAATGTTGCACATAGATCTTGATAGCATTTTTAAATTGTTTCTTTTTATATTAGGACAGGACTTTATTGTTTTTCCCTATAACTCAACTCCTTTTAAAGTAATTTATATTTGGACATTTTTAGAAAGATAACAGCAGCAAAAAATTGTTCAAATTCATAATACCGATACCTTAATTATAAAATTATAACAAGTCGTATCCCACAAAAGTTAAAAAATGAGACTTTACTGTATAACACATTGTAAGCAGCAGCTGCACCTGATTTTAAAATGTCGTAAAGCTCAGGTGACGCTAAATATTTGTTATTGATTCAGGGCTTATAACAATGAGCTGATTGATTTTTTTTCAATAGGACGTATTCCTTATGGACAAAGCTGCTGTACGCTTGATGCGGTTATAATTTTATTGGTTTTCACGTGTTTTAAGTTAATAAATTCTGTATCTGTAAGAATTTGAAGGGTGGGTGACCCCACAGCACTATTGGCCCATTGTAGATTCTTCAGAGGCTCAGACATCCTTCTACCTCGTCATCTAGCCTACTTGTTTGAAGTAAGTAAGTAAGTTAACGTCACCTGAAGTAAGTTCCCTCATACTGGCGTAAGTTAGCTTGTGCTTGCCGAATACAGAAAACCTAAATTGAGAAAGTGTCGGACATTCGCAAAGAATGTGTTCGACAGTCTCATATTCTTGTTCATATCCTCTACAAAGTGGGGTGTCAGACAGAGCCAGCCTGTGGATGTGTTTTCGTAGGTGGCAGTGACCAGTTAGAATACCCGTGGCTGTTCGTAGGTTCTGCCTGTTCATAGTCACGTATTTCAGTGTTTCTGATTTGGTGAGTCGCATCCGCAAGGCTTACCAAGAATGCACACCAAGGGTTTGATGCAATGAGGACTATCGCTTGCCTTACTGTAGATGTTCATCACAAGAGGCGTCTCTTTGAGAGAATAACAAATGACTCAAACCGGCGTGAAGAGAAATATAGAGAATACAAGACTGCAAAAAATCTGCTAAAGACTGAAATCAAAACATTGAAAAGGCGAGCTTGGCAAAATCTTTGTAATGACCTATTTGGCCAGGAATTCCAAATAACAAGAGCTCAATTGCAAAAAATGCTGACTCGTGTTGAAATGTCAGGAGAGGAAAAGGAGAGAAATTTTAAGGAGTTGTTTGTCACCAACTACCCAAATAGAAAACAGCGACAAAAAGAACTAACTGTGATACAAGACTGTTCTAAAAGATAACGGTAGCCTTTACTCGTCAAATAAAGACTCTCACAGACATTCTCCAAAGGTTTTCACAAACGAACTTCCTAATGACAATATGCCTCACATCATATTCTCCCATCTCTTCGCCACTCTTGATAATATTCTGTTCACGAATGATAAAATCAAACAGCATTTGCTAAACCTGTGTACTAACGCCTCACCTGGCTTAGATGGTCTGACACCCTATTTTCTTAAAAGATGTTCCGACGCTCTCGCTACTCCGCTATGCTTAATAATGGAATCGTCCTTCACAAGTTGGAAACTAGCTTCTGTCACCCTCATTTTTATGAAGGGTAATGAACTCGGTAGCCACAATTATCGCCCAATAAGTTTATTTTACCCGTCGTCAGTAAAGTAATGGAATCCATTATTTCCGAGACTGATGGATTTTCTCCTTGAACAACATATTATTCCAAAACATCAACACGGATTTATTCCAGGGCGGTCAACACTTACCAACTTAATTCATTGTGTGAATGACTGGACATTCCTGAATAATAGAGAACCTATTGATATAGTGTATTTAGATTTTTCCAAGGCTTGCGACCGGGTTCCAAAGCGAAGACTTATGTACAAGTTAGAAAATTTCGGTATTAGAAGAAACCTTAAACTATGGATTGAAAACTTTTTGACGGATCGTTTCTACAAGGTTCGAGTTGGTGACTCATTCTGTCATAAAAGACCAGTTAAAAGTGGAGTTCTGCTGGGCTCAGTTTTGGGCCCATTTTTGTTTACAGTGTACACTAGCGATTTACCGTTTCACGTTTCTATCAAAATATCGCAATATGCCAACGAATCAAAAATATATGACAATCCCATCAAAAGTCATCTATCTATTCAAAACGACCTAATGTCAATACATCAGTGGTCTTCGGAATGGTTACTTCCATTGAACACTGAAAAATGTGTAGTGCTTCGCGTCGTTAAAAACAACCCATATTTTGATTATTTTATTGACGGTCAAATTCTAATCACAGTAACCTCTTATAATGACCTGGGTGTTATCGTGAATAGTGAACTATCGTGGTCCGATCATGTGCTCTCAGTATTCAAACGTGCATATACCAGACTTTGTCTTATTAGGAAATGCTTCTCAAAAGTATCCTTTCAGAGCTTCTGCAAATTGTATGCTACTTACGTCAGACCTATCCTTAAACACGCCGGCCCAGTCTGGTACCCGGACTTAACTCGTGATAGAACGTTGCTGGAAAGTGAACAGCGGAAGGCTACCAGAGTTGCTTTTGGACCTGTAAGACCTTCATATGAAGAAAGATTATCCATGGCAAATCTTACCACGTTTGAGCTGCGTAGGTTACGAGGCGTTCTTATTGTAGCCTTTCGAATTCTTAAAAATAGTTTTGGTGATCTAAATACAGTTTTCACCCTAAATACGGACACGAGACTTCAAGGACACCACTTCAAGTTCAAAAAGGAACATTTTGCGGTAAGATCGAGACAAAACTTTTTACCAAACAAAATTTTCAATATTAGGAAGGATTTGGACAGTGGAATTGTTTCAGTAACAAGTGTCAACATATTCAAAAATAGACTAGATCAGTGTAACTCATTTAATAACTTTTAGAACTTAATCGGAATTTCTTCTTCCTCTTATTTGTTTGTTCACTACTAGTAGGTATTTCTTTTGAAATGTATTTTTTTTGGGCATAATAGGAGCTATCTCCTCAGCCCTCATCAATTTGTAATAATAATAATAAATAATAATCCAGCCTAAAGTTGTTGTTACAGGCTTCGATTAGGGCCATGTGTCATTCCGATACTAGGCCTGATGTAATGCGTGATCTGCTCAGGGCTAGTAGTGCTTGTGTACTATCCGTGAGAATGTAAATACTATTACCTCTGGTGATCCTTTTGGTAATCTCTCTTGCAGCGATGCAGATATCAGTGAGCTCTGTTTGAGCAACAATTGCTTTGCATTAGTGTTTTAAATGAAACTCACGGTTTCTAGTTAATTCCACAATATAATAAAAATTATTGAAAATTCTAAAAAATTGACAATTGTTTCGATAAATCAATATCATCGTCAGAATTTTCAACAATTTTTATTATATTGTGGAATTAACTAGAAACCGTGAGTTTCATTTGAAACACTAATATGAGTAGATTCCATCAAGTAAGGGTCGAGACAGTTAATTTAATTCCATTGCAGCCTATTGCCCATTTTATGTTTAGATTCTGGCGCCTGGAAAAAATTCCACATCCTGAGCCTACATTGGTTTTATACCTATCTATGAAGATGCGGATTGCGTCTTCTTCTAATGGGTCTTGTGCGTTATTTTCAAAAATTACCTTGTAGGGTTTGTGAAAGGCATATCGCGGTGGAATCGAGTCCGTATTGGCCTGCAGCAGTGGGACCTCTCTGAGGGCGTCATGCTACAAGTTAGGTAACAGTTTATCGGACCCTACCTCAGGTTGTATAGAGGTAGAGCGTAGACGTATCATGGTCATCAAAACCACCTCCTTGATGTATATGCCAAGGGGAATGAGACCAAGTTTCTCGGTGTAGTTTTGATGCCTCCTGTTGTGTTGAGGCATGCTGTTCTCTGGATATGATCTAGTTTTCGGACGACTGTCAGCTGGTTTGTTTTAGCTCACCAAGCAATCGCGCCGTACGCTAGGATAGGTCTAATGATGGTAGTGAAGATCCAGGCAGTGGCCCTAGGCGACATTCCCCAGGTACGGTGGTTAGTTCTACGACAATGTTCATAAGAAATATATGCTTTTTTTACTCTGTTTTCTAGAGAGCTCCACGTTAACTCACTGACGGAGGTGATCCCTGAATATTTCACCTCTGAAGAAATGTTAAATTTGGTATTTAGGAGCTTTGGGGCTTGATATTCAACAAGCTTCCTTTTTTCCATGAAAATAACAACCATTTATTGACAGTGAATGGTCTTTGCACCATTCTTATATGATATTGAGGGCCACTTGCATTAAAGCGCAGAGTATCTCCCAAATTCTTACTGTTAGCAGAATCACTAGGTCATCTGCATAAGCTATTGTGTAGAAGTTGCCATTGTTGAGGCGGCTAACCGAGGAGAGACCATGTTCCACAGTAGTGGTAACCTTTCACAACCAAGCTTGTGATAGTTACATCGTCTACGCTGATTTTAATTGCTCTTTTTGAGACCATATTATATATTCATCCATATTTATAGTTTGGGGGATATTCTTGTTAGCAAGTGCATTTGTTATTTCAGGAAAAGTGATTTTATCAAACGCATCTTCTATGTCTATGAATACACCTAGGGTGGACTCTTTATTTTCCAGTGATCTCTCGATGCGGTCCGCCACGAGATGAAGAGCCGAATCGGTATATGTTCCTGGTGTCTACGCATGTTAATTTGGTTGCAGTGGATTTTGTGTTATCACTATATCTCTTATATGAAGGGTGAAGAGAAAAACAAAGAACGTCACATTCGTCTAGAAATAGCGATATTTCGCCGTCCAAAATGTATAATACGTATCCACGATTTGCACTAGAATGGTAGATAATAACTAGGACCGTCCCATAAATATTAGTATTTAAAATATCGGCGCAAAGGTTAAAAACAAGGAATCCGTGCGTAAAAGATAAGAAAAAGGAAGATCCACTAGAATAAAAAACGCATCAACAAAGTTTGCAATTCTATTGAAATCGTTTAGCCTGTTATAAGTATTAGAACGTTGAAGGCAAAATGTCGTATGTTAGTAATGAGTGTAGAAATTACGGTGATATTACGAAAAAGAGCAAGAAAACCGGTAGAATGGTGGAAGTTAAGAAAAAATTACAGCTACAGTTACGCGAAGGATTGCAATGGAATTGCAAAATACTAAAATGTTTTGAAACTTTAACCACTATAGAGAGTAAAGGAGTGTTAACGTATTTTAACAGTTTGGCTTCACACGATGAGCAAAATGCATATTTGGTTGAATTAATGACACTTGTACCAGTACAGAGGTGACGACCTCGTTAAGCCGAAGAGGACGGAAAATTTCAAGATGCTTTCTTCGCATATAAATCAAGAGTTAAGCGTGATGGTGTTGCAAAAGATATTATCGTGTGCTTTAAAGCCTTCCAGCAAATTGATGGTATAAGTAGGGGCAAAATAAAATACCCACAGAAAAATTTAAAAGTTACGGGAACTTCAGGAAAAGACAAACGTAGTAAGCATAGTTCGAAGCACAGAAAATTGTGTCCAGAATCTTTTGAAGCTATGTGTACATATCTTCGTTTCGAATTCGATTATCTCATTACAGCTTGCACGAATTTAGGAAAAGTATTTACCAGAGAGTTTGAACCTTACAAAAATGTTCAGCTTGTCTAAAAAAAATATCCGACCATTAAACTTTCTTACGTAACTTATGGGCACATTTTTAACACAAAATTTAATTTGTCCTTTGGTTAGGTTAGGCGAAATTAAAATCATTGAATTCTGAAAGAGATGCTGAAGAAATTCGTAAATTAATTATATAAAATAATTTACATAAACGTAAGGCACAGATGTTCTATGATTCAAAAAAGGCTGCTCGAAAGAAGTCAGAAACATCGAGTGATTATATTGCGATTGCGTTGGACTATCAAAAAAATGTTTCATTGCCAAACGTGACATCGAATAATGTGTACTCTGAGACAGTTCTCCATGTACAGTTTCAATATTCACGTGTTGTCTACAGGTCAATCCATTTTTTGCACATATACCCAAACAATTGCAAAGAATGTGCCAAATGAAGTGTTGTCGTTCGTATTTCATTATATTACTAATTTTATGGATAACAAAGCAAAACATTAACATATATTTTTCGATTCAGGTGGTGGCCAAAAAAAAATATTTCATGTTTCGTTTTATTCCAAACGTCGTACACAAAATAAAATTTTTGGAATCAATAAGAATAACATTCCTCGAAAGAGGCCATTCCTATATGGAATGTGACAAGAATATGGGGAAACGGGAAATGTTTATAATTCATTGTCGGACTCTTCGGAGGATGAACCACCCCCAACACAAGTTCAACAAAAAAGCGGAAGAAAACCAGATTCCGAAAAATAAACGAAATACACTCAAGTTCTGATGATGAAGCAGCCCAAGAAGCAAAAAGAAAGGAAGAAAAAAGTATAAACAATGAGAAAAAACAAGCCACGCCCACATGCCCGCCAATTGTTATTGACGGAAATGTTCAGAAACACAAAGAAATGGTCAGGATATTAAAACAAGAGACGAAGAAAAATTTCGAATTGAAATATACGACAAATTCAACCATTATCTTCACAAAAGATATAAATGACTTTGAACATTTAAAACAAACGTTAAGAGATGAAAAAGTACCATACCATACATACAGTAGACGGGAATATAAAACACATGCGTTCGTGTTAAGAGGCCTCACCGAGGGTATGCATTTAGACGATGTAAAAGACGAGCTAACGAATACTTACAAAATAAATATTAAAGATGTGTTCCGGATGACAACCAAGGGGAGACCACTGTATCTAGTGGTAACAGATGCCAAGATTACGCTCGATTACCTTAACAAAAACGTAAGAGTAATCGAGCACACAAGAATACAGTGGGAGCACAGAAGACAAACAAAGCAAATAATCCAATGTCACATATGTCAACTCTGGGGCCATGCCACATCGAACTGTGGTAGGGCGCCCAGATGTTTAACATGTGCGGGGCAACATTTAACTCCAGAATGTGTCAAGGATCGAGCACTACCCGCCAAATGTGCAAACTGTAAAGGGGACCACCCGGCAAACGCAGAGGTGTGCCCCGAGTATGTCAAGAGGAAAATCTGGCTAGAAGAAAGGAAGAACCAACAATCCAAACCCGCTCCCACAAAATTCATTCCCGCACCCCCTCCCAAGAACAACCCCTGGCAGAGAAACACTAATGACACAGAATTCCCTAGTCTCCCTTCAAAACCCACTCTTCGCTCATCCCAAGCTATTCCCCAACAAACAACGAAGATCCCCACAAGAGCCACAACTACCACAACTGTCAATGATATCACGAAATTTACCGAAGTTAATAACCTGTTCAAAGAACTCCAATCCCTTGTTAACTTGGATGAAGTAGCCAGAGCCGTTTCGGACCTTATCGAGCAAATGAAACTAGCAACGAATAAAATGGACAAATTTACAATATACAATAATTTTGTAGCTAATATAGAAGACTATGACATCTAGGCAGGTAGGTGGAAAAACAGGAATTCAAAAAAGATTCATCCTCAAAATAATTTTCTGTAATATACATGGAGTTTTAAATAAACTCCACCTTTTCAGACACTTTCTCGACATCCAAAAACCTTCTTAATCGAGACATTCCTAAAGCCAAATAAAACAGTCAACTTCAGAAATCCTGAATATCGTCTTATTAGACAAGACCGCCCCGGTGATGCCAATGGGGGCGGTATCGCATTATTAATCAAAAAAGGCATCGATTTCAAACTCTTGCAACAAAATAATACTTCAATTGAGCATATCGCAATTCTATTTGACAATAAAATCAAAAAAGTTGGGGCTTACAATCCTCCAAATACACAATTAAAATCCGAAGATTTTTTTAACTTAACAAAAACATACAATAAGGTACTGATAGTGGGTGATCTCAACTGCAAACATCCGCAGTGGGATCACTACTTGACGTACCCAAACAGAAACAGGAATACTATCAGAAACTTTTGCGACGATTTCGACTGTAACGTATTCCATACCGAGTCACCAACACACTTTCCTTTCGCAAATCATGCACCTAGTACGCTTGATATTGCGATAGGGAAAAACATAAATAACATTGCTAAAATGAAAACATTAACAGATCTCAACTCGGACCACGATCCAGTTGTAATAAATTTTAAATTACCATTTAATACTCAAACTAACGAAAACAAAATATTTGAGTATAAAACAACAGATTGGCTCAACTTTAGAAAATAGATAAATTCACAACTTAAAATAACAGATGATATAGAAAACTTAAATCACTTAGAGGAAACAATAAAAAACCTACAATAAATAATAATAGAAGCCAGAGATCAAACCACCAAAACAATTAAAAAAACACATAATAAAAATACATTACCAAATCAAATTATTCAATTAATAAAGGAAAAGAACAAAAAAAGAAAAGTGTGGCAGTGAACAAGAAGCAAAGACGATTACGATGCATTAAAACTAATTCAAAATCAAATAAACCAAGACATAAAAACTCACAAAAATAATGAGTGGGAAAAATTCTTGATTAATTTAAAGCCGGATGACAATTCTCTTTGGAAAATTGACCGCCGCTTTAAAAATCCAGACAAATCAATCGTTAAAATTTTAGATAGTGGACATACGATAACAGACGAGAAAAATATTGCGGAGAAGTTCGGAGAGTATTTCCAAAACAATTTCATTAATAATTCTCAACACACACAACTACACCACACCATAACACATATAGTTCAAGAACACATTCACCAATTAAACTCTGTAAATACACATAACTTAGCAACGTACACATAAACACATAACACCATTCAACAACTAAAAAACAAGAAAGCTCCTGGAATAGATGGTATATCCAATATCATCCTTAAAAACGTTCCTAAAAAAGCGATTGTACAACTTACATTCATTGTCAACTACATAATTAAAACAGGTCAATACCCCGATATGCTCAAGATATCCAACATCATACCCATTATCAAAGCAAACAAAGAACCCTGTTATGTGGACAGTTATAGACCAATTTCCATTTTAAATAACATAGCAAAGGTGATAGATAAAATCATTTTAAAAAGATTACAATATTTTATCGATAAAAATAATATTATTCCCCCCGAGCAGTATGGATTCAGAAGCGGCCATAGTACGGTTGCTCAAATCATCAGAGTAATAAATTATATTCGTGAAGGCTTCAAAGAAAAGAAAAAGCAGTAATGGCTATGATAGACATACATAAAGCTTTTGATTCCGTATGGCTCGAGGGGCTAATATACAAGCTAATTACACTAGAAACTCCGAATTACTTAATAAAAATAATTAACTCGTACCTCAATAACAGAAAATTTTATATGAAAATTAACGAACAAACAGCTGGTCCCTATGACATTGAAGCTGGCGTCCCTCAAGGGTCGGTACTATCACCCTTGCTATACACCATTTTCACCCACAATTTATCAACCTCACCCCAAATCCTAACCGCTATATATGCTGATGACACATGTTTTGTAGCAACTGCAAAGAACTCAGACATCGCTATAGATACAATACAATCTCACATCAACACAAAAATCATCCCCTATTTTCAAAACCACAAACTAGCTATAAATGCCTCCAAGACAGAGTATTTATTACTCTGGAGAATAGCTACAAAAGCCCGGCCATTGCAAACTCGACTTATTGTTGACGGTCATTTTATTAACCCGAGTATTAACATTAAATACTTGGAATACACAATGCAGAGTAATACTAACGCAAATG
The DNA here is from genome assembly GCA_963921935.1 of Galeruca laticollis. Classification (NCBI taxonomy): domain Eukaryota; kingdom Metazoa; phylum Arthropoda; class Insecta; order Coleoptera; family Chrysomelidae; genus Galeruca; species Galeruca laticollis. The sequence continues at coordinate 200,440,273 of OY998175.1, read as the reverse complement.
CACATATTGCACAACAAATACGAAAAGCCAAGATTGCAATGGCCAAACTCTACCTTCTCATAAATAAACTCAGTAAACTCACAACACAAAATAAATTACTCATTTACAAACAAATAATAAGACCTATACTCACCTACGCAGCCCCAATTTATTATACAGGTACACAACACAACATTAATTCTTTGCAGATGATACAAAACAAGTGTCTCAGAATGGCAATCAAACAATATAAAATTCCCAAAACTCCCAAAAACATCTTGGTTACATGAGAAAGCCGATATACCGACTATCAAAGACTTTATAAACAAAATCTCGACAAACTTTTATAACTATTGTCTGCCACAAGATCTTCGACAAAAACTCAAAGACGCAAATCGCGCAGAAGGCATCCGCGATAGTGGGTGTAGGCTTCTGCACGGATCACTGCTCACATAACTAGGTTCTGTAAACTCCGAGCCACTTTTCTCTGCGGGGGGTAGCACTAGCACATGTAAGTGTGTCATGTTATTCCTCTCAAAAACATATTCTAAATAAACTATTAACCAAATAACCAACGTCTGTCATGTTGCCATCTCCAAATATAACTTACCCCGTCTCAATTTTGAAACCCTGTTTTTTAGCTACTTTTCAGGGATAGCCAAGCCGAAAGATTCTAGGAGCATAGACTATATCAGGGACAAAGTTATTAATCATCTTCATAACAAACGGATAATGCTCCTTGAGCAAGGAGCCGTATCCTTCTAGAGACGTACACAAACATTCCAGAAATCGCCAGTCCATCGGCTCTCATTGTATTCTCTTTTACATGTATTACTAGAGTGTTTGTAAATTTGGGCACGAAACATTAATAAAGACTATTTTAAATAAATAATAAATGGGGCTTTAAATGGGAATTTAAAAACGCACATAGAAATCCCCAATGACTGGTTCGAAATTTTGAGGATTTCAAGGATAAGACCGTCATCATTCCAGCTACTTGAGGTGGAACAAGTTATGGTTAAAAATGGGACAATTTTTTTAACGCAAGATACTTCCGGAAATGCCCCTTTTCTATAGAGAAAATTAAACAAAAAGAATCTACTAGGGAGCATCCAAGGCTTATCAGTTTTCTAACAAGTTTTTACGGTTTCTTGACACAAAATGCTATTACTGGAGTAAAGTCCAAAAGAATATCAGCAGTTGAAAATGCATTACCCGAAGGGGAGTTTGAAGTTTCACCTAGTGCTTATAACGGTAAGTCACAGTATCTAGGTAATAAAAAATATTTACTATGCTTACTCTACTTCTTTCAGATCTGATACCAATTCCAACCGCAAAATACCAAAAGCTAATGACACTGATGAAGTTTTGTAAACATGATACTCAGGTCTATTACACTGCCCTAACTTACCAGTTAGACTTATTAGCTCACAATTAAAGGGTAAGCAAACATTTTCTGTATAATTCCACATAATATTAACAGTGACAGATGTTTAGCCTTTCCTTAAGTTCGTGCAACCACTTCTCCACAGTGGTTATGTTTGGACATTCCCTGTTTTTTCAGTTTCTTCTGTATTAAGGATTATTTTTCATTTTTCTTGTAATTTTTTAAGTTTTGACCAATATATGTTCAAATACGTGATAGAATGTACTAATTTAGCAAAGAAAAATATATACCGTTTCCTTGATGCTTTGGTTTGAAACACACACACACACACACAATTGCTAAATTTACTATTTTCTCAAAACAAAGAAAATGTGACATTCATTGTTTTTCTCTTCGGCCTTCATATATCGTTCGCACAGCCTCCCCAAGGTCATCATTGAAAACGATGTATGGGTCGATATGCTTTTGGAATTTATTGGTCCATTCTTCTTGTTTTTGGTATGAACACAACTTTAACTTGTCTCCAACCTTTTGAAATATACCTCAGTGCCTATGTGGATCTGAGTATTCCTACCAGATGCGGCATTAAAGCATTTTCCTGCCTTATTATCAAACTTATTCCTTAACTCAGCTCGAATATGAGCATAACAAGTATTCCTAAATTTCTTTAAATTTCTAACAACTATTAGAACATACCTTTGAAACTTCTTCATTTATCTCTTTAATCTCGACGTTATACCCTAATTCGAATGCCCCTCTGGACGACCAGCATCTGACCCCTTACGTCATTTCCCGAAAAATGTATTTCAGATTCACCCACAATTTGACTTTCGATTTGGCAATGTACGCATATTCAACAAATTTTTGGTAACAATGGTCCAAGGATTATTTAAATTACTTACAAAATAAACCTAAATGATTAACTACCCAAACTGATTTAAAAATAAACGATATTGTGTTCATTAAAGACATGGACACTCTTTGTTATGGCCTCAGTCTAAGATTTTGGAAACTTACCCGGACAAAGACGGTTATCCGTAGAAATTTAAACTCAGGGCCGCATTTGCGTAAGACCCATTTTCAAGATATTACCGATGTGCGGGTATGACGACTCTCAATCCCAATGACTATCTTGTTTAATTTTCCTTTGTTCATATATTATATGTATATATAATTTAATTGTATTTTATAACTTATGTTAATTCAAGCGTCTCTATCGCCTCTATCTATAATTTTGTTTGTATATTGTAACATGCTATAATACAGGGTGATACTAGTTAAACGAAACTAGTTTAACCCGACGCGCATTTTTCGGAACAAAAAAAACCCAAGCAGAGCAAATTAAGTTTGATCACACCAGATGCGGGGTGACAATCAACAAAACATTTTTATTCTATTTCATTTTTTATCTCATTTTTTTGTTTCAAATATATATACATAAATCAAGCAAACTAAGCGACTACAACAACCTTCCATCGTCCGTTTGGAACATAAGAAGGTAAGTTTTCACCAAATTTTTATGAAAACAAAATATTTGTGGGAGATTAAAATGAAAAACCAAAAGGCAGTTATTTTAATGTTTCGTATAAATTTTGAGGTTATGTGAAAAATGTGTAAATACAAAAGTTGTGAATCTTTTTATTTTCTACAACTTTGTCATTTATTGTTTTTCGGTAGGAAATCGTCATAAACCGTTTTCCACACTTAAAAATCTCACCCCTTTCTACTTCTCGACCTCAAATCGCCCGTAAATTATTTTTTCTTCAAACGTCAGTAATCTGTCATTTTTCGACTGTATAGGCGACCGTAAAGATTCATTTTTCCTCCGCCGGGGCTATAGTTTTCAGTTTCCCGCCGGCGGAGGAAAAAGTGTTATCATAGCAACATAGATAGATGCTGTTTCTTTTGCCTCTTGCATAATTTCCAGCGGTGTGCACTGCATTTCTATAAATCACTAATTTAGGAACTAATTGGTTGTTGGTGAACTTACTCGATAAAACTGCTTATCAATTCGGAATTAAAACGCAGCCGGAGACGCAATATTTGTAAAACATAAATTAATATTGTTGACAGTGTCCACTAACAGCTTTATGTTACATTACGATAGCAACAACTTGTGCCTACTCACCGACACCGGTCTAAACCGCCTTGCGAACCCAATTATGTTTAAAAATTATTACTATCAAAAAGAGACGTTTTTGCATGCATTTGTCGATATTTGAAGAAAAAATAGCATATTTTATTTGGAGGAAAAGTTACTTTTCATGACTTGCTCTCTATTACCAGCTTCACTTCGTTCGGCTGTTAAACACGAGCGCGTCATGAAAAGTATCACTTTTCCTCCACATAAAATAATATACTATTTCCATATATGTTATATTTTCTTACTTTTCCAATGGATATCATCTTTTTTTTCACGTTGTACTATATTGTCAAAAGCTTCGGCAGTGGACTAATATATCAATATTTTTTTTGTAGTTTTTTTATGGAGTTTTATGGTGTTCTACTTACACTACTAACTCATAAAGAATCGGTTTCTCATTAATATAAACCGTTATGTGAACTTGTGGTAAAGCTGTAGCAATCAAATACGTATATCGAATATATCTGGTTAAACTAAGTCCTGATGATAGTATACGTCCTTTTGGTAGTGGTTTCATCCTAAAAGCCTGCGGCACAATGAAAAATACTCTTTAGTTCGCATTTGTTGTTGTTTTTACCAATTTTATATACCTTCGATGTTGGTTCCATCACTCTGACAAAAGCAGGAACTTTCCCAAAATTTATTATCTTGAATTTTTCCAAAAACTTTTTACCATCGTAGGCTCCTTTAAACGTCAATTTACCCGGATAAATTCGAACTTGATCGATTTCGATAAATTCTTTCTGTGTTATGGATTCTTGATTTTCTACCTCATTGTTGACGGAACCATGTCTGGTAAGAGATGTCACCCAATCTTTAATCTCCGTCATATTGGTCCTTATCTAAAAGCGAGAGTAATATTAATCTAATTGAGGACTATTGCATATAGATATCATACGAGTAAATAATTGTTAATCTAGGAATGAAACTAAGTTTTGAAGAAGTACAAGAGCATATTATATCAAAGCTTAAAACTAACAAAGTAGCAGGAAGTGATACAGTGCTAACAGAATGGAGAATAAAACAGATAGTGCCCATACCAAAAAAGGAAACCTACACAAATTCATGAACTACAAAGTAATAACACTTTTTACCCGGCGTCGGTGTAGTGGTATACCATCATATCTGTTTAGACCAGAGCCACTTATACTTACAGGCCATGTTCTATAAATCTGGCAACAGCGCTTGGTAGTCCTGGTTTCAGTTGAGTTGACTTATGAAAGACGTGTATTTTTGACTGTGTTTGTTGTTTTTGCTTCCCGTTTATAGAATTTGTTATATTAGTTGTTTGTTTTTGAAGCGATATTTTTAATTCAAAGGTAAGAAGCGATATGAGAATATGTACTTCAAGGGGGGGCGCTTTCTTTTGAAATGGAGCTGCATTCTACATTTTCACATAACCTAGCTTTTATAAAAAAAAATCATTTCAGAAATGCCGAAAAGGTGTTGTGTACCAGGATGCAAGTCCAATTATGATAGCCGCTTAAAACATGGTGAAGCTGTGAGCACATTTGGTGTCCCACAAGAGGAAAAGGAAAAGCGGAGATGGTTACGAGCTATTCTCCGTACAGACTGGCAGCCTTCACAATCAACAACCGTTTGTGAACATCATTTTCATGTGGAAGATATAGTAAGATTCGATATCTCAAAGAACAAGGAAGGTGATACGATCAGTTTTCCTTTAAAGTATCCTAAATATAAAAAAACATGCAGTGCCGAAGGTTTTTCAGAATCTCCCATCTTATTTATCGACATCAGAGTCGATACCTCGTACCGACCCACAAAAACGAAGAGTCGATATTTTTGAACGAAAGTGTGCTGAAATAGAGACATTTTTAGACAGTGACAAAGTTTTGTCTTTTAATAATTTTTCTGCAGAATTTGTGGAAAAAATACAAAATATATCCTCCTGGAGCTTTAAAAAAAATATGATGTGGTTTGGTTTTATTTACTGGATATTGACATTGGTATATACATAAATGGGGTGAATGTAGTTTCTAGTGTTAGTGTAAATAGTAATTTAGTTGTAAGGGTATTTTTGAGTAAGGTTCAGGTGCCGGAACATGACTTACTGTGGATTTTGCCTTTGGAGTCGAAACTTAGCAGATGGTCTCAGCTTGAGAATATTCTAATAAAGTACACCAATCAGACTAGTAATAACATTACATTACATGATAGTATTGAGAGAGCCAAACAAAGTTTAGAGGAATGTGCTACATTTGTACTTAAAACTACAATAGAACTTGTTTATTAAATCTAACCACACTGAATAGAAAAAGATATTCTCCAGAAACAATAATATTTTCTTTTTAATGTTCTCTCAATCAACAGTATGTTATAACTGTATTCACCAATATTTAATTTTACCTAGTAAAAGATATTTACAATATTTGGCTTCCAGTTTTAATATTTCTCCAGAAAATAATAAAAATACATCTCATTACCTGAAATATATTTCACATTTCCTCGGGAACGTTATGTATCACTATTAATAGATGAAATTTATGTTAACAGTTCTTTAAGTTTTAAAAGTCAAAACATAGTTGGGTTCGCTGATAACAGTAATGAACACTTAGGGAAAACAGTTCAAAGCTTTATGATAACCTCAACATTTGGCAACTTTAGAGAAATTGTCCGATTATCGCCTGTCAAATGTATAGCTGGTTCTGAATTGAAAGACATGGTTTTAGAAACAATAAAATTTATCCAACTAAGTGGTTTTACAGTTTCAACAGTGATTACTGATGATAACAGAATAAACCAGAAAATGTTTAATGGACTATCTGTTTGTGAGTCAATGAAAAACCCAGTAAATGAAAACTCGGTAATATTTTTACCTTATGACTTTGTTCATGAATCTAAAAATATTCGCAATAATTTGATAAATTTGAAAAATGATATGAAAACATTTGTATTTCCTGACTTTGAAAATAATGAAATACCATTTGCCTCTTTTCAACTCTTGCGAATTTTATACAATGAAGAAAAGATCATTCTGGTCCGCAAAGCTTTCAAATTAAATAGAAAATCATTGTATCCGACTAATTTTGAAAGACAGAATGTGCTTTTGGTAGACAATATTTTTCATGAGACTACAACCAGGTTGTGAGGGGACTGTTAAGTTTTTGCAAATTATAAAAAGGTGGTGGGATATTTTGAATACAAAAACTACATTGAAAGCAAAATTAAAACGAACATATGAATAGTAAGGTCCCATTGTAGATGTAAATGATAATAAACTTATTTTTCTAAAGCAGTTTATAATTTGGTTGGAAAAGTGGCATTCTCTTGAAGGAGACTTGGTTGGAAAATTAAGTAATGATACTTTCCAAGCAATGTATCGGTGTACCTTAGTTCTAATTGAATTAAGTGTATATTCTTCAACAGAATTATCCATAGATTACATTTTGCCTGGTAAATTGCAAACTGATAACTTGGAAAGAAGATTTGGAGAATACAGAGGTCTTTCAGGTTGTAATTATAATGTATCTTTTAGGCAAGTGTTAGAATCTAAAAAGAAAATTAGAATTAACAGGTTATTTCATCATATAAAAGACAATAAAGTAGCTCTAACACTTGATAACATAAATAATATTTAAAATGAATGTGACCATAATTATTCTAATGTTGATGCAGTTGATTGTTCTGATTTGTATTCAGTATTTTCAAAACTGGAATTAGAATTCAGTGAAATCGATAATCCTGTTCAAGAATATATTTCAGGCTACGCCATACCTTCTCTGATGAAATTCTCAAATTGTCCGATGTGTCTACCTATTATTGTAGAATCGAAGGGTTTAAAATTTAATGATGAGTATAATGATTATCTGCAAAGAGGAGGATTATGTAAGGCTACTTCTTATGTTAAGACCGTTTCCTTTCACACATGTTGTATTTTTCAAACTATACTTGACTACCCTTATTTAGAAAATAAGTTTTTAAATGTGACAATCAACATGTTATATTAGTCAATCTCACAGAAATAAGTCTGGAGGCGAGTGACTTTTTTAAAGACTTTACTGTGGAGAACACATACATAATATTATTAAAAAAGTGAATTCTACTTTTGCCAATATTTTATTAAATAATTTCACCAAATATTACAATGATGCATATAAAGAGCATGTCAAGGAAGAAAAACGAAGGAAACGTATAGAAACAACGGCAAACAAACAAGATAAAGAGAGAAAATTAAAAACATTACAAAGTTGATTTTGCATAGTGTAAGTGTTAACTCACTGTTTTATAATTATATTTTTTTGTTATTAGTGAATCTACATTGTTTTATTTGTATATTTATTTGGGCCTTTCTACAGAAAATTTTGTGGAACTCTACAGAAGATATTTTGGAATTCAAATTTAACATTTTCTTATGATTACCTATGCCTATGAAGTAATCATCGGCGACGTCTAAAAAACCGGACTACGGTAAGTACATAATGCAGCGTTGCCAAGTCTAGAATCACGGCTTGTATGTATAGGTGGCTCTGGTTTAGACCCGTAACTTTTAAATTTTATCCTGTGGTGCCATCTAACGTCAAATAGCTTGAGCTAATACATTGTCCGACATAACATGCTTTTGTGAACGGCTAGTTTCTGCGACAATTACAGTACTCCCCCGCTTAGTAAATAAACTTAAATATACTAAATAGGAATAAATAACCCGCGGCCGGTCAAGTGATGGTGCTATACAGATAACAGTGACTCGAAGAACCTGCTAACAAGCGACAAATAATAATAGTCAAAGGTAACTTGGTATAAGCCTTGATTTAACAATTTTACTGTATTTTTCAAGAACTGATTCTGTTAAAAATTTATCATAACATGCCGTTACCACTAAAGAAGAATACATTTTGTGTCACAGGATGTACAGATATGATCAGTAGCCAGCATCGCTTTTCAAACCCAAATAAACGGGTTTAAAGATTAAAACTAACTTTTTCGCATCTGTGGCCCTGAACAGTGTTATATCATAAAATTGTTACTTGTATACACTTCGGGGGATGTATCGTGCTAACAAACCGAAATTTCTCCAAAAATAACGAAAAATTTAGTATATCTGGACTTATAGGACCCGCTGTACTCGCTCTAGTCAACTGAAAATCAATAGGGTACATCTGTGGGGCACCTTGAACAATATTCAATTATAAAATTGATCAACCGTATACTCTCTGGAGGCTGTATCGTGCTAACAAACTAAAAATTCTCCAAAAATGACAAAAATTTGGTATTTCAAGTACCATAGCACTCGTTGTACAGGCTTTAGTGAGATAAATATCAATAGGGTTCATCTTTGAGATGCTCTGAATAATATCCAATCATAAAATTGGTCACTTGTGTATAATCCGGAGGCTGTATCGTGTTAACAACTGAAACTTGTCCAAAAATGGCAAAAATATCGTACTTAAAGTACTGTAGTACCTGTTGTATTGGCTCTAGTGAGCTGAGAATCAATAGGGTTGATCAGTGAGATTAAATAACATTTAATCATAAAATTGGTGACTTGTTGAACTCCGGAGTCTGTATCGTGCTAACAAACTGAAATTTCTCAAAAAATGACAAAATGTCGTACTTCAAGTACCATAGCACCCGTTGTACTGGCTCTGGGGAGCTGAAAATCAATAGGGTTCATCTGTGACATGTCCTTAACAATATTCCATCATAAAATTGCTGACTTATTGCACAGCGGAGGCTGTATCGTGCTAACAAGACATGTAAGGAAAAGTGGCCGACGACAACGACGACGACGACATCGACATACACACAGGATTTTTTTCCTAAAAACCGGTTCTTCGTGTTGTTGTTGATGGAAAACGTAAAAATAACTCAAATTTTCAAGATTCCAACTTTTTTTGGGGTAAACCAATACTTTTCTCGCATATTAGATAGGTTGGGCGGAAAAGTAAAAATGAATTAGATATGTATCATGAATTATTGAAAATCATAAAAAATGAAAAATGTATGAGTATCGGTATCGCCAACGATACACTTTAGACAAGACGATGTAGTCGAAGTTAGTCAAGCGAACAGCTATTTCAGCATTATTTTTGCAAGGTAAGTAAGTTAACAAATAAACAATATTCTATCATAAAACTGTTACTTGTATACACTACGTGGGATGTATTGTGCTAACAAACCGAAATTTCTCCAAAAATAACCAAAAATTTATAGGACCCGCTGTACTCGCTCTAGTCAACTGAAAATCGATAGAGTATATCTGTGAGACACCTTGAACAATATTCAATCATAGAATGGATCAATCGTATACTCTCTGGAGGCTGTATCGTGCTAACAAACTGAAAATTCTCTAAAAATGACTAGAATATGGTACTTCAAATACCATACCACCCGTTGTACTGCTTTAGTGAGCTGCATATCACTAGGGTTCATCTTTGAGACGCTCTGAATAATATCCAATCATAAAATTGATCACTTGTTTCTACTCCGGAGGCTGTATCGTGCTAACAAACTTAAACTTCTTCAAAAATGACAAAAATATCGTACTTAAAGTACTGTCGCACCTGTTGTATTGGCTCTGGTGAGCTGAAAATCAATAGGGTTCATCAGTGAGATGTCCTGAATAATATTGAATCATAAAATTGGTGACTTGTTGAACTCCGGAGGCTGTATCCAGGGCCGTGACCAAGGTGGGGAAGCAGGGGGGTAACCACCCCCTCCGAAGCCCAGGCAGTTGGTTCCAAATCCAAACACAATTGGCTACAAATAATATTTTTTTCGTTAATTTCTTTCCACTTTTTAAGTACCGTAAAATGGGGCTACTTGAAAACACCGGGGTGAATTGAAAAATTTTGCTTTTCTAGTTAAAACCGATGCTGCACTCTGGCGGTCGAAATTTTAATCTCAAATTGAGTCTGCATCTATGCCTACCATGCTTCTTAGTTGAGTTTATGTTATGGTACTGGTTATTTACTCACTGTTATTGTGTTGTGCATCTCCAAAAAAAGGTAAGAAGTTTGATTTTCTTCAACCTGCAAACTTCCTATAGTACAGAGAGAGATCCCTAAAAAGACTGGAATATCGCCGTATTTTTTTCAAGAGTATTTATATATCAGACAATCGTTCGCTAATCTAAAAGCCTTACTTTTCCTTCTTAAAAGCTAGTGGCGTGTCATTTTATTTTTTTGATGTAATTTCAGGGGTGACTTGAAAAATGGTGCGTATATATAAAAGGAAACCGGTAAGTCGGAAATATCGGGATTATAGCGGAGACACGCTCCAGCGGATACTACAGCTACACAAACAAGGTAGAAAGTTAAAAGATCTAAGCGAAGGATATGAAGTTCCTCTTTATATAGAAAAGCTAAACGACTACACACAAAATCAATTGGAGGTCAAACTGCAATGTCGATCGAAGAGGAAAACTATCTGGTTCGGTCTATATCTATTGCAGCGGACTGGGGTTATCCCTGTTATTTAAAAGATATAAAAGTGATAGTAAAATCCTACTTGGACAGAAGTGGGAAAAAATTGCCACAATTCCGAGACAACAGAACTGAAGAAACCTGGCTGCAAAAATTTATAAAGCGACATAAGGAGGAGCTGACTAGAAGAATGTCTCAATAAAATTAAGTAGAGCCTAAGTTAGCCCTGATACTATTAATACATATTTCGACCACATATCAGAAAGATTAATTTTACGGACGATCCTGGCCGCGTGAAAGTCATCGTTCGTAGGACTTCTAAAAGAGCGGAGAAGGTGATGGATACATCTAAAAACACTACTTCCGTCATGTTTGCTTGTGCAGCACCAGGATTTATGCTTCCGGTCCACATAGTCTATAAGACAGACCACTTATGGAGCACTTGGACAGAATTTGGACCAACCGGAGCCAGATATAATCGCTCTCGTTCTGGATGGTTTGATACAAATATTTTCGAAGATTGGTTTAATAACATAGTATTGCCATATTTTCGATCTCTGCCACCGGGTCCTGAAGTTCCCATTGGAGATAATTTGACAAACCACATTTCGGCCAATGTTATTTCGAAATGTACGGAGAATGACATTCGTTTTGTGCTTTTGCCTCCTAACAGTACGCACCTTACGCAGCCATTAGATGTTAGCGTTTTTCGTCCAATTAAGATCGCTTGGGGAAAGATACTTCAAGAAAGGAAAAAACATAATAAAAGAACTCTAAGAAAAGAAGTATTCCCACACTTCCAGAGAGTATGGAAAAAATATTCAATCAGGCTTCGAAGCGACCGGTCTATTACCATTGAATAGAAATAAAATTTTATGCAAGCTACCAAAAACAGACAAGCAAAGAACGCAAGAACAAGATGCAGTTGTCGATTTACCAAAAGAAGTGTTTGAAAAATCTAGGTTTGGAGCACCAACCTCTGTTGGTAGGAAGAAAAAATTGTTTGTTGATGCAGGTAAAAGCATTTCACAGGAAGACCTACAGCTACCATGAACATCAGCGCCATTCAAGCCAAATAAAAATAAAAGCACGAATAAAAAATTACGCCCAAGGTTATCATCTTCTTCAGAAGGTGACGTGGATGGAGAAGATTTAACCGTCGACAGCGACAAAGATCAGGACCCAGAACCGTTTTCCGACACAGACACCAATAAAATTGATGATAACATGTCACCTATGCAAGATTCTTCTGTCTTGACATATTTTAAACAAGGTGATTTCATTCACGTTGACATGAAAACTGAAGCTGGTACCAATAAGTAATATATGGCAAAAATAATAAATTGCGAAAAAAATGGAACTTATAATGCTCATTCTTAAGATTAAGTGATATAATACCTAATGCATATGTTTTTCCCCCGACAGAAGACATCGGACTTGTCGAGCAAAAAGAAATTAAGCAAAAGCTTTTAGAATATGAAACATTACGTCGAGGGCAGCTAAAATTTAAAAATATGTGATCTCCATTATTAATTTGATTGAAAACTGTGAAACGAATTTGCTTTTATCTATTTTTTTGTAGTCTCTACTATAACAAAGAAGGTTTGTTGTTACTGCCAATATAAAATAAAAACAAAACTTCTACACACTTATAATGCAGGTAAAAACCAGAAAATGTTATTTTTTATACAAATGTCACACTTCCAGTTCCCATGCGTATCCCACCCACTACACAACTCGTGAACCCAACCATCTCATCTTACACAACGGTATCACATTTCACCATCTTTTCCAAAACCTTCAGAAATCAAACACTTGATATGTTCGCCTTGGTTTTCGTTTTCAATATCGTCCAACTCACTCACTTTGGCATATGTTTTCTGCGTCCATATCATCTTCTTCAGAGTCACTCTGTAACAATTTTTTCAAATTTTTCTTAAAACCCTTTTTCCTTTTCTTCACCAGCATTGGTTTCTTAACATATGGTGCTTTTACATTTGCTGCTTTTTACGCCTGTTCTTGCAACAGTCATTCGTGGAGTTTGTTCCCTGGAAAAAGATGGGCATTTATTCGTAACATCACAAATTGAAATATCAACATTTTCCACAACTACCATAGGTTACATATCATTAGTCATCTTAAAAGTATCCGATGCCAGAAAATCCTCGTCGGTAAATCTATTAGGATTTATTAGATTTATTCCAGTTGTTTCAAATCCAGAAATTCTAACAGCCATTGTAGCGATTCTAGAATTAGCTTTGTGAAAAAATTCTGCCAGATCGTAAGGGGTTATTACTTTTCCGCCCAATCTATCTAATATGCGAGAGAAGTATTGGTTTGCCCAAAAAAAAGTTTGGATTTCCACGTTTTCCATCAACAACAACACGAAAAAACGGTTTTCAGAAGAAAAAATCCTGTGTGTATGTCGTCGTCGTTGTCGTCGGCCACTTTTCCTTACATGTCTTGTTCGCACGATACAGCCTCCGGAGTACAATAAGTCACCAATTTTATAATGGAATATTGTTAAGGGCATGTCACCTATGTACCTCATTGGTTTTCAGATCACCAGAGCCAGTACAACGGGTGCTATGGTACTTGAAGTACGACATTTTGTAATTTTTTGAGAAATTTCAGTTTGTTAGGACGATACAAGAATATTATTCAGGACATCTTACTGATCAACCCTATTGATTTTCAGCTCACCAGAGCCAATACAACAGGAGCTACAGTACTTTAAGTACGATATTTTTGTCATTTTTGGAGTTTCAGTTTGTTAGCACGATACAGCCTCCGGAACATATACAAGCCTCCAATTTTATCATTCGATATTATTCAGAGCGTCTCAAAGATGAACTTTATTGATATTTAGCTCACTCAAGCCAGTACAACGGGTGCTATGGTACTTGAAGTACCAAATTTTTGTCATTTTTGGAGAATTTTCAGTTTGTTAGCACGATACAGCCTCCATATAGTATACGATTGATCAATTGTATGATTGAATATTGTTCAAGGTGTGTCACAGACTTACCCTATTGATTTTCAGTTGACTAGAGCGAGTACAGCGGGTCCTATAAATCCAGATATACTAAATTTTTAGTTATTTTTGGAGAAATTTCAGTTTGTTAGAACGATACAATTAACAAATTTATGATAGAATATTGTTCAGGGCCACAGATGCGAAAAAGTTAGTTTTAATCTTTAAAACCGTTTATTTCTAATGGCGCCTTTGACTTCATGTACAAATCACATCCTCTTCGAAATGCTGCATTTTGTGTGAAGCATGCGGTGGCATTGATATCATGCAAATTCCATTTTCTTTACTCAAGTTGTACGTTTTTAATGTTATGTGACTGGTATGATTATGTAAGGTAATTAAAGCTGGATTCTTTTTCCTACATTTGGAATATATTATAAAGTGCTTAACCTACTCAAAAAGTAAGTCTTCGTCCGACCAGCCATTATGCGAACACCTATATTCAGCACATGGGGGCCCATTTCTGGATAGTAGAGGTGACATACTCTTCCTGGAGAAAATAAACATTGGAGGTATATATCCTCCTACCACATTCATACAGCAAATTACAGTCACTGTTTTTCCCCTCTCCCAACTTGTTACAGAGCCAACGCGCTTTTTTCTTTTTGTTTCAACAATTGTACCAGGATCTTGATTAAGCGGAAAGTTGTATTTGAACATGACTGATTCTAAATTTGAGTAAAAAATTCCGACTTCTGTTCGGTTAAAACTGGTTATTCGATTTAGGCTGGTTGCCTCCGGCTTCGGAATACTGAGGGGGGGATTTCTTCTTAAAAAAAGCATAAAACCAGTTTTTTCCTGCCACTTTTGGAGTATGTGGAAAACTATGCTTTATATTATTACTCGTAGCATATTCATAAGCGATTCGCCTAACTTCCTTGGGAGTTACGCCATTTTCTACCAATTATTTCAAGTGACAGGAATTACCCACCTGACTGGTATTACCCCTCCCACCCCTACACACCATAGTTTCCAATTTGTGGAAGGCATTGAGTTAGGTTTTTAAGTTTACTATGTCTTCTGAAAGTTGATGGGGTACTTTTCAAGTAATTATGGTAATTTGTTTTTAGGCTCGCTAAGAAGATAGATTATTTTAAATATGGTGCATGTCGAATATGATGGTATTCAAATAATAAACCATCCACTACACATATGGACAAATTTCATGACAAAATAAAGAAGAATCTTCAAGGTAATGGTAAACGAAGTTTACCATCCATAATGCAACTAAATATCCAAGGTATAACAGCTAATAAAATTTGAAATAATACTGTACAGTGTTTCATCTGATATATTGTATCTCTCAGAACATTAGTTAAGTTTGGAGGAAATAATTTTTTTTTATTTGTATGATTAAAAGTAAAAATTTCGCAATGGGAAATCTTCAACATCTATAGAATTGGCAAATTCAACATACCTAACCAACTCTGAAACTAGGCATAAGCCAGTTATTGTGAAATTTACATCGCTTCTGAAGAAGAATGAAATATTGAGTTCTCGAAAGAATTTAAGGAAATCAGATATTTTTATTAATGATAATTTAAGTAAATATCTGTATAACCTGCTGAAAGAAGCCAAATTAAAATATGGTAAGGAGAAGGTTTGGTCATCTAATGGGAGAGTTTGTGTTAAACTCGACAACAATGTAAAAATTATTCGTGAATCAGCTGATCTTCAATAAAACTATACTGAAATTTTTGAAACTTGTTCATTGTATTTGTTCCGTTTTTGCTATGATAAGAAAGGAACGTTCCATATTTTGATTGTGTTAGACAGTATTTACGTTTTTTGTTTCAATAGATAAGTACTTCTAGAATTTATGGGCATTAAAGTGAAATTCGATAAATAAAAACATTACATTTTTCTTTGTGATACAGATTGTGTAAATTATTATATAGGAGTTAGATACATGAATTGGTTTAGTTGATTTTCACGTTTTTAGGGAGTAGTTATAAGAAAGCAGAATATCCTGCTAATGAGTTTTATCCTTTGTATTATGTATGTCTATTATCAAAACTGTCGTGGTTTAAATACTAATTGCAACGAATTCTATAGCAACTCTTCAGATGTTGAATTTGACATTATTGTTGCGGTTGAGACGTGGCTGCAGGAGAGGATTGGGGATGGTGAATTAGTTAATACAGATATCTAGAATTTGCTTAGCTCTGATAGAAATCTGGATTTTACAAATAAATCTACTGGGGGGGGAGGTGTCTTAATCGCAATAAGAAAAATATTCAAAATAATTAATATGCAAAATGTAGTAAGTATTTTGAGGCGGTGGCCCTAAATATCAAAATTAACGGTTGCAAATATACTTTCTGTAGAATTAACATTCCTTCGGGTAGTAAATTGTTCGTATACGAAGCTGCCTTCGAGCTCTTACAAACTAATATTGTGGATGTAGACAAAACTTATATAATTGGTGACTTCACCATTTCTTATTTAACAGGAACACATTATGATACAACTATTAGAAATAATAATATTATGGAACCTCTTCAAGACTTTATTGAATTTAATGGATTTAAACTATATAATGAAATTACGAATCACTTAGGAAAAACGCTAGATCTAGTTATTAGCTCCATAAATAATTGGAACAACTGTGTGGTAAGTAAAGATTGTCTTCCATTTATCAAAGAAGATCTGTATCACCCGGCATTAGATATTGGTATAAAAATTTGGTCTAGTAATATATTATCTAAATCAATAGAGTCAAGAAAAACAAGGTATACTTTTAAAAAATCGGATTTTATTAAACTGAGTCAGAGTGTTGGAGACGCTGATTGGCAACCAGTGTTGGATGAAAATGTTGATGTTAATGTAGCACTACAGATATTCTATGACATATTTAATAATATTATTGAAAATTGTGTGCCAAAGTTAAATGTTTATGATGGTGGCAAAAGCTTTCCATCTTGGTTTTCAAAAGAAATTAAAGATATGCTTAAAGAAAAAAATGAAAAATAGAAAATTAAGGTCGTTATCGGAATATTATATCAATCAGTGTAAAAAGACTAGAAAACAACTAAATAGTATCATTAAGGGAGGGGAACGTAAATTTTTTAAAAATTTGGAACAAAATATTAAAACTGATGTTAAAAGTTTCTGGAATCATGTCAATAATAAAACAAATAATAATAATACAAGCTTTAGTAATTATATCTGGAAAGGTGAACATGTTGAGGAAGGGGATACAGAGGAAAAATTTGATAAATTTTTTTCATCGGTATATTCAACTAACAAAGCATCTTATACACAAAATTTTTTAGAAGACAATTTAGATATTAATGATATCTGCAAATTAACATATATTACTGAATTACAGTTCCATAATGCCATAAAAAAGTTAAAGCCAAAAAAGCTACTTGGACAGACGGAACTCCGCCCTATATAGTGAACGCTTGTAATGATTGGTTCAAAAAGCCGTTAATACATATATTCAATCTTATTATTGCAACCAAGGTATATCCTACAGCTTGGAAAACAGCAGTGGTAGCACCTATATTTAAGTCAGTTATTAAAAGGGATATTGAAAATTACAGACCGATTTCTATAATGTGTGCACCAGCTAAAGTGTTTGAACAAGTTATCTACTTGGATCTATATAAGTATGCAGAGAAATATTTAGCTCCTCAGCAACATGATTTTTGTTCAAAAAAATCTATAACCTCTAACTTATTTTTATTTAGTGACAGCGTATATGACACTTTTCAGAATAAAAAGTAATTGGATACTATATACTTGGATTTTAGAAAGGCGTTTGACAGTGTAGATCATGATAGGCTGCTATGGAAATTGCATGGATTGGGTTTGTCGAAGGATTTTATTTTATTATTAAAAAGTTACTTACAAAATAGATATTCAATTGTTAATCATAATGGTAATACATCGGGTAAATTCGAACCCAACTTAGGCGTTCCTCGGGGTTCAAATTTAGGTCCTCTTTTATTTATTTTTTTCATTAATGATTTACCCTCCGTTATAAAAAACTCTGAGAGTGTCTTATATTCGCGGATGACTTTAAAATATTGAAACGTGTCAGTAATGTTAGGGATTGTGTATTAGTACAGAAATATTTAGATAGAGTGTATGAGTGGAGTGTGCTTAATAAGTTATATTTCAATGTAAATAAATGTTTCACTTTAACAATCACACGTTTAAAAGATCCGGTCATTTTTGAGTATAGAATTAATGATGAGTCATTAAAACGTAAATATGATAACATTAAGGAGTTACTTGCAATAATATATTCTCATTTACGGGGCATATATTGAATGTAGCGAACTCCGCTAATAGGTTATTGGGATACATAATCAGACAAACTTCAAATTTTATATTGAGGCCATTAAAATTCTTTACTTCGAATTAGTTAGACCCAAATTAGAATATGCAAGTCAGATTTGGTTTACAGAGTATCAGACCACATTGTATCTCTTAGAAAAGATACAGAATTTATTTTTGAGTTATATTTATTATAAAAAGTATGGTGTTTACCCTGATTATAGTACAGTTAGGAGTTTTCATCTTAGATCTGAGTTTAGAATCCTATCCTTGGAGGATAGGAGAAAGTTAGCTATCCTAATATTTCTACACAAAATTATGAACAACAAAGTTAACGCACCTCAAATTTTATCTTTAGTGGGGTTCAATGTTCCACCCAGAAGAACGCGTAGCTGTACTGTGTTCAATATTTCGACCGTATCTTCTTCAAAGTTTCCTGGCGTAGCCATGTGTCAATTGGCAAATTATTTTAATAGCTTTATTAAATTAGAATTTAATTATTCATTAAGCACCTTTCGTAGCTTGGTATTGAACCACATAATATCATTGGCAGTGTAAATATAGGTATTACATAAGAGTAAGTTATTAATGATGTTAGTCTTAGTGTTCTAACCGTTGACATGCTATTGTACTGTGTATTTGCTTTTTTCTATCCTTGTAATTAGACTTGTGAAAGGTCTGTTTGGATAATAAATAAATAAACACATGATTATAATTTAGTAAATATTTAAGGAATGTTTTGCTGCGAGGGGGAATTTGTGTATTGTCGAAGTTACAATTGTCACAGTATACAGAACCCTTAAGAGTAACCTAGATATTTTTTTAAATGGAATGTTCGACATTATGTGTGCCTCATATAATAATAACAACCTTTATATTATTTGAGACCCTAATGTGGAAATGTCAACTAATAATGTATAAGGTATAAAACTGAAAAATACTCTTTCAGAATTCGATATGCACTTGCAAATAGATAAACCAACTCGACCTAACAGATGTATAGATGAAATTGACTGTCTCCACCCTTACATCGTGGAATATGCTCATATTAGTGTTTTTAAATGAAACTCACGGTCTCTAGTTAATTCCACAATAACTTGTATTATATTGTGGAATTAACTAGAGACCGTGAGTTTCATTTAAAAACACTAAGATGTATAGATGCTATTTTCTCAAATGCGCAAGCACACAAATTTTAGGTTATAGATACACCTCTATCTGATCATAGATTCCAGCTGTGTGAGTTTGAGACAGAAAATATTAGGTCTGATGCTGCCGACATATATAAGCTTCACCACTCAGGGGATAACCTTCAGAAATTTGATAACACATTATGGAGCGAGCTGAAAAATGTATTTAAAAACTTGTCAATATCAACCCTACCCTGTTTATATATCTACCCCGTAACCTTAAATTTAAAAAAAATTAAACAAATTTTATAGTAAAAAGCAGGATACAGACATAATACAAGATAGGTGGTGATCTTTTTCTAAATTAAGTATTGGTCCGGATTTAGGTGTCATGTTTTACCCACACATGTAGGATTGTTGGTAATAGAACTACAGTAAATTTGAAGTATAGCTATATAAATTTATGTGAAAAAACGCTTTCTATTCTACTGACAAGTACTTTCATTATAGAAGACAAATTATAAGAACATAACTAACTATCTTTAATATTATTTAACGCTAATATTGTACCTTAAGTTCCTCTCCACGCAATTTTATGCCACATTTTAATGAAAATAGTTCAACCAAATGAATACAACTTCATTTTTAGATTCGTCCAAAATTGTCAGTTTTTACATGAAGATATGTTTATTGTAAGTACGTTTATAACGTTCTAACAATAAGCAAAACTTTTGTAAATCCTGACGAATCCTGATGAATCTTAAAATAAACATTCAACTACTACTTTCAAATTTGCCGCCATTAGGTCTATTTAAACTCAGCGCCGATTCTTCTCTTTGTTAGCAGTGACCTGATATCACTTATAGTCGAGGCAATGAAGCACTAAAAAGGCCAAAGATAGGAAATCTTTTAGGATAGGACGTATCGGAATGCGGTTTTTTGCATTCGCTTGCAAAAATTATTTATATCAATCGTACCTACTTTGTACCTATTACAAACCGGAAGTTGCATAGCTGCAGTCAAAAATACATTCAAAAAATGCATCTTTTGAAAGGCCTTTTGGCAAATTTAATAACTTCGTAAATAAGAGTCAGAATTGGCTTAAGTCGAGTACCCGGGGGCTTTCGAGGTCGCTGGTCACGATTATGATGTTAAAATTGACCCCCCGAACACCTGGAGCTCAGGAACGCCGACCAACGTCATCTCCGGGGACTATCCCGAACTTTATGCGAGAGACGAGAGAAACTGGGCACCCGGGGTTTTTTCGAGTCGATGAATTCGAATATATCAGCGGCGAACATCCCACGGACCCCTGGAGGTCCCCAACCTGGACGCGGTCGTCATCTTCGAGAATTTTTCTGGAAATATCGACAATAACGAACCGAAAATCGTTATGGCGGCTTTATGTGTGCCCTGAATCCGAATTTTATGTTGAAAACGACCACCCAAACACCTGGTGCGCCCTAACCTGGCACTGAACGTCATCCCCGAGGGTTTTCCAGACATAATTGAAAAAAACCACCCGAAAATCATTACGTAGGTTTTTTTGGCTCGCTGAAATCAAATATGGCACCGGCCAATATCCCACGGACACCTGGTGCACCCTAACCTGGCTCTGAACGTCATCCCCGAGGGATTTCCAGACACAATTGAAAACTACCAACCAAAAATCGTTACTGGGGGTATTTCGGGTCGCTCAATTCAAATATGGCACCGACGATCACCCCACGGATACCTGGTGCGCCCTACCCTGGCTCTGAACGACATCCCTGAGAGGTTTCCAGACACAATTGAAAAATACCAACCAAAAATCGTCCCATAATTTCATACATTCAATAATGGGTAACTCTCCCCCGGGGCCCTCAAAAAATGTGACTGAGTCCTGTAAAAACGAGGAGAATAATCTCTGGCTGGATCTCCGAAACATGCCGAGTGGCCTTTCACTTTTCTCCGAACGCTCAAAACGCTTTAGTGTAAGTAGACATGTATACTGATGAATACGTCAATGGGTGATGAAGAAAATGAAGACTAACGATGTGTCACTTGATGGAGATTTGACATTTAGTCACGTATTTGAAAATCGAGGTTATTGATAAGGTTACGTGGAGTAACGGGTGGATTAAATTTCATTTGAGTTCAATAAAAAGTTTATAAATGTTAATTACATAAACATGGAATTTTTATTCATGCTCTTCCTTTCCTCCAAACATATTTTCAATGGAAACAACAGTTTCATGTAGTTATTACAGCACATTGTTTACTTGACATTCATGGAAATGACATCGATGTTGAGGTGAAAGTTTTAGTGCACCAGGTGTCCGTGCGGTGTTCACCGATGCCATATTGGAATTCAGCACCCCAAGGAACCCCCCGTAACTGTTTTTGGGTGGTTTTTTTCAATTGTGTCTGGAAAACCCTCGGGACGTTCAGAGCCAGGGTAGGGCGCACCAGGTGTCTGTGGAGTGTGCGTCGGTACCATATTTGAAATCAGCGATCCGAAAAACCCGCAGAAACGATTTTTAGTTGGTCTTTTTCAATTATGTTTGGAAAACCCTCGGGGAGGAAGTTCAGAGCCAGGGTAGGGCGCACCAGGTGTCTGTGGGGAATTCGTCGGCGCTATATTTGAATTCAGCGACTCAAAAAAAAAGTAACGATTTTCGGGTGGTTTTTTTCAATTATGTCTGTCTATGTTCGGGTGGTCGTTTTCAACATAAAATTCGGATTCAGCACACACAAAAAGCCCCCATAACGATTATTGTCGATACTTCCAAAAAAATTCTCGAAGATGACGACCACATCTAGGTTGGGGCCCACCAGGTGTCCGTGGGTTGTTCGACGATGGTATATTTGAATTCAGCGAGCTAAAAAAACCCCGGGTGCCAAGCTTCTCTCGTCTCTCGCATGAAGTTCGGGATAGTCCCCTGAGATGATGTTTATCGGCGTTCCTGAGCTCCAGGTGTTCGTGGGGTCAATTTGAACATCATAATCGTGATCAGCGACCTCGAAAACCCCTGCGTACCCGACTTGAGCCAATTCTAACTCTTATTTACGAAGTTATTCAATTTAACAAAAGGCCTCTCAAAAAATGCATTTTTTGCATGCATTTTTGGCTGCAGCAATGCAACTTTCGGTTTCTAATAGGTACAAAGTAGGTACGAATGATATAAACAATTTGTGCAAGCGAATGCAAAAAACCGCATTCCGATACTTCCTATCCTAAAAGATTTCCTAGCATAATGCTTCATTGCCTTGACTTTTACATGTTTATCCATATTACTTTTCCGCCCAACCTAATTAATATGCGAGAAAAGTATTGGTTTACCCCAAAAAAAGTTGGAAATTTGAAAAAAATTTTAAGTTATTTTTACGTTTTCCATCAACAACAACTCAAAAAAACGGTTTTTAGAAAAATAATCCTGTGTGTATGTCGTCGTCGTCGTTGTTGTCGGCCACTTTTCGTTACATGTCTTGTTAGCACGATACAGCCTCCGGAGTGCAACAAGTCACCAATTTTATGCTTGAATATTGTTAAAAACATATCACAGATGGACCGTATTGATTTTCAGCTCACCAGAGCCAGCACAATGGGTGCTATGGTACTAGAAGTACGACATTTGAGTAATTTTTTGAGAAATTTCAGTTTGTTAGCACGATACAGCCTCCGGAGTTCATCAAGTCACCAATTTTATGATTGAATATCATTCATGACACTTCACAGATGAACTCTATTGATTTTTAGCTCACCAGAGCCAGTACAGCAGGTGCTATAGTACTTTAAGTACGATATTTTTGTAATTTTTGGAGAAGTTCAAGTTTGTTAGCACGATACAGCCTCCGGAGTATATACAAGTGACCAATTTTATCATTGGAGATTGTTCAGAGCGTCTCAAAGATGAATACTATTGATATTCAGCTCACTAATTCCAGCACACCGGGTTCTATGGTTTTTCAAGTACATATAGGCCGTAATAATTTTTATCGTCAACGAATATGACAATAGTTGTAAAGTTAGAATAGGTCGTAATAATTTTTTGCCGGGGAAAGTCGCGCTCCTGAAATGAATGATTTTGATATCGCGATGTTAATATTCTTGGAAGACGAAGAGTCTTCATCGGAGATGCCAAAAGGTCGGAAGAATCTGAAATTTATAAAAATGGAAGAACCGAAGGCGTTTATGGAGTTTTAATACGCCTCCATATTCAAGTCAATGATGTAAAATTCAGGGAATATTTTCGCCTGACACTAATATTATTTGATTACGTATTAAACCACATTGAAGAATATATTACTTTAAAACCATGTAACAGAAATAAGACTCCAATAACCTCTGAGCAAAAACTTTGTTTATTTCTAATGTAAGTTGTAATTATATAAATTTTTCACAAATTAGTTATAAAAAAATTTTCCTGTGTTATCTGGGGAGAGTAAAAGTACCGCCGATGAGTCAGAAAAGTTATTTACAGGAGTACATGAAGCTGTAGAACCTTCGTTTAGATAATAGTCAGAGTAATTACTCCTCTCATTAGATGTAGCAGAGTTTGGTCGGCTAAGGTCTGTACAGTTTTGCCGCTCAAAATATCTTAATTCGGCATTTCCAACTATGGTGCCTATTTTTAATTTTAGATAAATTCGTTCCTTTTCAGGTAACTTTTTTACACTTTTCGCCATAGAAGCAAAGAAAAGATCGATCTCATCTTGTGTGTCGGATTGTTGGCCTTTGTCAGCTATTGTCTTAAGAAGTTTCAAGCGTTCCTCAGAATTTGACGAAGTTTTCTGCCTTTTTGCTATTTTGGAACTCCCACAATGCTTTTCCCTCTCTTTAATATTGTTACCTTCCTTTGAAGGTATCTCCCTTTGAGGAGCAAGAATTTCATTTTGTGTGGACTTCTCTAGGTCTTCTTGTGAAAAATCGTCTGGGTCAGCGATGTTGGTATTTTCTTCCAAACTCCCAATATTGATGATAGTGCTGAATTAAAAAAAACAATGCATATAATAGTAATAATTTATGGAAATTTTAGATTTTACCTTCTCTTTATGGAGCAGTAGCTATCCAAGAATGAGAGTAGTTCAGCTCTTTTTCTGCAGCTTCACCAGGAGAACCTGTGCCTGGATTTCCCTTTTATCTGACGTAGTAGTCCTGCAAATAAGCCCGCCTTTTACTGCACTCGTATCGACAAAATAAAGTTCATTTACTTCAGAGTTTTGTACAATAAAACAAAAAAGTGCATAGTCTTTTTAAGCCAAAGCTTTGTCTTATATTAGAGTCGAGTGTACAAAACTAAGTTCGCTTTATTTATTAGGTACCTTGCAACAGGGGATCCTTCAGATCATTTGCTTTTCAGTTCAGAATATGTCATTCACGGACGAGCTTTATGATCAAACAGGTGGCCGCCAGTATAGTCAGGAGACTACTGAATGTGGTAATGCCGTCTCCAACAATGGATCAATTGAAAAAAAATGCAACTACCTTTATGTCGTCTTGGAACTTTCTGAACTGCGTGGGTGCCATAGATGGCAAACACATAAGAATAAAATCACCTAAAAACAGTGCATCTGCTTTTTTAATTATAAAGAATGGATTCCGGTTCTGACCGTTAAACAGCTAACAGTTGTTAATTTCGGCCCCGATAAACCTAACAATTTTAGTGGTAAAACCAAACATAAGTGATAAAAGTTTAGTAGTACAGTTTAGTTATCATCATAGTGAAAACACAGTGAGTACTTTCTGATTGTTTTTATCTGTAAACACCTAGAAATCGCAATCTGAATTATTTAAACATTCCAAACAATCTATCGACTACATTAAATAGTACCAGTTTTTGTCCTCAATAACTATTGAGTGACAGGACCGCACTCAGCGATGATTAAAATTTCTGCATCTGACCAAAATGAATAATTCTTCACAAGCTAATACTATGTCATATTCTACCGCTTTGTCACAACAACATTATCCATCGCGAAATCAAGCAATTGTTCTCAATACCATAACAAACACGAAATTACAAGACTATCTGAATGAAATTGGTCCTCTAGTTGAACCAAAAAATATTACACATGTTTCCAGGATTTCCAATAATAGGCTATGTATATTCCTATCAAGCAAAGAAGTAGTAGATAACTTTATTAACAACTACGGCCACATAAATGTCAACAACGAAAAAATTCAAGTAAGACGACTTATTACACCCTCGGAAAGACTAGTTTTATCTAATGTAAGTCCTGTTATACCCAATGATTTGCTTACAGCTAAACTAGCAACACTGGGACTAAAACTACTTTCACCCATGAACCCTCTCAGAATAAACTCCGATAACCCCCAATACAGCCATATTTTAAGTTTCAGACGGCAAATATACATTGCGCCTCTAGATAATATAATTATTCCAGAATATTTCGATCTAGAATACGATACTCTCAATTTCCGTATTTTTTTATCTCGAGACAATCAAAACTGTTTCAAATGTAGAAATCCAGGTCATCTATCTTCACAGTGCCCAAATATTCCAATACCTACAACAGCACCTTCCACTTCATCGAGACAACCATTTCCTACAGAGACTACTCCTACAACTCATACCAAACTAGACACTCCTTCCCAAACAAATCTCCCAACCACAACAATCAACACATTTCACTCAAACCAAAATATAAATGCATCCACATCAGAAGAGCCTGTTGCTAATTCAACAATCGCTGCGCCCCGCACTTCATCTCCTACCACAAACATAAATCAAGAAAAAACTATCAATGAACAAACATCACAAAATTCAAATGAAGAAATCGATACAATGGAAACCAATCAATTACCAGATCAAGCTACAAGTAATAAAAGAAGTTTTTCAGAAGTCACTGTATCCACCCCAGAACACTCTCAGCAATCCACTCCAACTGAACAGCTCACTTTTACTCTTCCAGAAAATCCAAAAAAGCAAACTAAAAAGACAAAGAAGAAAAAATCTCAACAAAATAATTTATCCAAACTAGAAGAAATGAAACAAGTTACAGATTTTATAGATAAACAAAACCCTCCATTCGTATTAAATGCCGACCAATTCACTTCATTACTGGAAGACTCACTTGGAGCTCAAGACGTTATCAACTTAGCCAAAGATTACACCAACAATATAAATAGCTTAATCGAAATGCTGCTACAAGTTTACCCACAAATAGAAGATAGAAGCCTAAAAACAAAATGTACAAAACTACGGAAAAACCTAGAAAGACAGACAGATACCGACCCTAGCAGTGACGCATCTGCCGACAGCTGTTTCTAAATAAATATTCGCTTTCCAGACCATTCTACAATGGAATTTGAATGGATATTACATCCATTCAAATATGCTACAACTATTGATTGCAGAACATTCGCCAGATGTAATATGTTTGCAAGAAACACATTTTCATGTAAACAAAAATAAAACACCAAGATACTTTACTGGATTCTTCAAAAATAGAATTTCTGAAGTAGCCAGTGGTGGAGTTGCCATCTACACTAAATCACTATTAGCAGCAACCTCAATACAAATAAACACCCCATTTGAAGCCGTAGCCGTACAACTATTAACTCCTAACAAGATAACTATATGCAATATTTACATACCCTCCAGTCAAGCCATAGACCAACACGAGTTGGAACTTCTAACAAACCAACTACCTAATCCATTTATCATCGTCGGCGACTTTAATGGTCACCATTTTTCTTGGGGATCAGAGAGCATTGACACACGCGGTAGAAAAATAAAAGACTGGATAGACACAATGAATATCTCACTACTGAATGATGGAAGCATGACTAGATTCAATGCAGCCACCACAAAATTCTCTGCTATAGATTTATCACTGTGCACTTCGAACATCACAACTGACCTCAATTGGAGAGTAGTCGATGATCTATACAGCAGTGACCATTTTCCAATTATTATAGAAAACTTAGCGAACAAACCAAATAAGAATAACAACACAAATCCTTTGAAAAGATGGAAACTAAACAAGGCAAATTGGAATAATTTTGCAGATCACATTGGGAAAAACATCACTAACCTAAAAATAACCAACAACGTCAATGAAACCCTCAATAATTTCAATTCTATAATACTATCTGCTGCCTTTGATGAAATTGGGAAAACTGGTTATCTCAAAAAACACAACCCTGTGCCTTGGTGGAATAATGCTTGTGATGCTGCAATAAAAGCCAGTAAACATTCATGGAACAAGTTCAAAAGACACAAAACAAATGATAACCTATTAGAATACAAAAAACAAAGAGCACATGCGAGGCGCACAACACGAAATAGCCAAAAAGAATCATGGCACAACTACCTGAAAAATATAAATAGTTCCACGCCATTATCGTCAGTATGGAAAAAGGTGAAAAAAATATCGGGAAAAAATATAATTAATGAAATCCCTGCTTTGAAAACAAAAAACAACACATTAATCTCGAACTCTAGCGAAATTGCTGAAATTTTTGCAGAACAATATAGACAATCTTCGAGTAATGAAAACTATGATGCCGATTTCTTAAACCTCAAAAATATAGCTGAATCCTCCCCTATAACAATTGAGGAAAACGTAGATCAAATTAATAATCCCATTTCAATAGAAGAGTTTTCTGAAGCATTGCAATCCATGAAAGACACCTCACCGGGACCCGACGATATCCCGACTGTATTTTTAAAGAATCTCCCGTACTCTGCAAAACAGCACTTGCTAGAAATATTTAACTTGATCTGGAATCAACATAAGTTTCCAGATGTCTGGAGACGAGCTATAATAATACCCATCCTCAAACCACGAAAACCTTCTCTATCGCCTGAGTCTTATAGACCAATATCACTCACATGCAGTACATGTAAGCTCCTTGGAAAAATTATAAACCGCAGGCTATTATGGTGCCTAGAATCAAACAACCAATTACTTGCAGAACAATCAGCCTTCCGGCCAAATAGATCTACATTAGATAACATTATAGATTTAGAAAGTCAAATAAATGAAGCTTTTGTTAATAAACAGAAATGTGTGGCAGTGTCTTTTGACCTCAGTAAGGCTTTTGATACTGCATGGCATCATCAAATTTTATTAAAACTGCAAAACTGGAACTATCAAGGCAATATTTTAGCTTTTATACAAAACTTTCTGAGAAATCGACTTTTCCAAGTAAGAAGCAATGGTACATTATCCAGCACCAAACAACAAGTGAATGGAACCCCACAAGGGTCAATATTGAGTCCCACACTATTTCTAATTGCGATTAACGACATACTTAAAATAATTAACAAACCAGTCCAAGCTAGGTTATTTGCCGACGACTTAATTATATTTATGAAAGGAAAAAATTTAGACAGCTTAACCACCCTACTACAAAATCAAATAAAGGAGTTAGAGAAATGGACTAAAGCTAATGGCTTCAAATTTTCATCTGAAAAAACAAAATGCATAGTATTCTCCAAAAAATATACACAATTACAACCAAAACTTACTTTACACGACGAAACTCTTCAATGTAAAGAACACATAAATTTCTTGGGATTAATTTTTGATCAAAAATTAAATTGGAAAGCTCACATTAAACAACTTGTTCTATCATGTCAGTCAGGTTTAAATCTCCTTAAGTGTCTAGCCAACAAACATTGGGGAACGGATGGAAAAACACTGATGATGGTATATCGAGCATTAGTTAGGTCAAAAATAGACTATGGTTGCATTGCATACGCTTCAGCAAAACAGTCAATCTTGAGGCCCCTTGATGTTATCCATAATTAGGCACTAAGAATAATTCTAGGAGCACTTCGCAGCACTCCCGTAAATAGTTTAAATTGCGAAGCAGGAGAAGCAAGTCTAAGTGATAGAAGGCAAATTCTGAGCCTATCATACGCAGCAAAAATATCCAGCAACACCCAACACCCAACGTATAAGAATACCATATCAGACAGATATCCTTCCTGCTTCCAAAGTAAATACTGGAACCCTCCTTTCTATGAAAGAATTCGCAGATATTTAAAAAGCCACAACTATGTCTCGTTCCCATTAACCTTTCCAAATAGAGTCTCTGAAACCGACATTCACCCTTGGACACGTGTCCCTCCCAAAATCAATACTAACTTAACCGATCTCAATAAACATGACTATAATATTCACACTATACATCAAAAATTTAAAGAAATCACAAGCAAATATCATGGGTACACAGAGATATATACAGATGCATCAAAAAAAGGGGAAAACGTTGGAGCAGCCATTGTAACAAATACCAACTCTGAAACATTCAAACTACCAGGCACATACACTATCCTTTCTGGAGAACTATATGCGATATACAAAGCAGTAGAACATGCCAAACACCAGCAAGATAAAAACTTTATCATTTTGACAGACTCATTGAACTCACTAAAATTATTAGGAAGAATTTACGAAAGACATCCAATAGTTAATTTAATAAAAAAAGAGTTAGAACAATTGTACAACCATAACCAAGACATCAGATTCATTTGGATTCCATCGCATGTGGGAATCAAAGGTAATGAGGAAGTAGACGAGAAAGCACAAGCGGCAACTTATCAAAACTGTCTTGCTTGTAACCTATCGACATCAACTGATTTAAAATCACACTTCAAGGACAAAATCATAAAACGCTGGAATACCTTTTGGCAAGAATCCGAATCTAAATTAAAACACTTAAAACCTAGCTTCAGACCTTGGCATATATCAACTGGAAACAGAAGGAACCAGGTAATCATCACCCGACTACGTCTAGGACACACCAGATACACGCATGAACACTTAATAACAAGGGAGGATCCTCCATTTTGCAATTTCTGTGATGAAGAGATTAGTGTACATCACCTACTAATCGATTGCCCTATGTATGATCTACTACGAAAGACCTACAAGATTCCACGAAATATTAAGGAAATCTTAGGTAATGTCTCAGACCCACAAAGTGTTATAGCTTTTCTGAAAAGTGCAAATATGTTTCATAAGATATAACCATTATACCGTCACACAGTATACCTAAACTAAACGTTAATACTGCACTGAGACACCTGTTTTCTGTTGTTTATTCTATTAATTATGAATTATGTACCATATACCGCTAATGTATTTTTATTTGTTTCAATATCTACCATAAAATTGTTAATTTATTTTGTATTAAGAAATGTATGTACTATGTAGAAATATTAAGGAAATCTTAGGTAATGCCTCAGACCCACAAAGTGTTATAGCTTTTCTGAAAAGTGCAAATATGTTTCATAAGATATAACCATTCTACCGTCACACAGTATACCTAAACTAAACGTTAATACTGCACTGAGACACCTGTTTTCTGTTGTTTATTCTATTAATTATGAATTATGTACCATATACCGCTAATGTATTTTTATTTGTTTCAATATCTACCATAAGATTGTTAATTTATTTTGTATTAAGAAATGTATGTACTATGTAAACCGCTAATGATCTTGTAGGTCGATGCGGATAAATAAATAAAAAAAAAAAAAAAAAAAATTATAAAGAATTTTATTCCATTGTTATGCTAGCAATTGTTGATGCAGATTGCAAGTTTATAACGATAGATATCGGTTCTCATGGTAGAAAAGGGGATGCTGGAATTTTCTTGAAAAGTCAATTTGGAAAGAAAATTCAGAATAATGACTTCAATATACCCCATCCGCAAACACTACATGAAAATTTGATGAAACCATACCCGAGAAGACAATCATTATTTGATCACTCTAAAGCCATATATAACTATAGACTATCTCGCGCAAGACGAACAACTGAGAACTCTTTTGGAATACTCTGTGCATATTTCAGAATGTTTTTTCAGCCCATTGCAACTACACTGGAAACTACCGATAAGCTAGTTACATCTGCCTGTATTTTGTACAATATTTTAAGAGAATCTAAAATAGTTGCTCCTAATGAAGGTGCCATGGATGACAATCTTCCACTATTACCAACCCAAAATTTATTTCCAATGGCCGAAACCAATATTCGTGCTCGAAAGTCACCTACACAAATTCGTGATGCATTTAGAACATATTTAACGGGACAGGTCAGGGAGAATGGCAAAACAATCTTCTTGTGCAACATTGAAAATACTTGATCCTGTATTAATGCATTATAAAAATACCAATTAACAAATATGTAAATGTAGTACGTACCTGTTCTATTTTTTATAATGTCTGCTATTACCCGCCAAAGGTTAAGTTTCATTTGTGTTTTTTTGTAGTCCCTACATTTTATATTGTACAAGGACTCATGACTCCTCACAAAATCAATTAAAATTTCGTCTTCCTCAATTGTCCAATCTAAATTTTTATTATTAGTACTATTGCCAGACATAATTTGAAAAATCCAACGAATACCACCAAAAATATGCTTGAAGTTTCTCACCGTAATGTACAAAAACGTTGCATTCACTGCCGTTCTCTAAAAAACCGCTTACATATAAAATGCGCGGACAGCGTTTTATTACGACCGCTCTAGTACGGCACGGCTTTCCTAGGAAACCGTAGCTTTAGGGTATACCATACCCCTCCACAATTAATACGTAACTATTTTCGACGTGTTTTTTTTATAGAGGTAGTACGTTATTACAATAGTTGAAAAAGACTAGAAACACTATGTATAATCAATAAAAATGCAACACACATCAACAACAGAACATTCTAATGTTAAATTCTAATAAAAAATACAAAAAATATACAAAAAACATTATTTGTACATATCTACATTATGTTTTACTAACATTTTAAAAGATGTCAAAATTAAAACAATGTAGTAAAAAAATCACTATATTCTTGATATTTCAAAAAGTTTTCTTCAAATCAACAGATTGGGTGCTCCACATCTGGCGATACCTCACCAGACATGGCAAACCTGGTCCGATCGGAAGAACCGCCCTCGAGAGGCGCACGCGCGAATCGTAATCGTATACTCTAGTATCCTTATTTTAACTGTTATAATCTACGCTGACTTTAGATTGTCTATCTCACCATGCCTCTCTCTAACACACTAGTAATGCTATGTGCTTCGTACATTTTCGCGTTGACTACGAGGCGATTATTGTTTTACGTTAGAATTAAATGGAGAACAATTTCTGCTATTATTAAAAAGGAATATTGTATGGGCACTTATACTTTCAACGTGTAGATTGAAAATGAAGAGGGGGGATAGATAAAAATAGAATTACGGCTCTACATGAAATCGTTTAATCAGGAGCGTAGGAATTACAGACGGCTTACACTCATCAGGTCTTTGCTAGAGAGAGAAAGTTTTCGGCTAATTATTCAGAATTGAATATTTGTCATTTTATAATAAGTACAGTATTTAATTATCGAGCTGCAATAATAAAACAAAACAATATTGTTTTTTTTTTAAGTTTATCAATTTTTGGAAAATATTTGGAATTATTTATTATATACATTTATTTTACAACTTTACCACTAATCTCAATTAATTATTCCTTGAAAATGAATACATAGTATTCGAACGCTCGGAAAATAAATATTTAAGAGAGTACATTTAACTGAAAGAACAGTAGAAACCACAGATAACCCACAGATAGATGAGACACTGACTGTGGCGTCATCTAAAGAGCCCGTCGAGTAAACAACTGAGTGATGTTGGAAAGATTTCTGTGATTTTAGGTTTTGGCGGATTGGCGGTATATTCAAATATACTGTATTTTGATTATTTTATCTCAAAATAGCCATTCCTAGTCCATCATTTGACATTTCATTCAATTCAACTCCTTTAACTAAATAATGATTAGATGTTGAGTTAAATTAAATGAAATATCAAATGATGGACCATAAATGGTTAATTAAATTGGAAAAAATAAAACAATAATCATAGAAACAATTTATTTATTTTCGTATAAAAATACACAACAAATAATTTCTTTCACAAAGTACTTTTCTTAACAAACATAATGACTACAAATAAATTATAGTGTAAAAACCATGTAATAATTAAAAAATATTTTGAGTAACATACATTCTAGATTGGAGTATCATTAGATTTTCAAATGATGTTGAATCAAGATGAAAGTAGAAAATTATGTATGATAAGTTTATATTAATTTATTATTACATTCGTATAAACACACAGAGCTGGACAAACTGCAGGAGTATAACTGCTACTTACCTAATCCAAATAAGTGTTAGCAATAAGTTGTTAACTACTATTTTTGGCAACTTTCTGTGAAAGAAAACATTTGAGTATAATTACTGTGAATGTAAGAACAAAAGTAATTAAAATATTTTTATAGGAAAAGTTGTTAAATACTGCCCAGCTCTGTAAATACAAGGTGCCAAGTAATTACATATAAGAGTGCTAAACAGCACTTGTGACTGTACAACATTTAAAATAATATATCTAACATTTCATTTCCACTTAAAACACATCTTTATTTCTTTACTGGAAGTATTAAATAGGATTATAACACAAGCTTAAACCTAGTATATTGCATATTTGTATATTTCTACATTTAAAAGCATTCCGTTCATATGAAACTATTGCATAAGGCAGTTTAAGTTATTCTGCAGCTCCTGGCAGTCTATGATTGTTAAAATGTTTCTTAAGGGCTCTTAAAAATCCCATCGTCTCATGGAGTCCTTTCTCGTTTCTGGTTGAGGTTCTACAAGTGAACACACAAAATAACAACAATAAATAAGTAAACACACAAATATGTCTGAAAATTTATGTCAACAAAAAAAAAATGCGCTTACTATCGAAATAATAAGTTTACATATGTTTTTGTACTAAGCCAAAAAAATATCAAAAAATGTTTGAATGTATACATGTGTTTGGTTTTTATGATTCCCTTTTTTGAAGCTTTCGATTTTTTTAGGAATTCTTGATTTTTAACTATTTTTTCATTTTTTGTCTTTATTGGATATTTTGGATTTTTGGTTACCGCTAGACCAAATACTTAGACGTAATGCCTCAACAAAAGTTAATACTCACTTTCATTTCCCATAAATTGTCACACCATGGGCTATGTATGAAAATCGGCAAGGGATCAATACCTTCCATCCCATGGCTGGTAGAGGGAATATAGCTATAACATAAAATGAAACCTAGATTATTATTTTTTCAATGGATACATTTTAGAATGGAATTGTCTTGAGTATGGTGTACACACTAGATATAAATTGAGTGAATGAAAAGACGAGTACTGAGTATGTCATTTGATTAAAATTCCAGCTAAGCGCTTTAAACCATTAGGTCGTTCTCAAAGCTGTCGACAAGATAAAAACATACAACAGGTACAATGTACACACGAGGAAATAAAATGTTTGATGTTACATCATTATTTGAGTGAAATTTGTTAAAATTACCCTATAAAGAGGGTGTGCACACATATCATTTAGTTGGTAATCAAATTAGACGTTTCGTTATGTGAATTACAATTGTACACACTCTTTATAAAGTAATTTTGACAAATTTTAGTTAAATAATGATCTAACATCAAACATTTTATTTCATTATATGTAGCAGTTACAGGGTTTGATGTTTTTTGACACTTTCTGTATATTTTTTTCTTGACGAGAGCTTTCAGAATGGTCTAATGGATGAAAGCGCTTACCTGGAATTTAAACAAAATTACACACTCAGTACTCGTCTTTGCGTTCACTCAATTTACATTTTAAAATTTCCAAAATTATAGCATGCTATATTGAATACAATAAAACTTACCATCAATTTTTGTTAATTTCCACTCATATGGGAAGGCAAATCAAACTATCTCAATAACCTCTCTTCGTCTTTCTCAAATCTAAAGAAACACTGTTTTTGAAAATGGAGAGATCATATCCTCCATCGTTTCTACATCGACAAATTTAATGATTCATTACCACTTCTTTTGAGCCATATTGATTTTATCTTCCTGGGTTGGAGGAACAAAACTGTAAAAAGAAATATTTACCTTATTAATGCAGCAATTTTCAGTTTAGCTAATGTAAAGAACAACCATGATATCTAAAGTTGTCGATTAAATTAGTTGAAATTCTCTGTGTTTTATAAAAATGAAGATACTGGTTGTTAATTGTGAAAGGAAAAATGCTCAAATTTTTTCAATAAAACTTACCGAGTACACCACTTATTACTCCTTCAGAATACACTTTGACATTGTCTTTTCAATTAATAACAATAAAGCAACGAAACAACAGATAAATATTACACTATAGCAACTAAAAAATACACCAAAATACCGTAACCTTAAAATAACCTCTACACTCGAACTAAGAAATGATAACAGTATAACATATAACATGTGGGGATGGGGACGAGCAATATGATATCGCGCATACGCAGTTATAAAAATCAATAGAATTTGATTACTAACGACGTTACAGTTTTCGTTAATTTTTTGGAATTATCTACCGATTTTAGTTACTCGACGGGCTCTATAGATGGCACGGTCTGCAGTGTCCCTAGCCTGGTAGAAACTATCAAAAATATATTTAACCCGCAACGGCTACCTTTCAAGTGCATCAAGGCGGAGTAGTGAGTATGCGTCTGAGCTTTCACCTGGCGAGTTTTGAGGTCTTGCGGTACGTGATACCGATTTCACCAACTAATTTCTAAAGTTAGGCAGTACCTAAACCAGATTTAAGAATTCCTAAATGATATATGCGTTCCACCGTTACATAAGTGATATAAGAGTTGTAGGAAATATCTAACATTAGGACAGCTAACAACCCTAGCCTAAATCCCTAAAGATTTTAGGTAATATTTAACCTTAAAAGTTTGTTTGTAGTCGTTGTTGAAAGTTTAAATATCTTTCGTTTTATTTTTATCAACACATAGTAAAACACGTATTTCATTTAGGAATTCCTAAATCCGTTTTAGTTATTACCTAACGTTAGGAACTGGTTGGTGAAATTGGGCATAAGTGTACTAAAATTAAGTGGTTAAAGGTATCTTGTTACCCTAACATTTTTCACGTTCCTGGCGTTTTTTTAAATTACTGCTTTTAAATGTCAACACAACCTGGCCCATCCAAAATGCACCCGGATGATCCGGGATTAGAAGAATGGTGTTTGAATATTTTGGAAGAAGCTAATAACAGTGATAAAGATCCTGACTATATGATAGAAAGTGATCACGATACCGAATCCGAGATATCTGGAGATGAAGATTATTTTGAACCTTTGGTAGAACCTGTTCAACAACAAGAAAACCAAGCAGGTCTAAACCCAGAACAAAACAAGAAAGTCTGCTATTACGGTCGTGAAAAACAAATAAAACCAAGTGGTAAGTGGTCTTAAATTTTATATATTTATAACAATACCATTTTTTAAACATTTTTTCGAATGTTCTGATACCTCTTTTCTTTTAGGTCAAAACAAACGCCCCCATTTGACGTAAGAACTCGGAAGCATAATTTAATATTGAACCTTCCTAGCATTCGAGGGCCTGCAAAAGACTAGTGGATAATTCCAGTCCACAGGAAGTATGGAACTTACTATTTATAGAGGACATTCTAAATGAAATAATTCAATGCACCCATATCAAGCTGACCCACTGCAGGGAAAAATATGAGAATAGCAGTCACTACAGTTTACGAAATCTTGTTCTGGACGAACTTTAAGCATTTCTTGGCTTACTGATATACACCGAAGTTTTTAAATCAGGCAATGAAAACCTTGATACCCTTTTCGCAACGTATGGAACCGGAAGGGATGTATTCCGATGTACTATGTCTGAAAGAAGATTTGAAAGATTATTTTGTACACTAAGGTTTGATAATTCTTTTGATAGGGAAGAAAAAAGACAGACCCTGCATGTGCGATAAGTAACATTTTCATTATATTCATTGCAAATTCTGAACAAAATTTCTCGCTCGGCTCTTATGTTTGTGTAGTCCCTCGTTGCATTTAGAGATAGATGCCGATTTAGGATGTACATGCCTAAGAAACCGACTAAGTATGGCATCAAAATTATGTGCCTTACTGATGCTAATAATAATGATCTTTTCAATGCCTATATATATTGCGGAAAAGAATCTGATGAGTAAACGTTTTCTGCAGAAGAAAGGCGCCTAAAAATACCTACACAATCAATTGTGAGGCTGGCGAAACCTATAGAAAAAGGCGATAGGAATCTGACAGCGGATAACTGGTTTGGATCCATGGAAGTAGTTCTTGAATTGCAAAAACGTGGACTGACTTACTTGGGTACATTAAGAAGTAATAAACCATTTATCCCAGCTTGCTTTTTGCCAAATAAAAATCGAGAGATAAACGGTTCTTTATACGGGTTTAAGGAGGATGTTACTTTGCTGTCGTATGTTACATACAAAAATGAAGCCGTCATTCTCATTTCATCAATGCACCATTCCCAAAAAGATGATCCACAAACTAAGAAACCCGAAATTATTTCAGATTATAACCTGACAAAAGGAGAGGTGGATAGTTTGGATCGAAAATGTGCAAACAATTCTCCTAGTAAAAGAACTAAAAGATGGCCCATGGCAATTTTTTTCTCAATGGTAAACCTGTGCAGCATCAATTCCTATATTTTGCACCAAAGCTTTGAAAACTCAAAAAAGATAGAAGGAATGGTTTTTTTTTTCTAAAAAGCTAGCTAAGGCTCTAACTGCAAATACGGCTTTCCAATAGTAGGCTACCAAAAGAACTTCGATCCCGTATTTGTGGTATACTAAATAAAATGGAAGATTCTGTTCAAAGTGGACAAGGCAGCACCAGCGACGAACGAATGAATACTAAAAGGACATGTTACATTTGTTCTTCCAAATTAAAAAGAAAAACATTTTATCAATGCCGAGAATGCGAAAATCCCATTTGTTTGGAATATGTTAAAAAAAATTGTAAGCCATGCCTTGAAAAATCTATGAATTAGTTTTATTCTTTTTTGTTTGTTCTAAAATTTGTTTTAAGGAGTTTATATTATTTTGTTTTCATTATGGTAGCTTAAAATATTTCTAGTTTAATAAATAGTTTCTAAAATATTCTGGTATTTTCTTTTATTTAAGAAAACACGAAAAATATCCTGCGGTATCTCATACCGCTGGGTAGTCTTAGTGTAATAATTTTTAATGGTAGCCGTTACGGGTTAAAAAGGCTGATATAGATAAAAAAAGATAGGTATTTAGCTTTGTTAGCGTTAAGAAATACACCAGTTATAGATAATACTCGTTCACCAGGTGAATATGGGAGGACGCCTTGTTACAATTTTTACACCCTCATACCAAAAAATTGGGCCAAGTATTATAAACTTCTTTCTTGCCAAATGATTTATCAGAATAGCTTAAAATTACTTGGAAAATAACTATGTATATATAAAAATTTTATTTGAATAAATTTCAGTTAATAAATTGAGAATTATTTGGAAGAATGTTTCTTTGTATCAATTGATAATAGAAAAAGTTGGATAAATTTAATAAACGACATTGTATTTTACGGGATTTCAAAAATATTTGTCATTTAAATTTGATTACTTTAATTGTTTAGAGAGCGGAAATTATATCCTCTTTAGAGTCACTTGAAACGTGTATATGGCGCAAAGTTTTACTGACATCCGAAGATAGCAGTTTTGGTGTGATTTTTTATATAGTTCTACTAATACAAGTATATCTTGAACCAATCTCAACCAAATCATTTTTTAGCTTTGTTGGATGATCTATACACAATATATCAAAAATTCTCAGTTTAGTTTCATAACTATATTACAATTAATCATTTTCATATTTCTCGTATTTCTAACGTACGACAATGAATTCCACCTACCTAATTTATATTGTTTAGAAGCAGAATTGTCTCCACATTCACGCGTAAATGTTGATTTCACATGAATCTTATAATATCAGTGAAAAATAAAAATTTACTCACCTCTTAATAGTATTCTAAGCTGTTTTATATTACCCTCAAGTCAAATTTAATAAAATAAAAATATAGACAGCAAAACAGATTCTCTATAAAAACTTCTCGTACAAAAATGACGTTGTATTGACAGCAGGCGCATTCGTTAAATGACAATTCAATAGATTTTATTAGACACAAAATTCGAACAGTGCGAATTGAATAATATTAAAACAATTAGATCTCGGAACTAAGTTAAATGTGAGGTTATGATAGTTTTTTGCTCTTTCTTTTTCCTCTTGAAAATATATTTTAAATATTGCATGTTTCCCAAAAAAGGTGAGGAACATTTTGTATCAAAAATAAATTCAATATTCTAAATGTTGACGAAATAGGACCGTTGAAGAAGAATGAAGTTGACAATTCAAGAATGATGTCATGATTTTTTCAGACTCTGTGTTCATGTTCCGTCATAGTTATATCACATAATACACCAGGGGAAAAAGAATTCCTTTTTGAGATAATACTGCACGAATTGGTCGATTGTGAATTTAATTAAGTTTAGTTAGTTTTATTTTTAGTGACGATTCATTGGTTTTTTAGTTAAGTGACATTATATTGACTGCACTTCAGTGATTTGTGAATAATTCTCCGTAAGTTAACCTAACTTAATTTTTTTGCCACGTGTTCTACAAAAAACGCTTTAGTCTAAGTTTCCACCATCAAGATGGGGGATGAGGCCCCCAATAACTCTTCCTCAGATTCCCTACATAATGCTTTATCACCATCTTCCAAAAACTTAATAAATTCTTTGCACCAACTCTCTCCCCTATTAGAAAAAGACATTAAAAACTTGGAAGATGAACTCGCTTCCACTAAAATCTGTTTTCAAAACGATCCCGAAGTCATAAAGGAAATTTTAATATTGGAACAACGCGTTAAGGCTTCTAAAGGGAGAAGATTGAAGTACTCTGATATCGATTTTGGGCCTCATTTAGTTATAGTAGAACCTATTAAAAGTAGCGGCACTCCCCCTAGTATTCATCCTATGGATGTTGGAAAAATTATACGAAAACTGAACATTCAAAACATTAAAAATATCCAAAAGAAAGGTTCCAGCAAAATAGGAATTACCTTCAAAACTTCTCGTGATGCTAATTCTTTCCTAATGAACCAAGCTTTCAGAAGGGAAGGATATTGTGCTTACATACCACAACGCCTTCTCACCTCGAGAGGCATTGTCAAAAACGTAGGACTCTCTATTACCCCAGATGATATTATTCAAGAAGCTTATTTGCAAAATAAAAAAGTGATTGGTGCTAGAAGACTTAACCGCAGAATAACCAAAGATGACGGATCTTATGAATATGTTCCCTCCACAACAATTCTTGTAACCTTTGAGGGACGTCCATGCCCCAAGGATCTAGAAATTTTTTCAGTTCCAGTCCAGGTTGATAAATATATTGCTCCTGTTACTCAATGCAAAAACTGCCTTAGATTCGGACACTCTGCCAACTCTTGCCGCAGTGCCAAAAGGTGTAGTAGATGTGGAACAATCCATTCTGACCCATGTTCAAATTCCTTAGACTGTTTTTATTGTTCTGGACAGCATCTAGCTTTTGACCGCTCTTGCAAAGAATTTAATAGGCAAAAAAACATTAATGAAGCAATGGCATTCCATGACTATTCTTACTTCGAAGCCTCTCAACTTTTCCCTCCTCTTAAATCTTCTGTTAAAAACACCTCTTTTGATAGATCAATCACATCCTTTCCTCAATTACAGACTTCTTCCCCTTTTCCAATCTCTTATGCTCAAAAAGTGACACAAAGTCCCCCTAGTAACAAATTCACTACTCATAAACGCAGACGTCCCACCATCTTAGAAAAAAGAACTGGATTTGATAAAGATACACATAATGCAGCTCTATTTTCCTCCTCATGCAATGAACTTTGTCAGTCTCCGATAACAAATAAATCTGCACTTCAAAACAATGCTTCATCTCCCTCTTGCTCTCACATTGAAAGAATTGATATGGACTTCACCCCTTCTGATACTCCGTTTTTGTCTGATTATTCCCTTTCTATCCCTAGCTCTCAATCTTTCGCAATTTCTCAGCTTACCTCTCCTCAAGAGGTGAGCAATCATAATATAACTTGAATTTCTCCCTCTAAGTACCTCCCCCCCTTTTTTTATTATTTCATTTTTTACACTATTGCTTGAAATTCAATCGTATTCAGGATAATACCTTTAAATATAACATACTCCAATGGAATATTCGCAGTTTTAATGTTAACAAAGAGGTACTCATTCCTATTATTAGAGATGAGAGTATTAACATTATATTACTAAATGAAACTTGGTTGACTCCAGGTGGATCTGCACATATTAAAAATTTTAGCTGTTTTAGACAAGATCGACAGGATGGCTACGGAGGTGTAGCCACTTTCATCAACAACTCGATTCCTTGCAAAAATTTTGAACACAAAATTCCAGTTCCTCCAAAAATACACTTGCTGGTAGTAGAACTCCAAGATCTATTCATTATTAATAGCTATATTCCTCCCGACCCCAACATTCCCTTCCCTCACAGAATGTTTAATCAACTCCTACAACAAATAAAACATAAGAATTTTATCTTAATGGCTGATTTAAATGGCCAAAATCAAATTTGGGGCTCTGCCATTAATAACCCTAAAGGAATTGCACTCTGGGACTTCATCTCGCATAATGATCTCACCATCCTTAATGACGGATCTCCAACCCGTATTCCCAACCCCAATGTCAATAAAAGCTGCCCGGATATTACAATTACTTCCTCAGCCATAGCTCTAGATTGCTCCTGGAGAACGATCCAAGAATCAGGCTTCAGCGATCATTTTCCTACCCTTTGTTCCTACAAAAAACAAAATACTGTGCCCATCCATATGAATTCCACTCACGTCAAATATAACACAAATAAAGCCAACTGGGATGCATTTCAAGCATATATTGAAAATAATATATATCATAATGATATGGAATATCCCTTGTTCTTGGAGGTCTTAAAAAGAGCCATCTCTTTATTTATCCCACTTAAGAAATCTTTCACTTCTTCTAAACCTTATCTTCCCTGGTGGGACAAAGAGTGCTCCCAGATGGTACAAAAGAAAAAAGAGGCTTTTAAACTATATCTAAGAACTCTCTCCATGGAAAATTTCATTAATTTCAAGAAAATAAGAGCTAAAACTCGACTTTTTCTGAAAACAAAAAGATTAGAAGGCTTTCGTAAATTCACGGAAGAACTGAACCCCGGAACACCTGTTAAGAAGATTTGGCAATCAATAAAAAATTTCTCTAGATCTATTGAAAATCGTAATTTAATTAACACGCCTCCCCTAGACAGTTCCATATTCCAAAGTCTCTTAAACAAGTTAGCTCAAATCCCTTTTCAAGACCTTAACACTATTCCCCAAGCCATTAACGACTCCTTTACTCACCCTTTTACAATAGAAGAATTGAATTTCAGCTTACTAAACAAAAATGATTCAAGTCCTGGATTGGATTCCATCACATATTCAATGATCAATCATCTTCCCAAAATAGCCCTAGAAACTCTTCTCTCTATTTTCAATAAAATACTCAATAAATATCATCCGATCCCTTCAGATTGGAAAAATCATCTAATAATTCCTATTCTTAAAAAAAACCAGGATCCTAACGATGCCTCCAGCTGGAGACCCATAGCCTTATCCAGCACAATAGGAAAAGTTTTCGAAAGCATGATCAAAAATCGCCTTGACTGGTCTCTTGAAAACTCCCTAAAAATTCACCCCTCACAACAAGGTTTCAGGAAAGGCAGAAGTATATCTGATAACCACATTTTCATCTATTTCGAAATATCATGTGCATTGTCTGCCAATAAAAACCCAATTGTTGTTTTTCTCGACATTAAAGGTGCATATGATAATCTTCTTTTATCCTCTATTTATTCATCTCTAAATTCCCTTAATTTGCCTCATGACATTTGTGACCTCATTTTATCCTTTCTTTCAGATCGAAATCTATTCATTAAATCCACCCTTAACAATGAACTTATAGGCCCTGGTGTTTCTTGTAGAGGTGTCCCCCAAGGTTCTCCACTCAGTCCACTGTTATTCAATATATCGTGCAACTCTCTTCAGAACATACTTCCACCCTCCATAAAAATTAGTGGTTATGCAGATGATCTTGCTGTGATATGTGCCGAAAACACTATCCAGGAGTCTATAACATCCCTCAACACCTTCCTTTCTAATCTCAATCTTCATTTATTGTCTATGGGTTTGACACTGGCCCCTCAAAAATGTGCCGCCATGATTTTTCAGAAAAACCATAAGCTTAGTCCAGTCCATTCCATAGTCATTAATGGTCAACCTATCCCTTGGAAATCTCAAGTCAAGTACTTAGGAGCTATATTTGACGACCAACTTAACTGGAAACCACATATTGAATTTATTTCCTGCAAAGT
The DNA here is from genome assembly GCA_963921935.1 of Galeruca laticollis. Lineage (NCBI taxonomy): Eukaryota > Metazoa > Arthropoda > Insecta > Coleoptera > Chrysomelidae > Galeruca > Galeruca laticollis. Next base: position 200,396,612 of record OY998175.1, on the reverse strand, counting down.
ATCAAAAGATATTAATTTAATTAGATCTCTATGTGGTAAATGGTGGGGTAGCCATCAAATCTCTCTTTTAAACATATACAAAGCGACCATACTTCCATTATTTGATAATGCGTGCATGCTATATGGTGGCTGTTCTAAATACCTACTTAAAAAATTAGATCGTTTACAATATCAAGCCCTAAGGGTTATAGTAGGCTATCTAAAATCTACTCCTATCAACATCATGTTATCTGAATGTGGGCAGACCCCCCTGGAGGTACGTAGAGAAATCTTGTCAGTTAAATATGTATCTAAAGCTGTTGCATATAAAGACCTAATAAAAACCTCACTTATAGAATTATTCACAGAATGGGCTGCCGATCCCATATACTGGAGACTGAGAAATACTCCTCCTATTATATTTGCCTTTCAATCAGTATCTAAATTCCTTCCCTTCATTGAATCGTTCAACAAATTTCCTTGTCATCACTTCTCGCTCGAATCTCAAATTAGTCAAACTAACACGATAGATCTGGAAATTAAAAAAGATTCGGACTGTAATCAAGTTTTCTGGCCAAAATGAATTCTATCAACTTTTCTGGCCCCATTTTCTTCACTGATGCCTCTAAGACTGACAGTAATGTAGGATACGGAATTTATTCTCCTAACATCTTATCATTATGTGACAAACTCCCCTCTCATTTCTCCATCTTTTCAGCAGAATGTTACGCTATACTAATTGCGATCCAAAAAATTTCAAAACTTGACCTTCCCAAAGCTATAATTTTTTCTGACTCCCAAAGTGCCATAAAATGCATTTCTAAAAAATCCTTCTCCTCATCTTCTAATCCATTTGTCCTAAAAATAAAGGAGCTACTACACAAGTTGAATCAGCAAGGGAAAGACATACGAATTGGCTGGATTCCCGGACACAGTCTTATACAAGGAAATGTTAGAGCCGATGATCTTGCAAATCTTGGGAGAACTATAAATCGTGCCACCCTCCCAACTGGTCCCCATTCGGATGTGGTGCATTCTATTAAGAAATCAATCTTAGATAAGTGGAATTCTACTTTCTCTACACTCAGCTTGACAAAAGGAAATCTATACTCTCAATTCATAAAATATCCAAGAAAAAATCCATGGTTTTCTTCACTTTCCAATTTGTCCAGAAGAGATATCTGCATTTCTTCAAGAATTCGATCCAACCATTGTGCCACTTTGTCATATCTACACAAATTCAACTTAGTACCTTCGGATTCATGCCCATGTGGTGAAAAACAAGATCTCTCACACATCTTTTTCAACTGTTCCTTAAATAGTGTTAATACAGATTTTCTTCATAAATCTGTTAAGGTTCCTAATAATGTTTATGGCCCCTACACACTGCAAGACATAGTGCTGAAATTCCCAAACAGTGAAAACATTAAACTCATCTCCAAATTTTTAAGTGCTTCGAACATCAAAATATAACCTCAAAACCGAACAGTTTACAGATAAAATTTTGAACAATAAGTGCGGTATCACTCTGTTTGTATTTACTTTCGTATAAACTATATTATAGACAATCATAAATCATCCCGGACGCAAAAAACAGGCCGAATAGCCCTGGCAGCTGAGGCCTTAAAACAAAAGAAAGAAAAAAAAAATAATACACCAGCCCAATAAGAAACGAAGCTTGTGCTATTTTAGAATCCATTTTCTAAGTGCGCATGTCTGATTCAGAGTCAGTTATCTGTCAATGTCATGTGATTCTATTGTTTACATGTTTACCAAAGAATATTCTTTGCTGTACGGTTTTTCCTTATTTACAATATAATATATATTTATTTTGTTTGTGTTCTCAATTGTTTGAAAAACTATTATATTAGTTATGGCAAAGAATACACCAACAACAAGAAGCGAAACTTCGGCTTTTTGACAATTCATTTTCTGAATGCGCATATGTGATAGACGCCATTTTTTTTATATGTGTTTTACGTCAATGTCATTCTTTGTTGTTAAACAAAAATATGCTTTCTATTTGTTTATTTACTTTGATTTTGAACCGTTTAGTAAAAGTAACTAGTTGCACTCTTGGTGAGAAATTATTGTATTTATGATGGGAAGAATAAGCTGTGAAGTTCGTGGATGTCACTCAACAACAGGAGAAAAGAGAACTATGTTTGGTTTTCCCAAAGACCCTGTGAGGTAAGAGAAATTGTTTCTATATGTAATGTATTATAGGTATATATTCATTCTTCAATATTTTACATTTTATTTTACATGTTCCTATGAATTGTAAGTTGTGTAAATCTATGTTTTTGTTTGTTAACGTTGATCTGTCCCTCTACATGTACATTAATATACATTAATAACATGTAATGATAATATTATGTACTACAATAAGCTTTCTGCTGACGAGCCCTGTTCTGCAAAAAACAAATGTTGAATGAAAATACATAATATTCAATATAAATTATTAGTTGATTTAATTTATAGACATGTGAATATAAAAATATACCTACCTTTATTTACTTTTTAGGGTACAGTTATGGTTGGAAGCTTGTAACCGTAGATATTTGTTTGGAAAGACTACAGATGCTTAACAAAATAATTTATAGGTTGTGTGCACTTCACTTTGAGAAAAAAGTTGTTTCCAAAGGAGGTTATTCCAAGCGTTTGTTTCAGCTAGCTGCTCCTGCCATATTTCCATGGTTAAAATGCAAGGGACATATTTTATTGAATCATCCACCAACAAAAATAGTTATTCAGTATGGTAAATATTAAATTTAAGTAGACATTACAATCAACTGTTATTAATATTTATTTTTTGTCACCTGGCCACAGGATTAATTGATACTTTAGCACAGGATGAATTAATACATTCATGGAATTTGTGTAAGGGAATGATTACTACAATTACTTTTATAATTGCAGCTACCACACCATTACAGCAATAGCGACACTCATCTCTTAGGCCTCTGCAATACATACGAGTTACCGTGATGCTTCTCCACTGCTTGGTAAATATAATTATTATTTAGATTCACCTCTGTAAGTCAATATACATCAAAATGGATGGCTTTCTCATACCTAGATAAGTTAGTAAAAAATTAAGTGTTTGCAACTGTGAATTTAACTAGACGAAAGTTTCACCTACAATGTTCAGCCCACCTGTGTCTCACTTAAAAGAATCTTGGTTTTATTATGAAAGAGTATTTTTTATGATTTTGTTATGATAGAGAAATGTTTCTTTATTTATCCCATGCTCACTTTGTGGCAGTATTAACTATCAGTCTCTGATATGCTATTAATGTGTAAGAGAATTCTTCTGGTAAAATAGATACTAGAAAACTAAAGTGTTGGATGAATAAAACAACACATTGTCTATAATAAAACCTACTCATACACTTCTGTGTCCATTAATATAGTCTTCCTGTATTTTTCTTTTCAGATAATCAACCTTTTAAAATGGACGTTAGGGGGAAGTACTGAGTTACGACCTGTACCTTTACAATCTCCTTCGACTTCAACACAAAGCATGACTTTTGGAAGACTACGAAAGCAAACGTCTCTGAACAAAATCCTCTCTATTAGCTGCTTTAAACCACATTTTAGCTTCAAAAAGTAACAGTACATTTAATATGGGTTTGACCAGTATACAGTTTGGTTTGGTTTACCTATACATCATCCTTGTCCAGTTTTAGAGGGACATCTACAACCACAACATAAGCAAACAAGTCCTCCTTTAGAAGCCATCACAAAAAATTAATCTAGTGCCGCAATAAATATTGTACAATTATAAATAAAGTAATAGATGACTATTTTACTTATCTAACTGTCCTATACAATTGTAAATGTCCGGTATTATTATTATTATTTAATATATATTGATCATTTCTACACATTATGTTGCAGGCATTATAATATTTTCTCTATATTTAAAATATTGAATTATGAATCTGGAAGAGTATAACTGTTATATCATATCATGGAAATTATACAAATTGTACATTTAAGCACCAACATTATTGTAATTTTATTTATTTATTTATTTATTTATTCCAAACAGGTTGTATAACCTAATTACATGGAATAAGTATTAACAATTCCAAAATTCTATACTAACATTATATAGTATGACTATTTATACATGAAGCAGTGATATTGATTGATGCAGAGAATAAAGACAAAGACGACTAATTTCCAAAAGTGTCCCTTCATACACCGAACTTTTTAATATGTTCACAAATATTTTTCTTGAATTGTCTAATTGACATTGTCCAATCTATTTCAGTAACATTATTTATCCTATTGGCAAGTTTTAACATGGTCTCCAGAGGAGAACAAACTGACATTCTTAATCTCCCAAACAATAAGGAGGATCGAGTTAACCTTGACGGAACTTTGAAAGGAATTGAGTACAATAAATTACTTGATGTCGACATACAATTTATTATTTTATACAAGAAAATCATCATGTTTAATTTACGCCGACCAGTGATAGACATAACATCAAATTCTTCCCGTAATCTAGTTGTTCTGATTGTTCTATAATCCGGCCAATGCTTATATTTTTTATAATACAAGAACCGTAAGTATTTGTTCTGCACTTTCTCAATATTTTCCAGGTACATTTGGGGTTGATCTCCCCAGATCATAGACCCAAACTCAAGTTTAGGTCTTACTAAGGTATTGAACAACTTTTTTATAGTCTCTGTATTTGAGAAAAGAATGCTTTGTCTGAAGACTAGACCCATTATACGATTGGCACTCCTGACTGATTTTTGTATATGTGCAAAGAAAGACATTTGACTATTATAGATAATTCCAAGATCCTTAACTTCATCCTTCCTTTCTAATACTTCTTGGTCCATGAGATAATCAAAAATGATACACTCCTTTTTCTTAGATATAGACATAACACAACATTTTTCAACATTAAAACGTAATTTATTCTCCTTGCTCCATCTAATTATGCTGTTTATATCTTTTTGTAGTAGGATGCAATCCCGAACAGTCTGAATCTTCCTAAACATCTTGAAGTCATCTGCAAATACCAAACTCTCAGAATTCGAAACATAACCTGGAAGATCATTGATAAATAAAACAAACAACATCGGACCAAGGTTTGATCCTTGTGGAACTCCCGAGTTTGCATGGAATTTTCCAGATGTATTTCCGTTATATTTTACTACAAAATGCCTGTTACGTAGATAGTTTGATATAAGTTTCAATAAATTATTTGACATTCCATACTTGTGTAATTTTTTAAGCAATATGTCGTGATTCATTTGATCGAAAGCTTTTTTAAAATCTGTATATATGACATCCAGTTGTAATCGATCCTGGAACGTATCGTTTACAACTTCCGCAAAATTAAATAAATTTGTGTTTATTGAGCGTCCCGACGTAAATCCATGCTGTTGATCAACAATTATATTATTTTTTACGTGATTATAAATTTTCAGATATATTATCTGTTCAAAAACCTTAGAAACAGCACACATAATCGAAACACCCCTGTAGTTCTCAACAATATTTTTATCTCCAGATTTGTGTATAGGAGAGTATAATGATAATTTCCATTTTTCCGGAAATTGTGCGTTTGTGAGTATATTATTATAGATATGTAATAAAGGTGTCCCTAGCCATTCATAGCATCCTTTTAGTATGTATGGAGGAATTCCGTCGGATCCAGCTGCTTTTTTGGGTTTTAATTTTTTTATTGCTATCACATAATCATTTATTGTAATCTCAGAAATATTTAAAATAGGATTATTACTAATTAAATCCTTGAAGTCGATATTATAATTAGACTGTTCGGGGCAATGCACCGATGCAAAATATTCAGCAAATTTTTCTGCTACTTCCCCTTCGACAACTTTTCCATCCTTAAATCTAAATGTACCTACCTGCTTAGAAAAACTATTATTTTTATTTACGTATGTCCAAAATATATTCATATTATTACTTAAACTATCTTCGACTTGACGCAAATACTTTTTATGCTCGGTGTTTATTAATGCCTTAAGTTTTCTTCTCGTTTCTATATACTTTTCGTTATAATAGTTTGAAATAAATTTTAATTTTCGGTGATTATTTTTTTCCTTTAATAACTTTTTAATATCCGAAGTGAACCATTTGGGAAATTTTTTGAAGTTTTTATAAACTTTATATTTGGGAACAGTTGTTTCAAATACACTATAAATTTTTTTATAAAAATTATCCAATGCAGTATTTACATCTGTCTGATCAGTAACGTCGTCCCACGCTGTATCCCTTAGCATTTTGCTCATATTTTCAAAGTTTGCTTTTTTAAAATTGAAATTATTACTGTTGCCAAGCTTGGTGACCACATTATCGATTACTCTATTAAAAGTTACTTTGATGTCTAGAGATGGGTGGAAACAATCTTCCGTTACTAAAGGTAACAGTTCATGAGATACTGTGCAGTTATTTATCATGTCGGTGGAGGTAATTACCAAGTCTAGAGTTTTATTTTGATGATTTTTTATGTTATTACATAGCATTAATGAATTGTAACTTAAAAAGTCAATCAGAACGTCTAATTTATCGCTAGTTTTTGTAAAGTTTAGAGTTTTACCTTGAATTTCCGGTAAGTTGAAATCACCCAGAATAAATGTATTGTTAATATTAGAGATATGTTGTTGCAGTAATTCCAAGCAATTCACATAATGGGTTAGATGAGCATCCGGTGGAATGTATATGCCGATAATTTGAGCTTTAAATTTATTATTTATCTTTATATCAACAATCACTATCTCGAAAAACGATTGATGTTGCACATAATTTAAAATTTTGTATTTCCGCTGTACTGCTATCATAACACCCCCGCCCCTGGATTTTCCGGTTATTTCCAAATTTCTATCTGATCTTATTACGTTATACACATTTAAATCAACAAGTTCCCCATCTGCTATGCCCTCATGAAGCCATGTTTCAACTGCCACAATTATATCATAATTATTTTGTAAGGAATTATTATAAAACTCAGCCGTCTTCGTCCTTAATCCTCTACAGTTTTGAAAATTTATAAAAATATTTATCATTTTGTGTATAGTCATTGAGACTCCTGAACTATTTAAATATATACAAAAAGGAACAATGCAATTACTTAGTTTATAATCCTAAAAAATCGCAATCAAGCAAACTTTCTTTCAAGGTGAGTAGAAATGTACAATTGAAAGTTCCCAACTTAAAGAATATTCCTCTTATCATTAATGACAACATAAAAAAAAAAGTTGTAAATAATTACTATTAAAAATGTTTTGTTTTTTGAATTATGTAGAATATAGCAAAGCTGTCCATAAACGTAAAATAAAATAAACAATGAAGTATACATAAAGAAAATAATTACAAAAGATCTTCAATTGAGTCAATCTTCCTTATTTCATTTCCAACCTTTAGAAAAACTCTTCCTCCATTGCTCCATGCCTGTTTCTTTCCATATTTATTCTTAGCTTCGGACAGTAATAAATACTTGGTTTTTGCTAAATACTCGTTGACGAAAATGTTTGTTGATTTTAGTTCTCTTCTAGCCTTCAGAACGGCATTTTTTTTTAGTACCGATAGAAACTCAACTATCACTGTTCTATTTTTACGATTACCATCATTCATTTTTCCTAGCCTGTATAAGTTAATAACATCTGATTCAAAACATTTCACCTTCATTGTATTGTTTACGATATTCAGCATAATCGACATTAAGCTCTCGCTGTCAGTTTCAGCAATGCCGTCAAATCTTAGAGTTTTTCTTCTTTGGTAAGTATCTATCTCATCCAATTTTTTTGATATATCCCTTATCTTATCATCGTGAGCTACTATAGTATTACTAACTTCTATGATTTTATGTGATATATCATTAATTTTACCTTCCATTTTGTTGATCATTGCAGAAAATTGCTCTTCCATTTTATCCATACTCTTATCCAATTTTTCCTCTATTTTTTGCCACACTCTCGATGCTATCTGATCGACTGTCCCTTCGTCTAACGATTGATTCGTGTTTCTTGATTTGGACATAGTTAAATTTAAACTACACCACAACGTGTATGGAACGCTATTCTGTTGCACACAGTTGATGATTTGAAATTTCTTGTATAACTTATGGTCTTTTGACTTTATCGTATACCCAATAACTTGTTATTACTTAGTTATTTAACTGAGACAAATCGACAAAATAGTACCGAAAACAATTGCTTCAGTTCGAATTAATTTCAGGAGAACTCACGTACACGTCTATACACGGCGACCGACCATACCTTATTCAACATACAACCATGTATATTGAACTTTTTCCTTCTGTAATCTGGTATTCTAAATATATAATCTATATTACTGTATTAGTTTTAATATCTACCCTATCCTACACATACTGCTACTTAAATACATATTTACACATAATGAATTCCAATATCGATATAAGAAAATAAAAATCATTTGATTAAACAATAGCATGTTATTTTTAGTAAAAAACTGTTCTTAAAAAACAAAAACTTAAACTATGTATAAAGAAATGCTAAAGCATATTTTTCACAATATAAGCTGAAAATTAATAGAGTTCATCTGTGAGACGCCCTGAGCAATATCCCATCATAAAATTGGTCACTTGTATATACTCCGGAGGCTGTATTATGCTAGCCCACTGAAATTTCTCCAAAAATGTCGTACTTCAAGTATCATGTCACCCGTTGTACTGGCTCTGGTGAGCTGAAAATCAATAGGGTTCTTCTGTGAAATGTCCTGAACAATATTCAATTACAAAATTGGTAACTTGTGGCACTCCAAAGGCTGTATCGGGCTAACAAGACCATGTTACAGGTTTTTTATGCTTACATTTTTCATTGACAATTAATACTTTCTCGGAATAATGTTTTGACAATACATATGTAAACAATTATTTTTTGGGAATGTTTGATTTACACATTTTTTTGCCTGTAAAATATAAACCTTCACAATTGTGTAACCTTTTTCTCAGTGTAAATTATTAGCTTTCTGTCAACTTCAGTTTTACAAGGTCACGAAATTTTGCCCCCAGAACATCAAACGATTTATGCCGGCTTTCGCTTCTTGTTGTTGGTGTATTCTTTGGTTATGGTGCCAAGAACATGTGCATTTCGTGGGTGTCATTCAAGAGATGGACACGGAACAGCTATGTTTAGATTGCCTAAAGATCCTGTAAGATAAGAGGAATGGTTTATATATACAATAAATTATAGATATATATTTCTTTTTTTAAATATGTTATTCTTCCATTGCACCTATACATTGTAAGTTGCGTGTATCTATGTTTTGAGTTTTAACATTCCTCTGTCTCTGTGTCTTTGATAACATAAATAATAATAATAATAATAATAATAATAATAATAATAATAATAATAGTAATAATAATACAATCAATGAATACACTATAATAAGCGTCACTGCTGATGAGTTCAGCTTGAATATGTTGAATAATAATACACAATATTCAATATAAATTAGTAGTAGTTTATTTACATTTTAGAGCACAGTTATGGTTGGATGCATGTGACCGTGGATATTTGTTTGAAAAAGTCCTAGATCCTTTACATAACAATTATAAGTTATGTCAACTCCACTTTGAGGATAAATTTACTTCTAAAAGGGGACATAAAAAGTACCTATGTCTTCAACCTGTGCCTACAATATTCCCATGGTTAAAACGCAAGGGCCATGTTATATTGATCGATCCACCAACAAAAATAGCTATTCAGTCTGGTAAATATTAAATTTAAGTAAATATCACAATCAGTTGTTATTGATATTTATTTTTGCCACCTTAGTGCAGAATTAATTATAACTGTCGGCTTCCCGTGTGTGACAAATCGACCATCGTGTTTGTGTCGGAGACCCTTCGTTGAAGTATCCGTTTGTGAGTGAAGAATTTCGTCAAGAATTATGTCTTAAACTTCGCCGAAACGTGGAGTGATTCGTGCTACCTTCACGAAGATTTACAACGGGCGGTTACCGCTTCTTTCAAAGGGGAACGTCGATTGAGGTAAATGGCCGATTCAAACTCCTAGAACGTAAATATCAGTCCCAGCTGAATTTAATAAAGCCCCACTGACAGACGTGGAAAGCTGTAACGAGTATGAGCTGAAATATCACACCAACAAGTATAGAGTTGAATCGTTGATAAGTCCTGGACCCACGATTATGGTGATAAGAGGGCTAAGATTAGGTTACCTAAGCTTCAGTTCAGAAAGTTTAATGGTGACATCTCCCAGTGGATCGCCTTTTGGTCACAGTTTTCTAATATTGACGTAGATAACGATCTCTCTGATAAAGATAAGTTCCAGTACTTGATACAAGCTACTGCTACTGGGTCTAGAGCAAGATCGCTTTAAGAGAGCTTTTCGTCATCAGCCAAAAACTATTCAAAAGCACTGGTAGCATTGAAGAATCGATTTACCGCTCGGACTTGTTGATTGAGCACTACGTTCTAGCTTTATTGAAATTGGTTTTGAATGAACAATAGATGAAGCTGAGTGAGCTGTATGACTGTTTGGAAACTCAGGTTGTTATTCCCTTTAGATGATAGGGATTAAAGAAAATTAAATACACGACAAATCATCTCAGGGGTAGTCTTTGGGTAATTCTGCCACTGTAAACAACGAGATGGTAGGTACTATTAAAGAAAACAATCCAATAAATATGAACCAAGCTTTATCAATTGTGAATTTGAAGAGAATTCAAGTGTGTTACAAGAAAATATATATATACAGTAATATACAAGGATAATATCTACCGTTTATTTATATATACCCGATATGTACAAATAAAATTCAAGTAAGTATTTTAGCTTTAATTTATGTCCTTTAAAATAGGGTTTAATCTAGCAATGTTTATGTTGATAAATTTAAGTGAATTAATATTGATACTCCACTAACAATTTACTTTTCAACTATGGTAATCTTATATATATATGACTTGCAGTTTAGCCGAGATAATTTTGTTGGAGGTTACTTAGTGTAACGAAACCTACATTCAGAAGTCTAGAAACACTGTCCAAAAATGTGAAGAGATCAATTAAACGTATCTGCTATGGCCTGAGATCCTTCGTCAGGAAAATATCGTCCTGAATATGCCCAGTTCCAAAGTGGTTTCTCGTACAGCTCACACAGAGAAAAGTAGTCGTGAATCTGGGAGAACAGAAATTAACCAGAACCAAGAGAAAGTGAAACTAATAAGAAAAGGCCTAAAAAGAAAAAGATAATTGTAATAAGTCTTTCAACGAATACTTACTTTTATTCATTGGATCATAATTAGCTGACGACACATCTCGATGGATATGGGGCCTTAACATGTGGCTTCCAATAGAAGTTTTGTTTAAACTGGAATTTTCTTAAGTTTTTCAGAGAACTATATCCAACGATCTATTGCTGGCTTTAAAATCTATATCCAAGCCGCTTCCTCCTTGATTGCATCACAAAATTCCTTTTTATAAATCCGCTTACAGCGTAGCACGTTGTTTTACAATCGTTGCTTTCAGAAACGGAAGCGGAAATATCTGTCACACAAAATATCTTCTTTTCCTTCAGACCAGTACCACTGTTGACCGTGGGAGCTTCCTAAGTAAGCTAATTGCCCATATAGATTAAGACCATTTTCATACCAAATAACAAGAATACACTAATTGAAGGTCAAGTTTATTTGTTTATAATTATTTAATGAGTAGTTGAATATTTGAAAGTTTTATTTATTTTTCAGGTGATTTCGAGAGACAAGGATTTTTCTAACGAGATTTATTTATCCATAAGGGGGAATTCGAGAGTTGAACTACTACAAGGATGAGGCCCATGCTAATTAAATTTTATTTTAATATTATTTACTTAGAATTTTCCTCGTTTTGTTATTGTTTTCAATAACCTGAACAAGTAAGATATTATTATACATGTAACAAGGTAAGAGCTTTGGAGTCGCTTGATATTGTCTCTGACCAGTACGCTGCGTTGTCACTTCCGCTAATTGAGTTATGTGTCCTTGTTGACGTCCTGAAAGTGTGGCAGCGTTCAAACACGGAATAAGGTGCGTCATTGAAGTTCCAAATGGATGCGCTTATGGCATTCCTGAAGGCTCAGTACTGAGGAGAAAATTGCAATGGCCACCAACGAATATCAAATCAATGGTGGTAAGTCCAATAAGAAATGAACTGGTAGAAGTGCTGCAGCTCCTGCTTGGCCAATTTTAGAGTCAAGAAAAAATGTCTTTTGTTAAGCGTGCCATAAAGATGTTGATTGTGAAAAGGCTGCCACTATGTCGCTTGACGAAAAAAAGGCTGTTTTGCAGCGAGCACTTGCTTGTTTTGGATGTGCTAAGTCGAAGGAAGCTTCACTCCTTTCTGTTGATCACGCCCTCTCTGTGAGTGATAGTCCAGAAGTATTTCTGCAGACGTTTGTGGCTGTACTTTACAATGGTGGTAGGCAGCGGAAGGTGCGAATTCTGGTTGATAGTGGTTCCCGGAGCTCCTACATTCTGCGATAATCAGCCTAAGAGCTGGAAATATAAACCCATTGGCGAGGATAATCTCGTGCACTCACTCTTTGTAGGTGGCAGTATGGGAATGGTGAAGCATGTCTCATACAAAATAATTATCCTTGTAATTTTACAGCTCACTGCTGACCGTGAATACGGCAGGAACCGGCAGAGTTGAAAATCCAACTCACCGTCGCTTCCGCCGGGCTCGTGGACTTTTTCATCGGCGCAGATGTAGCAGGGAAAGTTTAGTGTGGAAGTCGCAAGATCCTTTCATCAGGTGTAGTAGTAGTTGAGACACAGTTCAGATGGACTCTCATCGGAGTTAATCTGGAAAGGCGCACTGTGAATTCGGTACTCGCCATGACTTACACAACGGTTTCGATACTATTTGAGGATGGAATTGACCTTCGGAGGTTCGAGGCAATAGGCATTTACGATCCGATTGAATAGAGTCAACGTGATAAGTGCCGACTTGACATACTAGCGCATTTCAAGAACACCATAGAATTTGACAACGGGAGGTACAGGGTGAGGTTACCATGGAACGTCACGATGTCAGAGCTCCCTTCTAACCGCGGGCTGACAGAAAAACGCCTTACTGTGACTAAAAATAAGTTGGCTAATGATAACAAACTGTGCCATGGATACGACCAGATCTCAAGGATTGAATGAAGTTGTACATCATTGAAGTGACCTTTGACAGCAGCAGTGCCTACTACCTACCCCATCGACTAGTAGTTAAGGAGTCAAGTTCTACGACGAAAATGCGTCCAGTTTTTGATGCTTTTGCAAGGGTGATAGGGACGTCATCGCTGAATGACTGTTTGAATTCTGGGCCAAATATGATTGAGGCTATTCCTGATATTCTGATTGGCTTCAGAAAGCAAAAATTTGGGGTATCAGCCGACATTGAGAACGCGTTCTTACAAATTGTTATACACCCCCTTACCGGGAATATTTGAAGTTTTTCTGGACAACTTTTGATCAGGAAAACCTCGATGTCTTGAAAACTGTGACAATGAGACATAACAGAGTGGTTTTTGGTATGACCTATAGTATCTTCTTGTGTTGGCTGCAATGATTGATCATCGCATTAACAGGATGACTGAGAAGGTGGCTCCTGATGCGGTAAAATAGCTTCAACGAATGAGGAGAAGCTTTTACGTCGACAACCTTGTCTACAGTTTGGGCATCCTGCCAGAGGTTCTTGAGTTCAAGCGCCTCACCTTAGAGGCTTAGAGAGGCTTAGGAAGCACTCCCAAAATGGCGCCAATAATTCCTCAAATTCAGTATTTGGACTCAAGTGGGATCGACAACGAGATGTCCTTAGTTTGAACAAAAACTGGAGTGAAACGGAGGGACTGACCAAAACGAGTGTTTATTCCGTGGTCCAAAAGATCTATGATCCGGTTGGATTTTGTTCATCAGTTACAGTAATTCTGAAGCGCTTAATTCAGACCTTGTGGGAACAGAAACTTGAGTGGAACGATAAACTCAGCGAAACGATTCAACCTTTTGCTGGAGTCCTTCAAAACGCCCATCTATTGCGAGAAGTGTCTGTTGACCGTTGGTTGTTGGTTGTGAACGTCAACTCTCGGCCAAGTATACTTCGACTCGAGTTGATGGGAGTTGTGATTGGAGTCCGTTTGTTGATGTCGATGCGCGATGCTTTTGATTGGAAAGATGTTCCAGTGTACAGTTGGTGCGATTCTAGCACAGTATTCGCCTGGATGCAGGGTCAAGAGGAATGGAGTATTTTTATCCGGAGCCGGGTCAGAGAAGTAAGAGAACTCAGTTCTCATATAATATGGCGTCACATATCTGGACAACTAAATCCTGCTGATCTTCCATCAAGACGATTGTATCATTGAGCAGCTTCTGAAAATGCGATGGTGGGAAGGCCCTTCGTGGCTGTACAGTGATGACGATGCCTGGACTCATTCTCATCGTACCTACACTGAAGAGGAGGTCGCGACAGAAATAATTGTGAAGAGAGCTACCATTTCTGGTCTGGCTGGTGGTCTGGATAATCGTTGACTGTATGAATACTGCTGAGAATTCAAACAAATCGTACGAATAGTTTCCTCCATCAAAATATTTGTGTACAACTGCCGCTACAAACGCAACGGTCAAATGAAATGCGGAGACCTCTGTGTTAAAGAAGTCTTGATTGCTGAAATGCTGTGTGGAAACTAGTACAAGACGAAGCATTCGATTCTTTGAAGGACAAAATTATTTGCGATTTGCCCTCTCTTAAAGATGAAACGGGCATCATAAGGATGAAGACAAAAATTGTCGAACGATAAGATTTCAATTCCTTCACCACTCCTATTTTACTCCCTTACAACCATCCTGTAGTGGAGCGAATGGTTGTTGACCGTCATAAGCGGGTCGGTCACGTTAGAGCGTAAACATTGTGGATTCAAAACCGTGAACATTTTAGGGTTCCGAAAGGAAGACAGCTGTCTCGCCATGTCGTACGAAAGTGTATTGGACGCAGGTATTAAACGCTTCTCGGCTATGTATGTGTAGCTGGTACACATCTGCCTTGAATTTAAATGGAAATATCGATGGGTCCGGCGTAAAACTAAACTATAATAAATTGGCCTGATTTTTTTTTGTTTTTAGAGGCATGATGAATGATACAATAAACTTGGAATGAACATTTATTTTTACAAATTTTTTCATAAACAATTCTTAGAATACAATAGTAACCAGGTAACAGCGTCTGTTATTATAGATTATATTTGTTTTTAATTTTTATTTATGAAAACTTGGTTGACAAAGAAATAGTCTAAGCACATAAATGGTTTTCCTTCACATCCATTACATACATATATGACTGGTTTTGTGTTCTTAACAGCATAATTTCTGCCGTGTAGTTTGGAGTTTCTTTTATAACAAATCGTGCTTCTGCCTCTTTCGTTTAGAATATTTTGAGTCAGCTCATGTTGTGGTTGAACTTGTATCGGAAGGGGTTGGTTACTACTCTGAAAAAGTTGCAGGTACACATTCTCTTTGAATTTTGTAACTGACATTTTGCTTTGGTTGATTGAATTAAAAATAAACGGTTTAAAAGATTAAAACTAAATTTTCCGCATCTGTGAGATGCCCTGAACAATATTCTATCATAAAATTGTCACTTGTATATACTTCGGGGGATATACCGTGCTAACAAACCGAAATTTCTCCAAAAGTAACCAAGAATGTAGTATATCTGGATTTATAGGACTCGCTGTACTCTTTCTAGCCAGCTAACAAACTGAAAATTCTTTAAAAATTACAAGAATTAGGTACTTCAAGTACCATAACACACTCGTTGTACTGGCTTTAGTGAGCTGAATATCAATAGGATGCATCTTTGAGACTCCCTGAATAATATCCAATCATAAAATCGGTGACTTTTATATATTCCGGAGGCTGTATCGTGCTAACAAACTGAAATTTCTCAAAAAATGACAAAAATGTCGTACTTCAAGTACCATAGCACCCGTTGTACTGGCTATGATGAGCTGAATATCAATAGGGTTCATCTGTGAGAAGTCCTGAACAGTATTCAATCATAAAATTGATGACTTGTTGCACTCCGGAGGTTGTATCGTGTTAACAAGACATGTAACGGAAAGTGGCCGACGACAACGACGACGACATACACACAGGATTTTTTTCGTAAAAACCGTTTTCCGAGTTGTTCTTGATGAATAACGTAAAAATAACTCAAACATTTTTTTCAAAATTCCAACTTTTTTTGTGGGTAAGCCAATACTCTTCTCGCATATTGGATAGATTGGGCGGAAAAGTATTAATCAAAGAATTTACCATTGAAGTGCCAGTTATAAACTCAAATGCCACTTTCCTGTTGGAGTTGGAGTAAGCTGTCCTCTGATCTGACGTCTCAACAAAAGATTTAGCATTATTATACTCGATAATAGCGGATGGTTTTCTTCTGGGGCCTTCTCTGTGCGTTACCTCTATCGCATTATTTTTATGTTTTGTTGACAGAAAAAGCACGTCTCTCTGGTCTTGCCATTTCATAACTATCACATTATTTTTATTTTGTTTGGCGATTATCTCTCCCTTCTTGAGTTTGGCTTCCACGACAGCTTTGGTGAGATTTTTTCTATTTTTGCTCAATGTTCCTATAAGATGACTAGTTTGGAAAGCTCCAGCTAAGTTAACTGATGTATACCAGTTATCCGTTATAAGAGTTCTGCCTTCATCCAGTAAGTGTTCAATCATTTCCATAACAACCTTTTTCGCAACCGTTTGTCCATTATTTTTTTCTTTGTCCCAATATATTTTTATTTTATTTGTATATCCCCCTGACAAACAAATTTTATAAAGTTATGCTAAATTTGTGACTTTTTCCTTTTATGTACTGTCTAAAGGACAGCTTGCCTCTAAATGGATCATCGTCTCCTCAATGCAGAGAGATGACTGTGGAACCATACAACGATGAAAATTAGCGTCCATTTTATCAACAAGACTTTGAACTTTAGGAAATCTGTAATTTTCAGGACACTCGTCATTGTTTGCTAAGTGAAACATCCGTAAGAACAATTCGAATCGATTTCGGGGAATATATTTATAAATGTCACTCATATATAATGGAATTCTGCGCCATTAATCAGGTAATGATGGCTTTGAGTCGAGTCCCCTCCAAATAAGAGACGCTATGAATGTACGAATTTCATTTTACTTCGTCTCCTTCCATGAATTTAAACGTGACTCTTTAGTAATTGTTTCACTTACTATTCCACTAAGAATTTGTTGGTCTGCGTATAAATTTGTTCCAATCACAATCATATTTATAACATATTCAGAGGCGAACCTTTCAAAGAATGACAATTCATTCCTACCTGTCATTTCGTTTTTCAAATCTTGCGGAATGCCTAGGTTGACAGGAAGTTCAAAACTTGCAAAAGTTCCTGTAACTGGTCCCCAATCTAATTCTTGCAAAACTTTTCTTTCTGTCTGGACTGTATCTGTCAAAAAATCACTATCTTGAGCCACAGAGATTTCTGATTCACCATCCATTGCTCTAGATAACTGATCACGAGACGGACCTGCAGATGTATCTGTTGTGAGTTTTATTTTTCCTTGAAATAAAAAACATAGATACACAAACAAATATTTTTTTCAGTTTTTGGTAAACAAACCTTTCATGAACATTTTTTTCGCTAACGGTTGGTTATTACAATCACTCGAGCATGTTGCATCTGCTTCTTCATATGTAAGGACCAAATCTGAATTTGAGTAATCAGAAAACTCATCACTCATGTTCCTATATTCATGTAACGCATTGGTTGAATTTTTCACCTCTAATTCCAACTCCAAAGGACTTAGTACTTGTTATAAAGCAAAACCTGTCTTAATGAGGTATTATTCAACTAAAATACAAGTATCATTTTGAGTAAACAATTCACATAAACTGTAATGAGTAACTGTCAAATAAAAAAACATGATCTAATCATCACTGATAACTATATCACTGCTAA
Source organism: Galeruca laticollis (assembly GCA_963921935.1). Classification (NCBI taxonomy): domain Eukaryota; kingdom Metazoa; phylum Arthropoda; class Insecta; order Coleoptera; family Chrysomelidae; genus Galeruca; species Galeruca laticollis. The sequence continues at coordinate 200,378,631 of OY998175.1, read as the reverse complement.
CTATATCACTCTCCCCCACTTTATTTTGAAACATAATCTTTCAAATAGTAAGGACGTCTCGTAGACGAAACGATCTTCGCAAGGTCTTAGTTGGTTGGTATTGTGGAGAGTCGATCGGTTGGTTCTCTGCTCCTTCTTCTTCCGGGGTTGATACAGGTTCTCGTGGGGTAGATATAGATCCTCGAGGGGTTGATACAGATTCTCGTGGGTTAGATGTAGATTCAGGAGACTCTAATTTAGTTTCGTTCTGTGTATGAGGACTGTCTGCTCGATTTTCCTCTTCTTGTTCTTCGCCTAGTGGAGACTGCATTGATGATTCCCCTGCAGGTGCTAGGCTTCGTAGATTAACAGTTGTTTCCCTGCCATCGGGGAGACGGACCAAGGCGTAATCAGGGTTTGCCTACACTAGCGTGACTTCTTGCACCAAGGAGTCGTATTTACTTTGTCGAACGAAGGTCCGCATCAAAACTTTGCCTGGAGAGAGAAGTCACGATGGGAGGGCAGTGCCAGTGATAACTCTCCTCTTATGGTAGAACATCCTCTCGTTTGGGGTAGCGTTGGTTGCCGTACAAAGCAGTGTTCTTATTGAGTGAAGAGCTTCCGGTAGTACTTTCTCCCATTGATTTACTGGAATCTGTTTGAACTTTAACGCAAGGGATATAGTTTTCCAAATTATGCCGTTATATCTTCCAATTTGCCCATTCCCACAGGGATTGTAGGGAGTTGTCCTGCTCGTGGCTATATTATTGGTGTATAGAAATGTCTCGAATTCTCTTGATACAAATGACGTGCCTCTGTCGGAATGGATGTACGTGGGATAACCAAATACTGAGAATATTTGTGATAGTGATTGTATGACGGTTTGAGCTGATTGATCGGTGCACGGGATAGCAAAAGGAAATCTAGAATACTCATCAACGACCGTCAATAAATATTTATGACGAGTACTTGACGGGAGTGGTCCTTTAAAATCAATACTAAGGCGCTCAAAAGGTAATGTAGCTTTAATAAGGCTATTGGTTTTCTTATTGTAGAATCTTGGTTTTATTTCTGCGCATATTTTGCATTTTGCCTTCATATTTTTGATTTCGTCTAATGTATAGGGAAGATTCTGAACTTTAACGTAATGATTCATTTATTTTCTTGACATGTCTTAAGTCAAACATGTAGGAAACAGATTTTTGGTCAGTTACTAGTTGGAATTTACGTCCGATTGAGTAATATCTCCATTTACGGAGAGCATCCATTATTGCATAAGCTTTCTTTTCAATTGCAGGATGATTTTCTTCGCTCTTCGATAGTGTCCTCGACAAGAAAGCAACTGGTCTATGGTTCTTAGTGAGAATGGCAGCTATAGCAACATCAGAGGCATCGGTTTCAACACAGAATGGAGAGTTTTCTTCTACGTTAACTACAAATGTTTTGAGTATACAGGATCTAATATCATTGAAATCTTTCACTAAAATTGGATCAAGAGGAAAAGTCTTGCATTTAACTAACCTGTGAATTCTGTCAGAAAAATGAGGTATCCACTTGGAATAGTAAGAAAACATTCCAAGTGCCCGTTGCAATGAAGATTTATTGTGAGGAATTGGGAAATCTAATAATGGTTTCAAACGATCGGGGTCTGGGCGTAAGGTGTTATTTTCTATAAGATATTGTAAAAGCTTGATTGATTGCAAATTAAATTCAGATTTTTCTTTATGGATGGTTAAATTGTATTTCTTACATACCTCTAAAAACTTTTCTAGGCTTCCGTCATGTTCGGATTGAGTTTTCCCACTTACTGTCACGTCATCTAAGTAGACCTTGTTTTGAAATTATTCCTTCAATTTTTCTTTGGAGAGCAGCAACGCCGTTGGTTTCGCCTATAGGTATTCTTTTAAATTGCCAAAATTTTCCAGCAGCTTCAAATGCGGTAAACGGCCGGTCTTCCTTCCTGATGGGGATTTGATAGTATGCACTTTTCAAGTCAATAGTGCTATGAAATTTGTATTTGGCCACTCTTGATGCAATTTTCTCAATTGATGGTAATGGGTATGCGTCCAACATTGTATATTTGTTGATAGTTTGAAAATAGTCAACGACCATTCTTTTTCTGTTAGTGCCATTTACAATGAGTACTTGAGCTCTCCAAGGGGATAGGCTTTCTTCAATTATTCCGTCTTTCAGGAGACCCTGAACGTGTGACCTAATATAATTTTCGTCTTCGTTGAAAAACCTTCTTGATTTAACAGCAATAGGGCGGTAATTGGGCGCTAGATGCTCAAAGAGGGACGCTGGCCCAACTTTAGCACATGCTAAAAAGCTACTTACATTCAAAGTTTGTCTGTCACCGCCAAAGTTTATTGACAAATTCGAGTGCTGTTTTAGAATGTCATGTCCGAGAATAATATCTGCGCAACAATTTTTGAAGACACTCAGCTTGAATTTAGAATAAGAATGGTTAAGAATTTCCAGATCTCCATAACAGAAAGCTTTAACTGGTACCAGTAATGAGGATGAAGCCATACTGACCTTCGATTGTGTCCGGTGCAATTTGATCTTCAGCTTTGCGGCAAACAAGTCACTGATGTAACTTTCTGTACTTACGGTGTCGATGTGTGCTTCCGCCGAGTATCCGTTAATGGTTAATATGAGTACTGACTTGGAAAGACTAGTCGGTGAAGCCGCTGAAATTTTATACTTTCGCGAATTAATGTTTTGAACTGATGCAAAAGTTGGAAAGTTGTCTTCTTCCAAAGAGTCGTCACATTGTTTTGCGGTAGCAGAGGTTTTCGACTTGGATGACCTGCAAACCTTAGAGAAATGTACTTTTTTATTTATTATTATATATTTCTTCACGTGCAGGGCAAGATGAACGCATATGACGTTTATATCCACAGAAGAAACATTTCGACTTGTTGGTTGCAGCAGAAGATAAGGGAATGTATAAGGTTTTCTCATGAGTCTCACTATTTGACGTTGAAGCTAACTGTGGCTGGAGGGTATTAAATGACTCAGGAAATGTTTGTGCTGATTCGAGGGAACGTGCTTTATTAAATGCCTCTTCTAAATATAAAGGTATATTTTCCAACAGTCTTTGTCGGATACTAGGGGTGATTAGTCCAATAATAAAGCATCTCGAATGTATTCGTCCCTGTACTTCTCAGCGGTCACTGCTTCAAAACCACAGTCTGCACTTAAAGCTCTCAACGATTGTTGACGTCTAGTCATAAGTCTGTACCTCGCATACACTTCATTCTTCGGTTTTATATAAAGAGAGTCATTGATAAGTTCATAAATGTTGTGACTCACGTGATTGAAGAGTAATAGTAATTTGTCAGTTTCTTTAGCAGCAATTGTGTTAATAAAGGTTTCAAAGGTGGTCTTCTAGTGAGTCCATTGAGAAGTGGCACAAGGTGAGGTGTATTCGACTTCAAATCGTTCAGGCTTGAAATACTTGTCCATTGTCTTGATTAGTATTTATTATTAATAGTTGAATAAATTGATATAAAGCAAAACCTGTCGTAATGAGGTTTTATTCAACTAAAATAAAAGTATCATTTTGAGTAAACAATTCACATAAACTGTAATGAGTAACTGTCAAATAAAAAAACATGATCTAATCAACACTGATAACTATACCACTGCTAACTATATCAGTACTCTTCTATCACGCGCCATAATAACGGTTTTGAATTTCAAAGCCGACCGTTCTTTCCTTTCGGCAGTCCACAACAAACTAAAACCTACGCGAGAGAGAGAGAGAGAGAAGTTCATGTGAGATTTCTGTTGGGTGGAGTGTTTTTGGGTGAAGTTAAACTTTTCTTGTGGTGCCCTGGTGTAGGATTGGTTTCCTCTTCAGGGCTGGGATGGGGGTGTATTGGGTGGTTTTGTACGAGTTGACCGAGTAACTGAGTCTGGGGGAAAAAAGGTGTCTGGTAAAGATTTATTAAGAAGTGTCTAGAAAATGTATTTTTAAAAAGGTGTGTGGAATTTTGAGAGAATTGAATGGGCTTTTTGCTAGAAAATAACCGGAGGGTTGTTTGTGTTGGGGTGTGTAGGGGGGTGATGTTTGGAAGCAGCGAAGCTCCAAAGTGTGTGGAAATGGTGTGAGAAAAGGTGTCTGGGATTTGAGCTTGGGTGTTGAAGACGAACCATGTATCGTTGCCGATACATAGATTTATGAGTTGGTCTGGCTAGGTGTCGGAATTATTGAAGTTATTTAATGTAAATGGGTGTTGTTAACTGAATTTGAAATGTCTCTGATATTGAGGAGGACTACGCCGTGTGTACACCCAGATATATTTCGCTCGAAATAGTGCATACGTCATTTGTCCTTGTTGTACACACGGCCAGTGACTAGGCATTATTAAGAATATTGCAATGCTAAACCATGTGTACAATATGTGGATACGGTATTTTTTATGAAAAAAAACAAAAAACTCATTTTGTTTTATGACTTTTACGTAAAACAAATACAAATAAAGTGATCAAAGCTAAAAAAATGTTATGGCCCACGTAACCCCGTACATTTTTTTTCTAAATTGGCTTGGCAGCTCAAGTGTTAAGGCGTTTCATAGCTAGAAGAGATCGCGCAAAAATAATTTACAGTGACAACGGTACATGTTTTCGAGGGTGGACCCAACCTACAAATCTATTGACTGGAACGAAATTTCTAAAATGTGCACTGCGGAAAGAATTTTTTGGGAGTTCAATCCTCCTTCAGCTTCGTGGTGAAGTGGATTTTTTGAGCAGTATGTGCAAAGGGTGGAACGTCTGTTACGTCGCATTTTGGGTAAAACCTCATTGAAATTGGAAGAGCTATACACCGTACTTGGTGAATGTGAGAGCTAAATAAATTTCCGGACAATCACTTACATTTCTGAGAAAAATGAAGATCCCTTGCCTTTGACGCCAGCGTTGTTCCTGCAACATATTCAGGATTGGGAGACTCCAGATTGTGACGCCATCGACCGTGGTAATCTAAACAGAATATTGAAGTATCGCTAATCTCTGCAGGATCAGCTGCGCGCTCATTTTCGTACAGAGTACCGTGGTTCCTTGACATGGACTCACATAAGAGGTACACGAGAACCAGGTATTGGAGAAGTCGTCCTGGTTGAATCTGATGACATGAAAAAATTGGACTGGCCACTAGCTAACTAGCCAGGGTTGTGAAGGTAATCCGTGGCTCTAACGGAAATATCCGTGTACTATATCTGAGGTGAATGGATTCGACCGCTTCATTCGACGACGCTGCTGAAGTTGAGGTCTTCGGACCTATGCTACCAACACATGAAGTTGCTCTGGATGGTTAGCCGTCAGATGAAGAGACGAACCCAAGGAAGATTCTTCGACTGAAGATTTTCCCCTTCTAGAGTCCTAAACTGTCATGTCACTCGCGTAGACGTCTAGTAAAGAATCTGTCGAGTTTTAACCCATGAGAACTCGCGTACTATTTAACGACGTGAGAACTCGCGCCTATAGATTTTTTCTTACGCCAGCTCGCGCACATAGATTCTTTCTAACGCGAGCTCGCGCGTATAGATATCTTCTAACACTGACTTTTCATGATAAAAACTATTTAATATTGATTGTAGTTAATTTATTCTAAATTCTAAAAACTGAACACAGAAAAATACATAATTATTCAAATTTACTCGTCACTTTCGTTGATATCTACACATTTATAACAAATGAAAGTTGTTCTAGTTGTGTGTTCTTTACAGATTGGAGTTTGGCATCTGTGGCATTTATGTTGGGTTAATCTATTCTTTCTAACTGCACAAAAACGACATCATGGTTTACCTTCAAAATTTTGAGATGTTGAAGGCTTCGGGTTATTATGTGGTTCTATATTTTCAATAGATTCAATTCTTTGTCGAAAATTGAATGGTAAAGTTGTAATTGAAGCTCGCCGTACAAGAAGAGGTCGTGTAAGCTGCTTTGATAATAATTTAATGAATTTTCTGCGTATTGCTATGATACCACTGTTACTTTTGTAAATAATTCGTGAATTGACAGTGGCAATATTCAACAAGCTGCAGAATATAGTGAATGGCCAACGATTGGACACTCGGGTTACAGAATATTCGGCTCTCATTCTGTCACCGACATCAACTCCCTCTTTCGCGAGGATGTAAAACGTACTAACTGCTGGTTTATTTTCCGCGGATTCGGCGTCAATTGAGTCATCATAATGTAGAGTGGAAAGCATTAGCAAATTTTTGTTTTTCTTTGGAACAAATGACGCTAGCATACAACGGTTGGGAGAAACTCCAAAAGCAAACATACTACTCTGTATAGGACGATCTTTTACGTCAATAAGCCGAGGTGGAATTTCTCGCTTGTTTTTCCGTAATGTGCCCACAAGTGTTAACTTGTGATCAGTAAACAGATCATTGGCAAGTTGAACAGGCGTGAAATAGCTATCTGCTGTAACGTTTCGTCCCGATTTGTCAATGGTTTTGATAAGACGTTTGACTACACTTGCAGCATCATTAGGTACTTGGTGAGCACCGACTGGCTGTTTCCCAGCATAAATTTCCATGTTATAGAAATAGAAAATCCTGGAGTCGACAAGGGCATATATTTTGATCCCATATTTTGCGGACTTGTTGGCAATATACTGTCGGAAGCAGCAACGCCCCCTAAAAGCCTCCAGAGTTTCGTCAATGGTGACATACTCCCCTACCGTGTAATAGGCAGAACAACGTTGAACAAATTGGTCAAACACTGATCTTATTGGTGCCAGATTATCTGTCTTTGATCTTTCATACCTGGTATCCATATTATCAAATCTTATCTCTTGCACCAACAAGTGAAAACGTCTTTTGGACATTACAGCGGCAAAGAAATCCGGTGCTGTTCCATCTTTGGACCATAGCTCATCTATGTTCACGTGCTGAGCCTTTTTCATGCCGGCCATGTAAGACAGTTCTATAAACGCAGATATTTCTTCAAAATCTGTTGATAAACAATCCTTTGGCCGTTTATAAGATGATCGTATTTTATCTGATTTTTGGTTGGTATGGATTACAATTTCTGCAATAAGGCCATCGGGGAAAAATAGTTTCCAACAATCCACAACTTCTTTAGCGTTTTTTCCTACAGCCTTCACACCATGAAGTTTAGATATGATGTTTTGTAAACGTATTTTTGTGGGAGGAATGTCTGATTTATGTTTCCGCCATGTAGTGCCATTTTTCCCTATCCACTGAGGTGACACTAACACTTGATTATCTCGGGGGGATAATGCCGTCAGATTGCTCAGTGTCAGTTGCATGAATACTTTGCTCAGAAGGGACATCTTCAATGTCAGAATCTGACGCAATGGCTCCGTCACATTCATGATCTGAAATCTCTTCAAACCATTTCAACAACTGTTGCTCAGTTTTAGAATCCATTTTTTTTCTGTAGAAAAGCTCAAATAAATAAAGGAAAAAGGAAAAAACAATAAAAAAGTTACCTGCTAATTAATTAAAAAATTATCAACAATATGAAGAAAAACACATATGTTATCACTCGCGTCGATAGAGTTTTCCTTACACACTCCACCGACTCGATCGCTCGCGCGTTAGATTAATACTAACTCTAATTTATTTAGAGCCATCACAACCCCCCACTCACGACCCAACAAGCATGAACTGGTTAAGGAATTCTACAGAAGATATTCCTAAAATATGAAATCAATTTGACAAGAGATAAAAAAAGTCTGTAGTGCAACTGAAAATGTTAGATTTTATCTAACAGTGCGAGTCCTCCCGGGTTAATCTGTGAATTGTTAATGTAACTCCCCAAGGTTCTAAATTCAATGTTTTTTCAACTCTATCGATTCTGTAATTTCCTAGATAATTAGATAGGAAGATGTTGAAAACTGTTAGCTATGTTAGCGTATCGTGGACGAAATAGGAACCGTTGAAGAAGAATGAAGTTGACAACTCAAGAATGACATGTCATGATTTTTTTAGACTCTTTGTTCATGTTCCGTCATATTTATAATTTATATTGTCAGTTAGTAGTATTTTTGAGTAAATTTTGCGTTTTTAAAATTTTGAATCTTTGTTTGATCGTATCATTTCACTCTCCTTGCCCACTGTGTTAGAAATTTAATACAAAATTTCAGCAAGAAAACAAATTATCTTTTTGATTTTAACGGAATCTATTGACATTTATTCAGGTGAAAATTGAGCTCTCTCTGAAGGGTGAATTTGTAATAATATTTGATTAAACTAAACGATTCCAGAAATTGATATTTAATGATCTATGGTTAAAATAACCGATTTTGCAAATGTCAGATTATTCAATCTACCAAAATTATGTGACCAATGACTGGTGTAAACATATTTCACTTGCCAACGAATAGTTTTTGGTTATAATTGTCTCCCACGACTCTGAACAAAATATGTATGTTTAAACCATGCTCCATTGGGATTTAAGGGGACTAGTGTGGGATAATGACAAACTGTATTGTCACTAGTAACGCTTTTATCGTGCTCCTGAGAGCAACCTTACGAATACTCGCTAATATTGTTGTTGCCACAGTAATACATGGAACACTGTATGCGGATTCGCTAATTGTGATAATAGCGAGTACTCGTTAAGTAACGAAGGGTCAAAAGTTAGCCTTCAGAATTGTCAGAGGCGTTAATAATATTAATTATCATAAAAATTGAAATATAAGTAATTTTCGAAAAAAAAACAGAAATTTCACTTTCGTGTCCCAACAAGATAGATATAAGAAAAAGTCACAGGCGAATAATGAAATGTTAATTTGATATACTATAAATGTCATAGGAGGTTCTTCAATGATATGAATAGTTATTTTCCTAACAAGTGCGGAAAGTGATACTTTCCCGCACGCGTCTGCCGTTGACCCGTTGACGACGCCAAGCGGAGTTCGGGCAAGCAGACAAGAGCGGTAAAGACACTTTACGCATGAATTAGGAATATAATTTTTTCTACGACCGCATAAAGATTCAAAAAGCACATGGAAAATATATATTTTATTTCAACATACACAACATTCCATGAAAATCCACTAATTATTATTAATATTAATGTTGAAAACACAATTTGTTGCATTCTGCAAATGCGTCAGAATAGCTGGTCCAGAGTAGTTAGTGGGTGGTGACTGGCTGTTAAGAGTAACACTCGTAGATTGCAAAGTGCATGAAGATGACGGAGACGGCAACGGTTGCAAGTTGCCAGTACATGGAAGAATTTTATTCTGTTCTACGCAGTCCTCCAAATAACTCTCAGCAGCAGCAGTTGACTTCCAGCCTCCAAGACGTTTTATGTTGGTTAATCCTTCGCCTGAATCTACTAGAAACGTTGCCGAGGATCGTCTAAAACTGTGACCTGTGTAACGTTTTGGGTTAGGTAGGCCTAAGTAGGTAGTGATCTCTGCCGGCATTTTACCAAATGTGTTTACGCCTACGCACTGAACAGAACATTTGCCTTTTTTGTAATTGATAAAAAACGACGGTGCGTGGTGGTAGGAGACCGTAAATTGGCATACTTTCTATAGAGCTTCAAAAAGTTTCCATTATTTATGTCTTCAGATATAACAGAGGATCTTGAGATATGGTTTCTCGAATCAGAAATTTTCACAACAATTAGGTTTCCTTAATCTTGAATATCGTTAAGCGCGATTTTCACAAGCTCCGCTCTGCGAAAAGCACCGGCTAAAGCAAAAATGGTACCTACTTTAATCATAAGATATATCTCATCAGGGGCTAACATAAACTTGGATATGTCTTCTTTGGTAAAAATCTGCGCTTTATGTGGTCGAAAACCAACATTTTGCTCTTTTAGGAACGATGTCAATTTATGAAACTTGCTTATGTACAGGTTTTGTTCTATTTCAATTAAACATTTCACCATCGAGTAACGCGACCATAGGGTATTGGATTTCAGTACCTTACTCAGCTCGGAAAAATACGCCAAAAAAACCTCTTCTCTGAAGCTATTCACTCCTTTTTCCTTACACTAGTTTGAAAATTAGTTGTATTGCTGTTCGTATCTTTCTCGTGATTTACTTGGTAACAAGTCTAAATTTACCTCATTTGCGGCCTTTAATATTGCTTCTGGGAGCTCTTCCTCTGACGAATCCATTAAAATATTTCTTTTATTGAAAATAATTTGAAAAATGCCAGAATTGGACACTTCGACTTGAAACTTTGACGTCTTGATGACAACTTAGTTGTCATAACAAAGCTTTGTTTACCACACCAAACCACTTGACTCAGCTTAGTTTGATTGTTATGTGGATTGATTTTGAGAAATGTATAGGGTAGATATATAAAAGTATCGCAATTTCTTCATTCCAATGAATGGAAAATAGTCTGGGTTAGATTGAATATTGAAACCTATATTAGTTTTAATAGTAATATACAGGTAAAATCAATGAAATGTACATTTAATAACGATAAATTGACATATTTTACTTCCCCGCACTAGTGTGGGAAAGCGAGTTTTCTCACACTAGTGCGGTAAAGTGACACTTTCCAAACTAAAATGAGTGCGGGAAAGTGGGTAAAAACGCACGGTCGTAGAAAAAATATTTTTACTATAAAAATGGTAATTAATTTATAGACGCATTTCAATATTTGAAAAGAATTGAAATCATACGGAAGAAGATTCACTAAAAAGATTATGTACATTACTATCATTTCTCTGCGCTAATATGGTCTGAGTTTCTTCACTTCATACATAAAGGGCAGGTCGCAACATGTTGGTTTAACTGTTCAAACTTTCCTGTCCGACTGGGATACCGCAGAGCCTTGTTCTGAGGCCGTTTACCAATAATGAAGGCTAACATTTCAGCGAGATTGTCTGATGCCTGGGTTAAGTGAGAGATTTTGTTCACTTCAGTTGAACATGCCCAAATAACGAAAATGGTTAGAGTATTGGACCTACTTAACCAAAATTTAAACTTGCATGTTTAGATAGAAGCTCTTTGCTCAAATGTTGCTTCAAAATTATTTGCAGCTAGGACAATTGCAGGTCGCTAGAAAACATTTGTGAAATCTAGTAGGTATAATCTAGTGAACTCTAATAATATTTTTTTATAATTCGCGTAAAAACGAGACTTAATTATAACATTGCTTACAGTGTTACAATGAAGTCTCCTTGAACACTTTTTTAGTAATTTTTAGTGTCATACAGTTGGTTATTGTATTTAGTTATATTTTTATATGACATTTGACTTTAACCTTGAAACAAATTAGAAATAAAATGATCTAGCGTTGTTCTAGCTAGCAAATTATTATATTAAATTTTCTTAAAGGTAATTTGAAAGGAATTATATATAAAAAATATTAATAAATAAAGTACGCTAACGTTTATTCATCAATGATTTGTCAATTGTTTATTTTTATATTGTATAGGATCAATATATAGGTATATATAACGTTCGATTTTTGGGATAAATTACCTGATATCTGTGTGAAAGTGTATTATATAAATAATTCTGTTCATGATATAATATAAATTTATCGCAAGTATATGCGAAGAGGCTCTTTTTTAAACAAATAATCATCCTCTGTTTGCTTGAATGAAAGTTTGTTTACAATTCACACAATTATTATGACAAAAGTCAAAAGTGCTGAATAAAACCGTCTGTGATCTGAACAATCAGAAATCTACAGAATTGCCAACTTAAGTTCAAAGCACTCCTCCCAGTTTAAAAACAGGGATTATATGTAATACTATTTTATTTAAAAAAATTAAATTGATGCGAATTATAAAAAATTATTGTGAAAAACTTGTGTCACAATGACACTGTAGTACTCGTGATTTGCGCGACTCACCGCTTCGCGGTTCGTTGCCCAAACTTCTCACGTACTACAAAACTAGTCATTGTGACACTTGTTTTACAAATACCTATTGTGAAATCCAATAAATAGCAATAAAATCTAGTGAAGTTTATTCAGTTCTAGTAAATTTCAGTAAAATCGGGTAAAATCGAGTAAAATCTAGTAAAATCTAGTAAAACCTAGTCAAATCTAGTCAAATTTAGTCAAATATAGTATAATCCATTAAAAGCTAGTAAAGTCTATTAAAATCTAGTAAAATCTGGTAAAATATGTTAAAATCTAGTAAAATCTTGTAAAATCTAGTAAATTCTATTAAAATCTAGTAAAATCTATTAAAATCTAGTAAAACCTAGTAAAATCTAGTAAATCTAGTAAAATCTAATAAAATCTAGTAAAACCTAGTAAAATCTAGTAATATCTAGTAATATCTAGTAAAATCTAGTAAAATCTACTAAAATCTAGTAAAATCTACTAAAATCTAGTAAAATCTAGTAAAATCTAGTAAAATCTAGTACAATCTAGTAAAATCTAGTAAAATCTAGTAAAATCTAGTACAATCTAGTAAAATCTAGTAAAAATCTAGTAAAATCTAGTAAAATCTAGTAAAACCTAATAAAATCTACTAAAATCTAGTGAAATGTAGTTAAATCAAATCCAATCAAATCTAGTGAAATCTAGTCAAATTTAGAAAAATATAGTGAAATCAAGTAAAAATAATTCAATCCTGGTAAAATATAGTAAAGTACATTACATTCTAGTAGAATCTAGTATATATCGCTAATAGGAAACAAAATACCCCTTTTAAATAAAAATAAATATATGTACAGCGGCCCTACTAGATACGATATTAAATTATATGTGTTCGTAATAGAAGGCGACACTATACAGAATGTCAGATAACGTGGCTAATTATATTAGAGCTCCGAGAGTTATCTCCCTAAGGACCTCTAGGAACATTCTGACCTACGGTTCTCACGCCAGCGCTACAGCCATAAAAGTTGATTGTGAAATCAAATGAGGAAATTGAATTAAAACACATGCTCCTCAATATTAATTTAATTCTATATTTATAGTGAAAATTATGTTTAAAACCGTATTGGATTTTGTGGAGTTTTCTGTTTGAGGAAAAGTAGTTAAAATAATGCTAAGATTTTGTTTGAAAAATAGATTCAATACCACTTTAGAATGAATAATAAGTCGCGTGCGTAATTTTTTCAAGAAGTGAAAGTTGTAGATTACATTTTCTATAATGTGTTTCATCATAATTTTAAAATCTTTGTCATCACATCACGAGTCTCACGTAACTGAAATGTATCTCAAAATTATTATATAGTCTCCATAATTTAGTGAAAGTAGTCAATTAAATGTTTCGAGGAAGTGGGTCTCGGCACTAAACAAAACTGTTCACTGTTCAGCGTTTTTGGAAAGCGTCAGTTGGTGTATTACATCATTGATTGTATCTCACAAAAAATGAAAACGGAGTACTACTGTGGAACAAATAATTTAATATTTGTAACCTCATATCTTCTTCCTTTTTCTATTAACATATATCAAGTCTATCACAAGGTAGGTCACTTCTTGGTCTAGCTGAAAATAATTATTAAACATCAGGTATGCATCAAATGAAATGTAACTTCTGTCATTCTGACGATGATATTTAATATCGAAACCATTGTCAAACTTCTTAGAATTATTAACATTTTTTCAATATATTGTGGAATTATCTAGAAACAGTAAGTTTCATTTAAAAAAATATCCAATGAAATCAATTAAAATATTGTGAATCCTATTAAAATCTACATGAAAGTTTTGAAATTCATTGATGTTTGGTAAAATTTTGTATAATCTTGTAGAATCTAGTGGAAGTTAGTGAAATCCAACGAAATCTAGTAACATTTAATGGAATATAGCGAAATCTAGCATGATCGAGTGAAATTTGGTGTGAAATATATTAAAATCTATTGAAATCCGGTGAAATTTTGTAAAATTCAGTTAAATCAACTAAAATTATGTAGAATCTGGTAGTAGCTAGGAATCAGAAGTAATATAGTGAAATTTGGTAAATTGTAGTGAAATTCAGTATGATCTAGTGAAATTTAGTAAGGTCTAATAAAATCTAGTGGAATACAGTGACATTTAGTAAAATCTAGTCAAATTTAGTAGAATATAGTGAAATTCAGTATGATCTGGTAAAATTAAGTAGGGTCTATTAAATCTAGTGAAATTAAGTCAATTTTGGGGAGTCTAGTAGAGGCAGAAAAACCTAGTAAAATATAGTAGAATATAGTGAAATCCATTATCATCTAGTGAAATTCAGTAGATATTAGTAAAATCTAGTATCATTGATTGAAATCTGGGAGAATCTAGTAAATGCTAGATGAATCCAATGAAATCTAGTTAAATATAGTGAAATCCAGTATTATCTAGTGAAATTTAGTGGAGTATCTTGAATTCTAGAGAAATCTAGTATAATTTAGTAAAATCCAATGAAGTCTAGGGAAATTTACCAGAATATAGTGAAATCCAGTATAATGTGTATTAAAAGGTAGCGGAATTTATTGAAATCTAGTGAAATCTGGTCAAATTCAATGAAATTTAGTTAAGTCTCAAAATCTAGGAAAATCTAGTAAAATCCAATGAAGCTCACTAAAATCCAATAAAATCTGGCGAAACCTGGTGAAATCATGTGAAACCTGTTTAATTAGGTAAAATCTGGTGATAGCTGGTGAAATCTGGTAAAATCTGGTAAAATCTGGTGATAGCTGGTGAAATCTGGTGAAATCTGGTGGAATCTGGTGAAATTTGGTGGAATTTGGTGAAATCTGGGGGAATCTGGTAAAATCTGGTGAAATCTGGTGAAATTTGGTGAAACCTGTTGACATCTGGTGCCATCCGGTTAAACCTGGTAAAATATGGTGAAATCTGGTGAAATCTGTTGAAATCTGGTGAAATCTGGTAAAATCTAGTAAAATATGTTGAAAATTGGTGAAATCTGGTGAAATCTGGTGAAACTGGTGAAATCTGGTGAATTCTGGTGAAATCTGATGAATTCTGGTGAAATCTGATGAAATCTGCTGAAATCTGGTAAAATCTAGTAAAATCTAGTAAAATCTGGTATAATCTGGTAAAATCTGGTGAAATCTAGTATAATCTGGTGAAATCTGGTGAATTCTGGTGAAATCTGGTGAAATCTGGTTGAATCTGTTGAAATTTGTGAATTTAGGTGAAATCTGGTTAAATTTGGTGAAATCTGGAGAAATCTGGTGAAAGCTGGTGAAATCTGGTGAAATATGGTGAAATATGGTGAAATATGGTGAAATCTGGTGGAATCTGGTAAAAACTGGTGAAAACTGGTGAAAACTGGTGAAACTGGTGAAAACTGGTGAAATCTGGTGAATTCTGGGGAAATCTGGTAAAATATGTATGGAAATCACTTGGATCTAGTGAAGTCTAGAGACATTTTGTAAAATCTAGTGAAATCTTATAAAATTAAATGAACTGCATATGGTGAAACTCATTAAAATATAGTTAAATGTGTGGAGAATCTAAAAATATATAATATTTTCTAGTAAAATACAGTAGAATCTAGTAACATCTAGTGGAATATCTTTTTAGTTGGCTCTTTTTCGACATTAAAATCTCTCTCTACTGCATTGTGAGAAGAAATCGGTCAGCTCCGTCTTCGTTTTATCCTTCAGTTGACTGAGTTTTTTTAGTCCTCCTACTAAAGTATAGAGAATATCTTTCCATACATCTTAGTTGTTAAAAATTCGCGACGTATTTTGTTTCTAGACAAGGAGTGGTTTTTATTCCATTTAAAATTAAATAATATTCTACTAATAATGGTTATATGTGTCTGTATGTATTTGAATTGTATCTTTGGTTAACGTATTTAGAAATATTTTTTTGCTACTCGTTATAAAAAAGTGCGAAGAACCCATTTACATATTTCTCCTGTTCTGATTTTCGGGGATAGTTTGTACTATCTGTATTAAAGAAGCTATTAACCTACTCGTCATTTTTTTCTTTTAAATATTCGATGAGGCACTGACGTTTCTACCTCCTCATATAATTTCACTAATTATAGTAATATTCTTAGTTGTGCTTCTCAGGCTTAATTTGCTGCTACGTGTTTCAGAAACAAATGTCTTGTACCAACTGACACTTTTATATTTACTTATTACATGGTCATCCTCACAAAATTGGTATTACATAATGAAGTGTAACCTTGAAACAATTAACCTAGTATTTGGTTTTTTCTTAACCAAATTTTCTCCAAATAAATGATAAACTAGTGACACTCTTTCTAATGTTTATGAAAATATTGATTTTGCAACTTCCTTTTGCAATATAGTTATCAAGTTATATCTATCTTGATGTGTTTTGCTTGATATAATCAAATTCCTTATGTTTGTGTCGTAGCAATCCTACGCTGTAGGGCTGTAGGGTTAGATTACACTTTATAGAAATACCTGAATTTAAACACATATATAAAATAAAAGAAATGTGAATATATATTTCAACTTTAAATTACTTATTCACAACAATATCCCCAAATCACTAAACCCATATAGTTCATAATCTGTATAAAAAAGACATTGTAAAGCAAATGCACAAAACTACATACTTTACCTACACTGAACACTAATTATTTGAAACTAACCAGCAAGGGTATACAGGGTGGACCGGATTTAATTGACGTATACAGAGATCTCGTAAACCGCAATAGATACAATATCGATTAAATGGAGAAAAAGTTTGGTATATCTATGGGGAATTAGATGTTTACAAAAATATTGAAATATCTCGACTAGTTCCGGAGATATTCGACAAAATCCGAAAATATTCCTTTTCGTTTTTTAAATGTACGGTTGTTATTATAAAAGATATCAAAAAAATTATTCCCAACTTTTTTAATAAACGAGGTTTTTATAAATTACCATACCAAAAATTTCTATACGACGTTTCGTATTTACAGGATCACCATCAACTTCATTTTTTTTAAATACGGACCTGGATTTTTCATTGCAATATTTTTTACATTTTGAATAGATACATACAATGATATAGCATAATTGACGATTCTACCACGTTTCGTCTTTCAAAAATCCACATCTTTTTTAAGTCTGTTCTTCTTTACTAAGGCAAATTAATAATATTCAATATTGGGCATTAAATAAGAATTTTGAAAGAAAATTATTAAATTCAACAATTTATTTTGAAACTTAATGACAATGAATAAATAATGATGTATTTACAAATAAATTGATCATAAATTAAAAACTTCAACCAAAAATCAGTTATAAAACTTGTTCAAAATGACGCCCATTCTGTGCAATACATAGTTCGATTCTCCTTGACAATTGAGATGTAGCTGCATCAACCATTTCGGGAGTAATTTTTCGAAATGCATCTACTATTCGTTGACGCTGTTCTAGTATAGTTATTGGCATATTTTTGCTGTATGGGGTTAACACATGGGGATGGAGGAGGGCATCTTGTTGGCTCGTTGGTACCAATACAATTATCTCCAAAATATTCATTTAAATACTGTACAACTCTTCTCGCATTATGTGCACCACAGCCATCCTGCATAAAATAATCAAGACTACGTCTTGTTTCTAGGGACATCTCATCGAATACTTCCTCCAGTAGCTCTAAAAATGGGAACTCTGCTTTAAATTACCGTCCACAAGTATTGGTCCAGTTATTTGATTATTGATTAGACCACACCATACAGTTTGCAAAAAACGGACCTGTAGCCTAGCTTCCCTTATTAAATGAGGGTTCGCAGTGGCATATAAATGCTTGCTTCTTGGATTAAATATTCCACTGTTATTAAATGTACTTTCATCAGTCCAAAGTATCTTTTTGTTAAAATATGGATCACGGAGTAATTTTTGTCTCCACCAACGACAAAACATATTCATATATTAATCATCTTGTCTCAAAGTCTCCAGCTTGTAGTTTCTGCACTTTCTGAAATTTATACCCATGGTATGTATGTTTCTTCAAGACTCTTTTCCCCGTGGAAGTACCTACTGCACATTCTTTACTTATTCGTCTAGTCGAATTTCCAGGATTAATGTAGGGGAAACTGTTCTATAGTGGGACAGGTTCCATAGTGAGGCAATTCAAATTGCCCGCCAACGGTATCACTTAAAATACCGAAAAAAGTTGTGTCAACTGCATCATATATGCGCAGTGGATATACCCTTGCCACTCGCCGCTAGAGTCTTCAGTATGGCGTCAATCTCGTTAATATGAGCATCAGAGTGTCAGTTTTTTTATACGACCACGTGTTGGGCACAGTTTAGGCCAGAAATATGCATTTGTTTGTTCCGTATTTGAGAATAATTGTGCCCGAAGGTGTCTTGAAGGTGAGTTGAGATTATCTTTCAATGTTATTTGTTTGTTTTTTTTTAATTCCGAATATGTTAAAACGTGTATACGGGTGTATAGTGGGACAGTGTATAGTGGGACAGAATTGCATATTGTTGTTGCAGAGTTACATATTGGGACACTTTTTTTGCTCTCTAATAGAATATTTTTGTTTCTTTCAATTTTAACTCTCTAATTACCTTTTTTTTCCAGAAATGGACAAGAAAAGGGGTCGCAAAAATGAAAAATCGTTTCTTGAGAGTAGGAGAATACACCTTGAGAATGCTGAAAAATGCGAAAGGCAGTAGAGGCTGTTCTTAGAAATGAGATCAATATTACGAATGGTGCACTTCAATTTGGAGTTAGCAAATCAGCGTTGCATAGACACTTGAAAAAACATAACATCCATGAAGCAAACACGCAGGTAGTAAATTTTCAGAGGCAACATGGATTTAAGCAAATTTTCAGTGACGATGAAGAACAACCGCTTAACGAATAGTTACTTCATCCCAAATGTGCTACGGATTAACAAGCAAAGAAGCTAGAGAGTTGCCGACGCAAATGATAAAAAAATTCCAAGAAAATGGTCATGAAATAAAATCGCTGGGGAAGAATGGTTCAAACTTCTCCGAATCCGACATAAGATAAGCCTGAGAACGCCCGAGGCCACAAGTCTGAGTCGCGCAACTTGCTTCAACCGCCACAATGTAGAACTTTTTTTCAAAAACTTGCGTACAGTTCTGGACAAATACAGTTTCAACCCCAACCAAATTTTTAACTGTGACGAAACTGGTGTACATAAGCTTCCAAAAATAGCTGCACCATGTGGTCAAAAACAGGTTGGTAAAATTACTAGTGGTGAAAGAGGTATACTAGTAACAATGTGTGCCACTATATGCGCCAATGGGACATTTGTACCGCCCTTCTTTGTATTTCCACGCATACATTCCAAGCCACACATGCTGCTTGGTGCTCCCCCTGGATCGAAAGGAACAGCGAATGTAGTGTATGGATGTGCGGTAGTAATTTTATAGAATACTTACAGCATGTTTCAGACACCATACATTGTAATAATGACAATAAAATTTTATTTATTCTTGATAACCACGAGAGTCATACAGATGTTAGGGTACTTGAATATTGCAAAAAACATGGCATAGTTTTTCTTGCATTACCACCTCACTGTAGCCATCGCTTGCAACCTTTGGACGTCAGTTGTTTTGGCCCTTTCAAAATCTACTACAACAGATCAATGGATGACTGAACGCTACAAAACCCCGGCATTCCTGTGACAATCTATAACATCGCTGATAGAGGTGGAAAATTGTTTCACACCTAAAAACATTATCAAAGAATTTGAAAAAACTGGCATTTGTCCTTTAAATGTTGAAATATTTCAAGATTGCGACTTTTTAGGCTCCTACGTGTCAGACCGAATTGAAACCGAGAAACCAGTTCAATTGGCCAATAGGACTGCAGATAACTCTGTTGAAAATCCAATTTCAAGTTGCTCTAGAATGTCCAGCACTGGAATAAAATCACTCAAAGAGAATATTGTTACCCCGGAAGCTGTAAGAGCATTTGCAAAGGCTGCACTTCGAAAAACAAATACTAGTGCCAGGAAAAAAACTACTTCTACTGTATTGACTGATACTCCCATAATTGAAGAGAAGAAAGAAATATTTAGGTTGAAGTTGGAAAAAACATCTCAAAAGCGACAGAGAATTGAGAAGGCCAAGGAAGTTAAGAGAAATTTATTCGCGCCGAAAAATGACAGCTCAAGCGAGAGTGACTTTTCAGTGACTGAAATATGTGATGATGATTCAGATGCGGATATCTCCGATGAATTTATGAAGGATCAAAATGAGATAGTTAATATATCTGGTTTCATACTTGTTCAGTATCCCATGAAAAAAAGCACACTTCGTTGGTCAAATAGAAAAAATAGAGAAAGATGAATACACAGTTAATTTCATGAAAAAAAATCCAAATGATAGGTTCAGCTTTCCTGAAAACCGAGATGAAGATGTTGTGTCGGAAGAAAATATCAATCAAAAACTTCCAATGCCTTTTGCTTCTGGTGGAACTGAAAGAGCAGCTAAGCAGTGGCTTTTTGATGTCGATTTCGAGGACTTTCATATGCAATAATGCTTCTTGCCACTGTTAACTTCTTTCTTGTTTTGAATTTATAGCCTAGTTAATACTTTCCCATTTGTACTGTCTCTCCTAATATATTTATTTTTGATAGGTAAGATGAAAACTATAAGTTCAATTTATGTTTTCTAGCTCAAGTTATGTTGAGAGATATGTTTTCCTATCATTACGATTGGGCGACCTACTCAGTTTATTTAGAAAATTTATTATTTTGTCAATAAACGACCAAAATTCATTTTTGTATTCATTTATTTGTCTTCAAAAACCATTGTCCCACTATACACATGCATCTTTCCCAGTATGCAACATGGGGTGGTTGCATAGTGGCAAAGTGGTGTATAGTGGGACCTTCAATTTTTTCTTACTTAAAATGTAAAAATTGTTAAAATTTTTGCAGGTGTTGATAAACAAACTAATTTTGAATATATTAGAATATTCAAAATAGTTAAAAAATATTCAACAAATTGTCTATTTCAATTACAAGAATATTGTCGCAGTATACAACAGTCTCCCCTAAATTTGAGCAAGAACATCAACTTCGTTAACCCTATCTCGTACCTGATATTTGGTTCTCCTTTTTCTAACACTGCTACACTCACTCATATTATTTGATATACGCGAAAATATCCTTGAGGATGACTGCTGTCTTTCTAGATATAATTCGAAATAGGCCTGAGCTGCCTGTAATTCTCGACGACGACGACGACGACGACGACGACGACATTTTATGTACACACTTTATATATCTTTCATTTCCTCGACAGTGTAACGAGCCATAATATTTATGTACTTTTCAAATCATTTGAAAATCAAAGGAAATACCTAGTAACCCCTATTTCAATTGACAGATAAATAAGCAGTTTGAGAAAAGTTTTGGTTGTGACATCCACATTATTTTTAAAGAACATCGTAAATGTAAATCTAGAAATATTAAAGATAGAAACAAACGTGTAAGAAAATAGAGTGTATTCAACTTTTCGTTAGGAAATATTCCATGGAAATTTCGATTACGTAAATTATTTACAGACTGCTTGATTTGATAAAAAGAAACGGTACTATTTTCAAATTTTCAAAAGTTAGATACTACTACGAACTTATAAAGCCATTTTATTTAGTTCGGCACGTAACACCTAGTTTTCATACATTTCCCGTTAACCAATTTAACAGATTTTTGTGAATGTTTAGTGCATTCATTTTCTTTCAAAATTCTTATTCAATGCCCAATATTTAAAATTATTAATTTGATCTTAGTAAAGAAGAGCGGACTTAAAAAAGATGTTGATTTTTGAAAGACGAAACGTGGTAGAATCGTCAAGTATTCAAAACGTAAAAAATATTGCAATAAAAATACAGGTCCGTATTTAAAATAAAGAAGTTGATGGTGATCCTGTAAATACGAAACGTTGTATAGAAATTTTTGGTATAGTAATTTATAGAAAACCTCGTTTATTATAAAAAGTTGAGAATAATTTTTTTGATATCTTTTAAAAAACGAAAAGGACCATTTTCGGATTTTGTCGGATATCTCCGGAACTAGTCGAGATATTTCAAATTTTGTCGAAACATATAAATATACCAAACTTTTTCTCCATTTAATCGATATTGTATCTATTGCGGTTTACAGATCTCTGTATACGTCTATTAAATCCGGTCCACCCTGTATACCACTATGATATTCTACTTTGTAACGAGACTATTTAATAGATTATATAACTGAAATCCTGTGGCCGTTTGCAAACGTTCACGCCAACATTCAGTACTTACCCAATAAATATTTAGAGGACAAAAAATGTGATGCTAAGATACATATCTCCTTTAACACTAATGTAACAAGAAAAAACACAATGTGATATTATAGTACCGCCTAAATCTATCTAAAAGAAAAAGTTTAACTAACAATACCTTAATTGTTACTATAATAAAATTATTCCATTTTAAAGTATTGTACTAAAATCTAAAGAATCATATTGATAATAGCTATAGTTTTAAGAAGATAGATTAATAATTTAAACTTATTTATAATTATGGGAAAGAATATTACCTCATTTGGGAAAAATTGGAAACTTTAAAATGCATTAATTCAATTTATTTTTACTTATGAATAATTATTTAATAATTGCATTCTATTAACATATTCATAATTTATTATTAAAAATATTCAACAATCCTCTAATAGCCAACTTAAACATTAATTGAATATTGATATTACTAACTTTAAAATTTATTTACACTCTTTATGAAGTTTAGAAACAATAAAATTATTTATACTTAATTCGATAAGGAAAACTAAATAATATTCCTAAATGGAAAAAATTCAAGACTTTCAGAAAAGAAGGAATGAAATTTAATACTTAAACATCAGGTGAACTGATATTATCAAAAATCAGTTACGTTAGCTTCCTAAGCAATAGATATACAAAGAAATTAAACAGTTGACAAACATGTGGCTTATCTGCCTTTCTTCCTTGTTGTCTCACCTCGTTGCTGTCATCCGAAATATCTCATAAGATAGATTTAACAGCAGCTAATGCTCTCCGCTCTTAATAAAACCCTAAAAGAAAAAAATGGAAGAATTAAACCACTGAAATCGATTTTCTCGAATTTCCATACCTCCTACCGTAATCAAGTTTTCCTTAGAAAGTATTTAACGGTATCCAATATGTGGTTCAATTTAGCAGACAACTTGTTTCATTTGTGGTCGGTATCAATAATTTCGTATTCTACTTCTTCGAATGTTTTTTCTATATTTTACATATAGTTGTAACGTTTCTAATTCGGATTCTATCGCGCACATGCCAGGGTTTCAACAGTTATAGTTCGACACTACATTAAACAAAAACAACCGATGTACAAGGTGTTCACTTATGTCACCAATTAGGTCGTTTCATGTTCTATCTGATAATTGACTACATTATTCAGTCAATTCAACTTTTTGTCATTTTGCCATCAACAAAACGGTTACTTATCTCAGAGCAGACTTTTAATCCGAATTATTTCATATTTGGCATCATTCAAGAAGGTTTAGCTGAGTCGCTGAAGATCGATGATGTCTCAGTGTACCAAAACATGTTTTCTTAATGACATTCAGTACCTTAAGTATCTTTAGTAACTCAATTATCTTTAATATTTTTAGCATCTTTAGTATATTTACTCACTTTAGTATGTTTAATAACTTTGGTATATCTAGTATCTTTATTATATTTAGTATCTTTAGTATCATTAGTATCGTTAGTATCGTTAGTATCTTTAGTATCTTTGGTATCTTTAGTTTCTTATTTAGTATATTTGGTATATTTAGTATCTTTAGTTTCTCTAGTATATTTACTATCTAAAGTATCTTCCGTATCTCTAGTATCTATAGTATCCTTAGTATCTTTAGTATATTTAGTGTCCTTAGTATCTTCAGTATCTATAGTATCTTTGGTATCTTTGGTATCTTTGGTATCTTTAGTATCTTTAGTATCTTTAGTATCTTTAGTATCTTTAGTATCTTTAGTATCTTTAGTATCTTTAGTATCTTTAGTATCTTTAGTATCTTTAGTATCTTTAGTATCTTTAGTATCTTTAGTATCTTTAGTATCTTTAGTATCTTTAGTATCTTTAGTATCTTTAGTATCTTTAGTATCTTTAGTATCTTTAGTATCTTTAGTATCTTTAGTATCTTTAGTATCTTTAGTATCTTTAGTATCTTTAGTATCTTTAGTATGTTAATTATCGTTGGTACCTTTAGTATCTCTCGTATTTTTCTTATCTTTATCTTCAGTATCTTTAGTACCTTTAATATCTTTAGTATTCTGAATATCTTT
Organism: Galeruca laticollis; assembly: GCA_963921935.1. Lineage (NCBI taxonomy): Eukaryota > Metazoa > Arthropoda > Insecta > Coleoptera > Chrysomelidae > Galeruca > Galeruca laticollis. The sequence continues at coordinate 200,354,486 of OY998175.1, read as the reverse complement.
AATTCCTCTGGTATCTTTAATAACTTCAGTTTTTTCAGTATATTTAGTACAGTTAGTATATATAGTGTATTTAGTATATTCAGCATATTTAGTATTTTCAGTATCTATAGATTCTTTAGTATATTTAGCATCTCTAGTATCTTTAGTTTCCTCAGTATATTTATTATATTTAGTTTCTTTATTATCTTCATTATATTTAGTATCGTTAGTATCTTTGGTAACTTTAGTATCTTTGATATCTTTATTATCTTTGTTATCTAGTATCTTTAGTTTCTTCTTTAGTATATTTATTATATTTAGTATATTTGGTATATTTAGTATCTTTATCATCTTTAGTATCTCTACTAACTTTAGTATCTCTAGTATGTACAGTATCCTTAAAATCCTTAGTATCTTCAGTATCTTTCGTATCTTTAGTATATCTAGTACCTTTAGTATTTTTACTATCTTTAGTATCGTTAGTATTTTTAGTATCTTAAGTACCTTTAATATCTTCAGTACCTCTGGTATATTTAATAACTCTAGTTTCTTTAGTATATTTAATGTATCAAGAATATTTAGTATTTTTAGTATCTTTAAAATATTTAGTATCTTTTGTATCTTTAGTAGATTTAGTATCTTCAGTTTCCTATTCACCGAAGCACTGGGTACTGAAAAAATTATGTCATGTACATGCAAATGATACTTGATTTTAGCTTTTAAAATTGTGGTTTGAAAAAGAAGTTAAATAGTTTTGCGTACTATAAACCATTACTAGATACAATCCTGACAACTTAGAGCCAATATTCTTCATAGAAAATACAAAATACTACCAAAAGCAGTGGTGACTATCAAAAGTTACTATTTGAACAACATTTTCAAATTCTTGTCACCAATATATTAAATGTAGCACAATGAATATTGTACCTTCTTTATTATTGAAGATCCCTGTAAGTTTGTAATGTTCCTATTAAAATTTATAGTGATATAAATTTTGATACCCTACAACGTTCTGCGCAATTAGAACCGCCATAAACACTATAAACACTTCATTTACCGAAGTGGAAGTTCCTTGCTGTTACTTGGAGACGGGATTAAACTTCAATCGTAAAGTTGGTTGCAAGCTTGTATATACGATACTTCCAGTGTGTAAAATAAAAAATTGCGGACGAAAAACTTCAGTAACATTGTATTTAAAGTTGAGTTAACAATAAATTCTCAATGTCTTCATCTTAATCTTATCAATGTTATGAGAAAAGAGCGGGATGCTTTTGGCTTTACGATAAACAAACGACACTGTCAGAACCTTTTTTATTTCGAGAAGAACGTAATTATTTATTAAATCGTAGCGCTTTCGAATGTCATGTCGTCATCAGGGCTTACACCTGTACGCTAGTAATCCAATGAATTTTATATGCAATATAGGTAATACAAGATATTCACAAAAACATCTACATTCATCAACAACACCAATTGAACAGCAATACAGACACAACAAAATATTTAGTGAAAATCATTCTCTTGTTGGAATTATTAGATATAAATTAAATTTTACCTCATGCCATACAAATTTTTTTTCGTTGAAGTGAAGTTGCTACTTTGAAAGATCGAATCCAATACACATACTGATAATGGCTAATTGATAGTATATCATGTTGACATTGAACAATTAATTCAAAGAGCAGCAACCTAAATTTTGAAGTATATTCTAAAAGGAGACCTCAAACTTAAATGCATTAATAAGACCAGTCTAATCGGAACCGAACTAACCAAAAAATATGTTTTACAATCCCTACTCCCAGTTAGAAATAAGCGTCTAGTTGTTATGGTTTTTCTCGCTTCAATATAATCTTTCTCAATAATCTAACCGAACAATGATTGGGATTATTTGTATTTGGAGTCAACCATTTGCTGTCAGTAGTACGTTGGTTTCCTCATTGGGAAGAAAATAGTATTATATGCAATTCGTCCTGTTTCCATACTATACAACATCACATTGTGATAATATTTTTCCTTTTTTTCCTCTTGTTTTCATCACATGCACATCTATACAACCGCTTATGCCCAGCTTGTGGCTGTTAACTTTTGTGATGTTTCAACTTAACTTCTCAGCGGTGTTAAAGCGCTGCCTTTTTACATTACTGAGATGTTACTAGAACCTCCTCAGAAGGAAGTCTTTATAACGAACTAAAATCAACATTTCTGTTACATTCTGGAATGCCTTTTAACATCTTGTCGATGTTAATGCAATGTCTAAAAAATAACATCTTATCAATGATCTAAATGCGACATTTCAAAAACAATACAGTGTATTCTCTTAGATGTTATATGAGCATTACTTAAGCTTCTAAATAATATACCTCAAACATTCTAGATGACATCCTATAAATGGTTATGTGCCCAATCAGCAAATACAGGTTGAACAACTAAGAACGCCGGCTGTCGGCCATATTTCAAAAAATAGTCATGATACAACTTTTAAAAAATACCTTCAGGAAAATGACCCTGAAAAACCGCTGGAAAATATTTCTGAGTTCCTAAAATATCTGCTATGGGGTGGAATGAACACTTAAAAACGTAATATTGTTATTAACTCCAAAAAAGACACACTAAAGGTATCCTGGAAATACAATTTTTGATATATTGATGAGATTATGAAAAAATGTAGTTAGGGACATTTTGTCTTTATTCTTCAAGTAAGGGGCGGTACTGTTTTGTAAATAAGCATGTTAAATTACCTGTGTACAAATAGTTAAAAACAACAATCATTAAACAAATAAAACTTATTGAAAATAAAATTAAGAGATAATTAAAAAATAATTTTTTCATGTCGACTTTATTATCTCTATGAAAAGGAAAAATTAAACGGTGTTGTTATGGAGTGTGTAAGTGAGAGTGATACATGTTATAAATTATTTGAAACCAATGCAAATGCATAATATATATATTATTTTTTGAATTTCCCTAAACCTTACTTGCAATATATAGATATACCTAATATACACGCTGAATCTTATGATTAAAAGTATAATATATTTAAATCCAAATTTTTTATTTTAATATTATTAATAATACTCATTATCAACCCAGGTGTTAATTTTAGAGTGTTTCTACATGTTCTAACAATAAATTATGGTTACTAGGATAAAATTATTCATCTAATGTTATCTAGATTATTCTTTTCATAATTTTATTTAGATAATAGATTTTATTGACAGCTAACCTCTGAACTAGCAGATTTACTTTGCCTTTTTGAGAACGCCCACACTTTAACCACATTTTAGTCGTTTACAATTTTACGCTTCAACTGGTTTCTCAACAAGTACCGCACCATCAATAATTTGTATTTATGATGGACTTGTTTGTGGAGATAATATTGCATTCCCAGCTATTATTGTACAAAAGAGTACGAAACTTTTAAACTCCCGCTCTTTCCAAATCGCGGCTGCGCTTGTCATGTGATGAAAAGTACTATTGAATGAGTATTAAGAGGGGCCTCCTCACAGGTATATAAACCTGAAAACCTACACAATACTAGTTGCTAATCTAGTAATTATTTGGTTCAAAATATTTACGATAGATGTCGATAGTAGTACTGAATCGGCTTTTACTTATTCAACATATTTTCTCTCTCTGTCTTTCCACGCTTGAAGGTTCAAAGAAACGCATCTCTGCTCGAATGTTTTGATCTCAAATATTTCAACTGTTTGCCCACACAGCACATGACATCCAATGGATGTCCGTTTTGCGTTCGGCTCAAGTCCAAACGTCCATGGATGTTGAATGGATATCCACTGTACGTATAGGATATGGACGGATAATGGATTATCCAGTTCAGTACACCCATTGTACGTACATATAACGTACGAAAAATACTTGAGTACTGATATATTTTGATGAAATATCTGGTTCGTACTATTTCAATTTCATCCCAGAATTAGAAATACATTTCTATTAGCAAAACATTAAATCACAAACTCAACCGATGTGTTGCGTTATGATCAGCCAATTGATACACATATCTGGACATTACCTGTACGTCCAATAGTAAACATCCAGTGGACGTTTAATTCATGCTCATGTATTTATTATTGATTTCAAATATTGATAATATAATGAAACGTAAATTCATTTATAGTAATATATTTATATATTACACATTTTTTAACTCGGCCTGCAAAATACCGTTTGGGGACGGTGAAAGAATACGTAAGAGACACACAAGTAAGAAGAAGAGAAGAAGAAGAATATCTGAGGTTAGGTGTTTATTGGCCGGCTAGCATTAGTTTTCTTTTCGCGGTCGAATCTTTTCGCCATTCTGCCTTTTGTTTTTGTCTGTGTGTAATAAATAATTGTGTATATTAGTTAAAACTCTTGGTGCTCTTGTCTATGATCAGTTGTGGATAAAACTATTTATATACTGTGGTAATACTTTAGTGTTTCTGTTTTGGTGATTGCAGTATTTTTTAACGAAGAAACAAAAATAGTTAAGTATACTTTACCATCTTCTATTATCTCTCTGTTTGAAATGAATAATAATCATAATAAAAGAAAGAGCATGAGCTCGAAAAAACTTTTTTTGCACAAATATTATAAGAGAGCATCGCTAATGCAATTGAATGATGATTCTTCATTCGACGATGAGCTTGAGCAGTCTACCAGTGGATCTAACTTATTTCATAATGATTTATAAATGCGTGTTTCCAAAAACAAAGAGTGTATTGCAACTGCTAATTCGGACAAACAGGAATCTAACCTTTCCTTGCTTCAATGCATCAGTAGTTCTGAGGAGGAACTGAACAAATCTGATGATGATGATGATCAAGCATTACTTTTAAATCTAAGCTCAGATCCTTCTAAACATGAAAAAGTGGATGAACACTCGCTTACTCCCCAACTAGCAATGTGGGCATTGGAACATAATGTTCCTCATAATGCTGTCCACGATTTATTAAGACTTTTACAGCCATATTTTTCTGAATTACCAAAAGATGCTAGAACACTATTGAAAACTCCTCGTAAAGTATTTCCAACTGTAATTGCTCCTGGTATGTATTATCATATTGGATTTAAAAACTACTTAGAAAATCTCATGAATTGTTCTACAAATAATATTTTACAATCTGATTCCACATTAGAAGTATGCATTAATATTAATGGCTTGCCCATTTCTAAAAGTTCAGGAGGTCAGTTATACCCCATACTATGCAGTCTATTCACAAATAAAAATAATGTTGAAACGATAGGAATATATCATGGTAATGAAAAACCTGCCTCTGCTAATGATTTTTTACGTGCATTCGTTGATGAAGCCAAAAATATAATAGCAAATGGATTTATTTACAATGATAAACTATATCAAGTTAGAATAAAAATGTTTATATGTGATGTTCCTGCAAAAGCTTTAATAAAATATACCACAGGGCACGCAGGCTACTTTTCATGTTCTAAATGTGAAATTGAGGGTATATATCTAGACAGAAGGACATGTTTTCCTCAAACCCATAATTTGACACTTCGTTCTGATCCTGACTTCAGAATGAAAAAACAAAATGAACACCATAGTGGAACATCAATACTAGAAGAGATTCCAGGATTGGATATGATTGCTCATTTTCCTCTGGACTACATGCACCTAGTTTGTTTAGGTGTTGTAAAAAAATGATTGTAAATCTCTGGACTAATGGAAAACCTCCTAATACATTTTCATTCAGAGAAATATCATACGTTTCACACTCACTTCTCCAGTTGGTTCCCTATATTCCTCATGAGTTTTGTCGAAAGCCAAGAGCTTTGAAAGAGGCGAACGGATGGAAGGCAACTGAATTTCGCTTGTTCTTATTTTATACAGTTGCAGTGGTTCTTAAAAATAAAGTAGATTCAGACAAATATAAAAAAATTTTATGTCTTCACGTTGCAATGACTCTTCTTTCAACATCAAAGTATCAGGACAACATTGAATATGCCAACTCATTACTGAAATATTTTGTTGAAACATTCATAATTTTGTACGGAAAACAACTTGTTTCACATAATGTTCATAATTTACTGCATATTTGTGATGATGTTGCAAATTTTGGAATTTCGGATCAATTCAGTGCATTCCCTTTTGAAAATTATACGCAGACCTTCAAAAAGATGATACGAAAAAGTGAAAAACCCTTACAACAGATTATATGTAGATTGAATGATAGGCACTTATTGAATGAAACATCTAATATTAAGGAGAATGTTGAGAGTCCACAAATGGAACATTTCAGTGGTCCATTATTGCCTGGTCTGAACATTATGAAGCAATTCAGAAAAATCTACCTCAGAAAAAACTGTTTGCTAACCATTTCTGAACCTAATAATTGTTGTTGCCTTCAAGATAATAGTATTGTGATTATCAAAAATATTGTAACTGTGGACTCACAAGTAACTCTTCTGGTCCAGAAGTTTTTGAAATTGACAGACTTCTATATTTCACCTTGTAAATCATCAGAATTAGGTATCTATTTGGATTCTACTCATGATATGAGTTCCCTTCAACCAAGGAAAATAAGTGATATATTGCATAAATGTATGATATTGCCAATTGAACATAATAGTGTAATCATTCCATTGCTACATATGCAATAATTTTTTTCTGAATTGAATATTTTTTTTAAATTTCATGTATTAGGTATTTACACATATTGAACCTTTATTTTGAGTTTATTGCATATACAGTTAATTTTTTTCAGATTTTTTGTAGTTCGAAATTTATTTTAGGTAGTAATTTATTGTGAAAGAATGAAAAAGTATGTTTTTTTTAATTTGTTTGTGATCTGATTCACCAGTTTCCAAAGATGGATAATAAAATATGGACGGTGGTTAAATTCTTGGAAGAGAATTCTGTGGAAGCAGTTCCAACACATTGGTTGGTTGGAAACACTTGTGTGTGGCCACCCTACCCTAGGGAAAAAGTAATACATTCCATCCGCAATTATGAGGATATGAATACGTGTTGGCCTAGCCAGAAAATATCCATTTTTCGTAATGGAACATATGGTAAGTAGATTATTCTGTCAGGGTATATTATTACAGGATAAGTTTTCAACGTTGTTTATGTCTGTGTAATCTCCGACTGGCGAATTAATTATATTCTCATTTTTTCAGATAGTTACTTGGAAGCTCGAAACGAAACAAAGGTTGCGGAATACAGCAGCGACTTGAATGAGGAGGATTCAAAATCCAGAAAATACAGAAAAGAAAAGAATCAAATTTCGTCCTCTGACGAAAGCGAAGAAGATGAAGGATATAGTAAATTACCCCCTCCTCCATCTAAACCAAGGTGTGAAGATACTCCACACAAATCTGACTTGATTTCCACTCCTCCAACTCCAGTAAATGAGGGTGAATAATTTTCAATTTTTCTCTAATAATAAGTTGGACCTCAATTCAGTGATATTCCATGAACTAATCATGTTTACATTAAACATCTATGGTTTACAGCACCACCGAAATCACTCAGTGATTTTGGCAATGATAAAGAGAACTGTTGCCTTTGCTGTCCAATTCACGGGAACAAAAAAATTGGTTAGTATCCTTTTAGTAAACTTTTGATCAGACCTTAAATAACTAATAGATAATTACATTCTTTGCTCTTTTTCAAATTTTATGTAATTTTCAGATGAAACAATGAAAAAAATCAGCAAACATTACTATTTGATCAGCAGCATTTTGACTGATATCACTTCAAAACTGGAGAACCTCAGAACCAATGAGCCTTGTCAAAATTCACTAGAAGAGATTGATTCCCTTTTCACAAAATTTTCACTTTTTCCTCTGAAAAATGCTGAAGATCTGAATACGATTGAGGAATATTTGGGAGAAAACAACAATTTCAGAGCAGCTGTGAGTGCACATTAAAAACTAATATTTCGTTTGGAAGTACTCCTCTTTTTTCTTTCAGTGTAATGAAATGTCTAGAATGGGAGGCTGCAATTTATACGAGTTCATAAAGAGGTGTATGTGTCAACTTTTAAGTAATTCCCTGCCATCTACTTATAGCTACCATGGAAGGAAAAACAAACTGAAATTCAACGTTTTAAAAATAGCTGATCTACTGTTGTGTAAGTAAAATAATATATGCATTCTCCAGCGTAAGAGTACAGATATTGAAAACTGCCCAATGTAAAATATTATCTCTGTTTCATCCTTTATTAAAATTTCTGTAATTTTAGTCAATTTGCTCATTTATGCATTTCATTCCACAGGTGCTGCAGAGAAGGCATATCAGCATAATACAAAAAAGGAAATAGAGGACTGCATAATGAAATGGTTGAGGAGAGCCAGTGAAAGGAAATAAGTACCTAGAAGAAATTTCAAGATGCTTTAATTCAGTTTAAGTTGCTAATATTTTCATGTAGAATTTCATTTTTATTTTTTATCCGTTATCAGAATTTTATATTTATTTTATTGTTGCTGATATATTATATATATATATATATATATATATATATATATATATATATAAATATATATATATGAATTTTGTTATTAAATCATTCGTATCTTGAGATATCTGTACTCGAAATGGATGTAGCTTTTTTTTCAATCTTTATTGGTTCATTGATGACACACAATCATATGGTACACCCCCCTTTTCTAGTTCAGTTTTAAAGATAATCAATCGAAATTTGGGACATAATATATTCTTACTGAAATGTCATTTAGTAAGTATATTGAATGTCCCAAATTTCAGTCAACTATCTTTGAAACTAAAGGAGAAAATGGGGGTGTACCATCATCCTGTGTCATCCGGTATAGGTATGCAATGTATATTCGATATACAGAATATCCACGAACGTTGGACACAATGAATACTAAAACATCTGCTATAGATGTGCAATGTAGGTACAATATATCGAGGGAGGTCCATTTTGTGTCCAAGTGGGACGGCCATTGGATGTTCAATGGGCGCTTTTTGAACCGGTGGATGACGTCCAATGAACGTTCACCGTTCCTTTTTTGGGGACAACATGGACGTACATTGGTTGTCCAAAGTAATTCCAACGGATGTACAAGTACGTCCAATGGAAGTTATCAAAGGACGCCCATTGAATGTCCAAAGTGGTGCCGTATGGGCCTCCACTGGACGTCCATTGGACGTTTTACGTACAGTAAGGGACATCCAATGGATGATTTGAATATCTGAAAGGAACGTTCATTGGACATACATAGGATGTACATGTGCTGTGTGGGTGTGAGTACAGAAACCTTATCTCTGTTTGTTATGTTTCATCCAAACCACAGCACACTGTGCATAGATAAGAGAATATTATCCAAACAATATTTGTTGACATAATTTACATTTGATTGTAGATTTTGGATTATTTAAGAGTTTCATAAATGTTTTTGAAAGGAATAAATTATTAAAAAGTAAGTAATCGTATCGACCAAATATCAAAAATTATAATTATGATAATGTAAATTATCCTGTAATCCGTATTTTTCAATTTTAAAAGCTATGTTTGAGATTATGTTTACAGGATTATTTGATTAATGTGAAAATATGAGATAAATAATACTGATTGTTTGTTCTAGTATCATCAAACCATCTTTCAACATTCTCTTGAGGCCCTGTTTTAATGATGATATGAGTTTGTTAGCGAAAAATGCTTAATTGAAGTGACAAGTATCTGAATGAAGAAAAATTAAAACCGCTCTCAAATGACAAGAATTACATAATTCATTTTGATGAAAATATAATAGTGATAATTGAAAAATATAACTATTATCACCTGATACGATACAAGGAGCATTACATATTGCATGAAAGGATATGTGCTATTTAATAATAGGTTTGTTCCAACCATGGTTTTTGTATCGTTCGAAAACCATATATTGCATCTTTTAATCAGCTTGTTTTGCGCAAACGCGTGTCCTGCACTGTTATTTGGTTGGAAATAAACGAATACAGTTGGAACGATTTGTGAATCATTTGGAAACCAATTTTAATCTCTATTCTATTATCCTAACATAACCAAAGATTACAAGAAGTTTGTGGATAATAAAAATAAGACTGGTAAATATTTTATACAAATTAATAAACCAATTAATCGATTTAGATGATAACACTAAAATTAGTAAAATGTATGAATAAAATTATTTTGCTTTAGGTAGAGGACGAAAGTATTTCGAGTATGAACAAGAAATTGACGAGATATTTGGAAAAAAGAAAAATGTATATCCAGAACTCATATTATTCAATGAAACAATGAATAAGAATTTAGTTGACACCCGTGATGAAGAATTAGTAAATGAAAACAATGAGCCTGATGTACCACCAACATAAACAAAAGTTAATCGAAAAAAACACGAGCTGTTAAAAAACAATCAACCCTGCAGTATATAAGATCTGATAGAAAATTATATTATGAAGAAAAACTAAAAATTAACAGAGAACGTTTAGAAGAATTAAAGAAAAGAAACATGCTAATTGAGGAGAAACATTTAATACTTAGGGAACTTGTAAAAAAGGAGTGTCATTGTAATTCAGATTCTCTCTTGTAATTTTTTATGTTCTATTATATTTATGTAGTCAACTTTTATTTTCACTCAACTTGTTATTTCTGTTTTACTGTTTCCAAAGTTATTTTCAATTATATTTATTTAGGTACTTATATTACACTTAACATTTTATTTCTGTGGTGCTTACTGTTTCCAAAGTTATTTTTAAGTATATTTATATCAGTATTTATTTTACATTTTGTTTCTGTTGTACTGTTTGTAAAGTTATTTTTAATTATATTTATGTAGGAATTTATTTTACAAATTGAATAGATGAGGCTTTTACTTGATGAAGATCCATACTGAACGATGAAATAAAACAATATAGTTTGTTTAAATCTTCATTTATTTGAACTAATGTTCAATTTAAACTTGTTGACGCGTTTCTCTAACACAGGAGCTTTGTCAAAACGAATGAAGGTAAAATATAAAAATGTCTTAATATATACAGTGCTAAATCTATTTACTAAGGTTAACAATGGCATTGAAAGAAATTACCTGGAAATTCATTAACTACAAACATTCCTAAGCTATCTTCTAGGTAAAGAGGTTCAATGAAGGAGTCTGATTGATATCTATTTGGTCGTTAAGGAGATTACCTGAATATTTATTTTTGTTAATCTCTAGGGCCTATTATAAATTGAAACTAAAGGATTTACGGACTACATGGAGAATTTCAAAATTTAGGTCGAAAATGTGTTGGTTTTCTAATAAATGATTTGAATAGTTAGAATCTATTTTTTTGTTGTCATAGCTACGTTTGTGTTCAGAAATTCTAGTTTTAAAATTTCTAAAAGTTCTACCGATATAAATTTTATCACAATTGTCATTACCACAATTTAATTTATAAACTCCTGATTTGTTTAATTTTGAAGATTTAGATTTATTATTTTTAATGAATTTGGATAAATTGTGATCAGTTTTAAAGGAAATAGTGATGTCTAAAGTTTCTAAAAATGATTTAATTTTTAAGGATGTTGTTCCAAAGTATGTTAAGCTTTTAAATTGTTTATTATTTTTATCTGAAGGGAATACTTGTTCTAAAGTCTGCTTTTTTATCTTTTTATTTATGATATTGTCAATTAAATTCGAATCGTAATTATTATTAACTGCTATTTGTTTTATGATATTTAATTCTTTGGTATAATTATTAATATTTAATGGGACTGTTAAGAGTCTGTGTATCATACTATTGAAAGCTGCTAGTTTATGACTGAATGGGTGGACCGAACTATTATGAATTGTGATATCTGTATGTGATGGTTTATGAAATATAGAAAAATCATGTTTATTATTTATATTTGAAATTGTAAGGTCTAGAAAGTTTATACTTATTTTGTTCAAGTTCTACGGTAAATTTGATATTATTGTGAATCGAGTTTATGTAAGTACTCCTTACTCCATCGCGTCCAGAAATGCTGCTTTACCTTCTGGATGTGCTGCCAGTGTGACAGACGGTTACTAGGAGTCGTGAAATAATCACGACTTCGCAAGTTGGTCAGTGAGTCTCCTATTAAAGAATGGCCAGGAGTAAGGGCGATAGGATCGGTAGGGTCAGAGGAAATACTAGTTAATGGTCTGGAATTTAATATAGCTTCGATTTCGATAATTAATGTGTTAAATTGCTCATACGTAAATAGCATATCACGTCCGGCAACTCAGTATAAATGTTTTTTGAAGCTTTTCACTGCCGCTTCCCATAAGCCCCCAACGTGTGGTGCTTGAGGAGGACTAAAATGCCACTGAATACCCTTGTTGCTCAAGTATCCTTGAATTCGATGGACGTCTTCAATTAATTCCCTTAGCATCCGATCAGCTCCGACGAAATTCGTGCCGTTATCACTGTAAATGTCGTGACATAAGCCGCGGCGGGAAACGAAACGTCTCAACGCTGCCAAGAATCCTACAGAAGTGAGGTCTGTAACTACTTCCAAGTGTACAGCCTTTGAAGCTAGACAAACAAATGCAGCAACGTAAGCCTTTACAGATGCTTGGTTACGGTATTTCTTCTCCTTTAAGAGAAATGGTCCACAATAATCAATCCCAACTTCATTAAATGGGTTCGAGATATTGATACGAGCTTTCGGTAATTTACCCAAAATGTAATTGGTAGGTGGAGGCTTAGCCTTGAAGCAGGCACAACATTGTTTATTATTTTTATACACTTGACTACATCCGTCAATAATCCAAAATTTACGACGAATTGAGTATAAAGTTTGCTGAACTCCAGCATGCAAATGCTTTTTATGAAAATATACTATAACTAAATTGGTCACGTGGTTATTTTTAGGTAATATAATCGGATGTTTAGCGTCGAATGGTAAGTTAGACAGTATCAAGCGACCGCCTGCCCTCATTATCCCTTCTTCGTCCAGAAAAGGATTTAACTTGAGCAAGCTAGAATCAATGGATTTATGATAGTCGGCTGAGAGTAAAATCTTTATGTCATTAGAAAAGGTTTGCTTCTGCACGCATCGGATTACTCTCGTTTCAGTTGGCTCACTTCCTCAACTGTTAAGGGTTTGTTGTATGGTGTTCGTCTTACGAAACGAAAACAGTAGGCCAACGAACGGGTCATTCTTTCTAAAGTAGAAAATCTGTTTAATGTCACAAAGCGTCGGGCAGCTGTAATCGAGCATACTCGTTTGCGTTGCTCAGGTAGTTCAGGTGTTTCTTCCTCTTTCGGTAAATCGAGATTCGGCCACGCCAACATAGATTGGCCTAACCATGATGGACCATCTCGCCATAATGTCGCAGAGGGAAAATCTGCAGGTAATACTCCTCTAGATACGAGATCGGCCGGGTAATCGTGCGTGGATACATGTCGCCATTGCATCACTTGCGTCATTCTTTGTATGTCAACTACACGATGTGACACAAAGGTTTTCAACTGTTGAGGACAAGTTTGAAGCCAGCGTAATACGATTGTAGAATCGGACCAGTAGAAAATTTCAACTTCTTCTCGGAGGGACGCATTTACAGTTTCCATTAAGGTAGACAAGAGGTGTGCCCCGCACAGCTCTAATCTCGGTATTGTTATCGTCTTAATAGGAGCAACACGGGACTTAGCACATAGTAACTGCACTTTAATGTTTCCTAAGCGATCTATAGTACGTAAATAAACGGATGCACCGTATGCTCTTTCACTAGCGTCGGAAAATCCATGCAATTGAACTTCTTTAACATCGGAGGTAATCACGGTACGTGGAAATGACAACAAATTAACTGACGGTAATTGTTGGCAATATATTTGCCATTCACTGTGTAATTCGATAGGCAACGATTCGTCCCAATCAAGCTTATAATTCCACAAGCCTTGTGAAATGATTTCCGCTAGTATAATAACTGGTGTTAATAACCCTAAAGGGTCGAATATTTTTGCAACTTCGAATAATATAATCCTTTTAGTAATCCTAATTGTCTGAATAGGATTAACGATATACATGATCGTGTCGTTTTGCGAATCCCAGTGAATGCCTAATGTTTTCACCCAGTTGCAATCTCGGGTTTACATCTTCGACAGGTATATTTTCTAACACCGAAGGATCGTTGGATGCCCATTGTCTCATTGTTAGACCGGCGGCGGAAAGGATTCCATTCATTTCTTTTATCATGATTTTTGCTTGCTCTTGACTCTTAGCGCCACTGAGGAAATCATCCACATAAAATTCGGTTAATAACAATGGGGCGGCTACGGGAAACCTTCCACTCTCATCTTCACTTAATTGATGCAGACATCGGATGGCTAAGTACGACGCGCAAGTGATACCGAACGTGACGGTATTTAATTCGAAAATTTGCAGCCTTTTCTGTTGATTCCTTCAAATGATACGTTGAAATTTACGATCTTCACTTCACACTAGGAATTGTCGATACATTTGTTTCAAGTCGCCTGTAATCACGATAGGGTGTTCACGAAACCGAATCAATGTTGTGAATAAATCCGGTTGAATATTGGGGCCGGTGTACAGGACGTCATTTAATGATACGCCCGTGGAAGTCTTTAGTGAGCCGTCATATACCACACGTACTTTAGTAGTCAGTCTCGTGTCCTTAATAACGGCGTGATGAGGTGAATAATAACCATCTGATGTCGACGGACTGTCCACAACGGGGGACATGTGACGTTGGTTTAAATAGTCATCTAAAACCTCTTCATATAACAATTTGAGGGCAGGCGTTTGGTTTAACTCACGTTCAATACCATCAAATCTTTTTCTTGCGAAATAGTAAGATTTACCTAGGTTATGTGCCTGCGGGTTGAAGGGTAGGGCAACTACATAGCGCCCACTCGATTCTCTAGTTACGTGCTTCCGGAAATGCTGTTCACATTTTTCTTCTCTTCGGAGAATTTTTTGATTCTAGGACATTCTTCTATCTCCCAAAATTTCTGAAGATCGAAGTCTATAGGAGTAGTACTAACATAAAAATTTGATTTTGCTGGCACATTGGAAGGGGCAGCTCCGCCTATTATCCAACCGAGCATTGTTTTTTGAAGGTGGAATTGTTGATTCGGAGCAGATAACTTGATTTGTCCTACAGACAATAACAAAAGAGTGGTGCCAGTTCCTAACAATATATCGACTGGTGCAGGTCGATGGAAATGTGGGTCTGCTAATTTTAGATTAGCGGGTATCTTTATCAACTCACGCTGGATCGGTTGATCTGGTATAACGTGAGAGATAGCTGGTACGATTAAAAATGTTAACGTCTTTTTGTACGCGTTTATCCGTGATTTGATGGTAGCCGTTGTTAATTCGGTGCAGTACGTGGTCATAGCATTTAAAGCTCCTACGGGTACATTACATGTTGTTTTCTTCAATCTTAAGATATCAGCAAGCCGCTGAGTGATAAAATTGGTGGTGGAGCAGGTATCAAGCAAGCCTCGCCATTGAATAGGTCTTTCATCCTTGTCTAGAATATCAAGCACTGAGGTGGCCATTATGTCGTTAGACAGCGCATTCACCACGAGTGATACCTGTCTCTGTTCTGATACTTCGTTGTGTTGAGAAGGCTCAGATGTACTCCGTTCAACTGGTATGTGCAACAAGGTATGATGCCGTTTGTTGCACTTTTTACACGAGGCCTGTGTTTTACATGCTTTAACTCCATGCCCTTTCCCAAGGCAATTGAAACACAAACGATCATCTCATATAAATTTTCGTCGGTTTTCAACGGATAATCCACGGAACTTTTCACAAACGTACAATGTATGAGAACTATTGCATGCAGGACAGATAGTCAATATTTGCTGATGCGATGTATTACCATGGTTATTTGTGTGTGTGACAAGGGCTTGCGAACGGGTTTCTCTGCGTTGGTCATCTTTTTCATATCTTGGTGCTTTGTTGTGAGGTACTTCGTGTTGAGACGCATCTGCACAATCAGCTCTTCTTCCCAAAAATTTTAGTAATGTTTTAAATGATGGGAACTGATCATCTTGCAAAGTTAATTCCCAATGCCAAGCCGTATTCGAGCTGACCTTGGATAAAATCAAATCGACTAGTGGGATGTCTCATGAGTCAACTGGAGCCTTCAGGTTCTCCAACGCTCTCGTGTGTTGATAGAACACGTCATCGAGCTCGTTTATTGCAACGGGAGTGTCTTTGTTTAATCGAGGAAACTCTCTCAAAATTGCCATATGACGACGTGCCATAAAACGTGGATTTTCAAATTTGTCCTTTAAAATTGAAATAGCAACACTATAATTACAGTTGGTGATTTCAAGTGACTCAATTGCCCTGGCTGCCTTTCCGGTTAATGATGATTTCAGTTAATTTAGCTTTTCAACGTCTTGAATCTCTTTATCGCCCACCACGGCTGAGAATAGGCTAAAGAATTCGGTCCACTTTTCAGGGGTTCCATCGAAAGGTTTGAGTGTTATAGGAGGCAAATTGACTGCTGATTTGATGTTACCAATGTGTATGGTATCTACTGGATGTGTGTCATTGGACGATGGTGTTATTTTATCGAGAAGATCTAAAGCACGCGCTTTTTCCAACCTGAAGCTGTCGCTATAGGAGCTACGATGATGCATTTACTCTTGGTCTAACTCCTCTATGCTATCTTGGATTGCCTCAAATTTTTCATATGCTTTAGTTGCGTTATCTAACGTCGTTTGAATCAAATTTTTACTGACTCTCGTAGACTCATCGTTTGCTTGGTCGATGAGTTTTCTTAATGTCGTAATAGTTGTTTGCATATAACCGCGCTGCCGTTTTAGTTTAGTAAGTTCAGCCATTTCAAATTTAGTTTATGCGTGAGTATGGTAAGGAATTTCAACAATGTTTATATGATACTAATATGGAAACAGGACGGATAATTGGCACTTTTAAATAGATAACTGACCAACTTACCTTGATTATCCTGGCTGCTGTTGTGATGAATCCTTGGAACTGCTAATTGAACTGCTAACTGGGCTGCTAATTGAACTGCTACACTGGACTGCTAATTGAACTGCTAACTGGGCTGCTAATTGAACTGCTACACTTTCACTATGATTTGGACTGCTATACTTCGATTTGAACTGCTCTCTTGATACTGGCACTTTACAATGTTATATAACAATACTTGTTATATCCGGCTTACGAAGGACCAATGTTTTTGATTATATTTCTAATTGAACTTCGTCAACTGGCGAGGGCATTCAACTAAATAAATAATCTTAATTTGACAAAGTTAATGTCGAAATTAATAATTTATTATGTACAAATTTACAAAATGTTACAAAGTTGAGTTGTGAACGCTGAATTTCTGTGGTTTCAGATCGGAAGACACTTTATGTTTCGATTTGATGAATTTTAAACTAGCTAAGTAGGAACTAACGAAAACGAAGACCACTTCACTCAAGTACTTTTTCTAGCAAAAAATGTGCTTCCTGCTAATAAAATATAACACAAAACTGAAAACCACCCGCCATTTCATGCTTGTCATTTGTTTCCACAGATAACTACTGTTTGTCAGTTCCTCTTCTCTTTTCTTCTTTTTTTATGTTAATGTGATGTTTAATATGAGATATTACTGAAAGGTTTATGAACTAACATCGTACATACGTAATCGTAGGAAGTTACTAAAAATTATTTCGAAAGATGTAAAAGTAACTGCAACACATGTGATCATCTTAGAAACATGTTAATTTGTAATATTACAGTAACGTTCTTGATGTGACATTACTGAGAAGTATACAAATTAACATCGTATGAATGTTTCCTATAGGAAGTTGCTGAAAAGAAGTTCGTAGGATGTGTATGTAACTGCGAATTCAAGTATTATTGTGTACATCAAAAATATGTTGTATTTACATGGCATGGATGTTAATAGAGTTGGTAATAAAATTAAGACATCTAGGAGATATCTTATTAACGTTTTAAATAAACATCACGAAAAGTCTCTAAAAAGAACATCACAAAAAATACTTGTTATGTTTCTTGTTTAGTGGGTAATTGTCTATTTCATCTTCAAAATAGCCAACAGGACATGAAACATGCTTCATTTCCACGCCAAGCGAGTTCCACCTCTGCGATGTGGTAAAATTTATGCTGTAATCTAACGTCTCTTATTTTCCAAATTTTTTCAGTTTTCAATGCCACAGCACTATTTTTCCGTTTTGTCGGAATAGCCTGAAGCTCTCTACGTTCTGAGTTTTTCGCGAGTACCACGGTTTGAAAAACAATATCTTTAAATGGATCTATGGTTCTATTATACACTTTAAAATATTTTTGTTGCACCAATTTAGCGGTGAGGTTCCAAATAGTTTTCACCACACCTTCCTTATAATTTGTGCCGCCGTTTTTCTTCATATTATATGCCCAATCTTCAAGAATGTGATTTGGTTCTTCATTTAATGTATATAGTTAGTTGATAATTTCGAACATAATTGTTGAAACTGCCGTGAAACGTATTGTTCGGTTTTCACAGTATTCACCGGTTTACTGCTTTCTATCATTTCATCAATGACTTCAACAAAATTTTCCCGAAACAATGCATTTTGTAAATAATGTCAGCAACTGAAATAATAAATTGTTTTTATGCCTCTGACAGGATATAGTTATCGTTTAATGTAATTACCCAGGTATGCCTGTAGTTTATTTACTTCTGTAATATTCTGCAAAAAACGAGACGTCAAAAAGAACAAATAATTATTTGTTCACGGTTTACTAGTCAATTTTTTATTTCAATACCTACTGCCTTGCCGTTTGGTAGTGTAAATCAGGTACGTTCAATTATTCGGTTCGGAGTATTCGGAGCTGTCACTGTCATTTCGGATGTGTACTAAAAGCACTGACTTAGAGCCAAATTGCGGATTCATTTATGTAGTCGATCCTATTTTTGAAAATGGCCATATTCTTTCAGAAATGATACGTTGTCCAAAAAATTCAAGTATTTTAATAAACATATAGTTTTTTATGACGATGAGGGTAACTTGATCTTAAATACAAGTCACAATTATTATCACCAAATTCAAGGAGGTTTATATATTTTAAAAAAGAAAAAATGTTACTTATGTATTTATACCTTTAAAGAAGCAGTTGTGACAATTATAGAATTTGACAATTCATAGAGAGAAAACATTTGACTTTTGTAAAATTTCTACATGGAACAATACTTACCAAAGTTGTTAGACAATTGAATAAACATTTTTGACATGTTTTTCAATGTGATTTTAGGTTATTCTACAGTGTGAGCAGAGCGAGTATATAATTGGAAAAATAATTACTATTTATTTTAGGCTGAAAAGCCACTCTATACAAATTTTTGTTTGCTGAGGATATTTGGAAAATATGTTCTTTAATATAAATGTTCAATGCCATTTTGACAATGAAGATTTTTTAAGCAAACTTTTAGCTATTTTAAATTGATGTATTGAATGCACTATAGTTGAGTGAATTTTTTTCTGTAAATGTTACATAAAACTTGTAAAATAAACTAAAACACTGCTTGTGTCTTAATACTTGATTGAATGATTGTAAAGACTGTAGTCTACTGACAAGAAATCAAATTGTATTTGTTTACTTCATGAAAATTGTGTTTTGATTTACAGGCTTTTATTACATTAAAAAAACAGTATTCTTATTACTTTTAACAAGAATTGTATTAGATCAAGTCATTCATAAATTAAGTAAAATCTAAACATACATTTTTTAAATAAAAATTTCTAAACTTTTTACAAAAAAAAAGTCAAATAAGGAAATATATTGCTACAATAAAAAATATTTGAAACTCAAAATTATAATATGTCGTACTTTGGCATAACCTACAGTATAGATCCTAGTCTAACATGTCCTCTTTGTAACATGGACGAGAAGGAAACTATTTTTTATATTTTGTTTGAGTGTCCGATATATACAGTCATGAAACAAAACATATCCTGTCTGCAAAATTTGAAAACATTAGTAAATGCTCTACAAAATATAAACCTATATGAGGGAAAAACTATATGCTGCTACCTTTGGAATATTCTCAAATTGAGGTCATTTGTACTAGATGAATAATGTATTTATTTAATTTTTTTTATTACAAACTATCTTGTAAGCTTAAATTTTTTTGTATATTATCACACGCTAACCTTGCTGTAAACATTGTTTTCCGTGAGCAATAAAATTATTATTATTATATTATTCGTCCTTCTACAATACTCCTCAACTTCTTTGATTGGGGGATATTGCAAGTTTGTTAGGGCTGCACACAGTTGAAAAATAATTGAAATTTGTGGTATATAATATGATGGAACTTGCTGCAGAATATTATAACACTTTATTCTCCTGATGGACCGTTCTACATGAATTCTAGCCTATGCAATTTGCTGAGTTTCATATACTTGGGATTCTGTAAACTGTGGTGTTGTTAAAAATGGGGGTATATTTAATGATACTCCTGTAGAGAGAAGGTCCTTAATCAAGAAACCTTTATCTTCTAATGTCAAATCTCCTGCCACCATCTGATCTACAATCTTACTCTCCTCAACAATTTTTTTATCAGATCTAGACCCTGGATAAGCCTAGCTAACAAAGGTGATTACACCGTTTGGTGCAACACCTACCAACATTTTCCATGTGTTTCGGTATTTGTATGAACTGTAGGTCAATCTCTGATTTTTCATGCTTTCTGAAAACACTGAATAAATTTCGGTGCAATCCAAAATTATCTTACAATTTGTAAAATTTGTAAAAGCAATAGGGAGGCAGGCCTGATTCCATTGTCTTGATGGTATAGTTTTCATCAAATTCTTGAAAAGGATTTCATGTAGAGCATTCATCCACGTCGTTATAATATTGGTCACTGTAGCTGTACTACAACTAAATATAATACTCAGATCTTCATGTGGAAGATTAAGCCTTACCTTCATTAAGGCATAAACAGTTGATCAATTTTCGGAACGATCTGAACATTCCATACGCATAATATTTTAATTTAATGCTATCCATTAGTTCAAAAAGAACCATGAACACCTCATTGGTTGGAATACCAGTATACATTAGTACATGAGCAACTTTGTTTTTCACAATTTCATAGCTGAACCTTGTTGATAACTTTTCCAGCTTCTCCGTTAATTCAACACCTGCTGCCTCAAACAGTAATTATCAGCATCTTGAAATGCAGATGACAGACTCAGGAGTGAAGCATCAAGTTTAATTTGAGTCACTTCATGATCTCGTTTTGAAGACCCTGGCAGTAGTTTGGTTGAAGGTGCCGGTAATGGCTCAGTTTAAGGTCCTGGTAGTGGCTCAGTTGAAGGTCCTGGTAGTGGCTCAGCTGAGGGTCCTGGTAGTGGCTCACTTGAAAGACCTGGTAGTGGTTAGGTTGAAGGTTCTGGTAGTAGCTCGGTCACAAGGTTTTTTACAGTTCGCTTCCTAAAAAAAGTGGTTGATTAGACTAATGGACTTTCTGCAACAAAATGCATACCTTTTTTCTGGTGATTTTATAGTAAACTTCTTCTGAATATTGAAATCAAATAAAGTTGGCCCATTCTTTTTTTCTTTATTTAAAAAGTGACAATTGCAAATTCACTTGGGTCTCTATCTTTTCTTCTGTAAATAAATAAATTTAAAACATAAATCTTTGAAAAGTGAATGTTATCATTCTTTTACCTTATGAGAGAAATCCATATATTCCTCTCGGTCTTGTTTTTTGGGAACCGAAAAAACTTACATGGATACTTTGAACTGTAATGTTCACAGTCTGGAACAAATCACATACCCACTCTGAAGCAGTCCTAGATCTTAAAAGCCTAAAAATCGATTTCTTTATACTCGAAAAATCATGACTATTAGTAGATGGCAGAGATTAACAACAAAAATAAAATAGACACAACCTCAACAAGTTTTAAAGCTGAATCAATATGTTAAATTAGCTCACCTGGGGAAAAACTAATAAAAACCTCTTAAATAGTACGTTCCTTCAACAATATATTCAACTGAAAAGTCTTATTTTCTCACATAAACCACGAAAACACTAAATGAAAAATTGATTATGGGGTTTTACCGGTATCAACGAAATTGTTTGAAGTCGGTATAACCGCCCTCTAGGTACCACATCAATTTTTACAGCAGTATTAAGTAGAAAAAGTGGTTTTAAACGAGACCTAGTTTGTTTAAATCCGTCAACCAATACTGGAGTTATTGCCATTTAAATAAAACATATTTGACGTTGCCCGACCACTACATTTTTCAATTCAAAGTATAACACCTTTAACGAAAAATGTCACAAATTTTTCGGTATTTGCGAAGACGTTATTTAAGATATATCTTTACTTGCATATTTTTTTAGTAACGCCCGTTTTATGAATAGCTATAGCAGTTGCGCCCCCTAGCGGTCATCTTTCGAACTTGAAAATTATTTCCAGCGATTTCCCTTGGCCAATTTACCTATCAAACTTTTTTACAGAAATTGTACATACAGAGATATGGCCGGCGTCCATTCTTGGTAGGCCACCCAGTACAGAACACAATAGCTATTTGTGTATCAAGAGCGCAAAGTGATACTTGCCGCTTGAGGCAGAGAGTTGCCCAGCGGAGCGCGGGCAATCTGCCGAAAGCGGCAACGCACTTTCTGCTCGAATTGCACACAAGATTTTTTCTACGATCACCTCATTTTTAGACAAATAATTTAAAAAAAAAAACATGAAAAAGCCTTTTACTGCGTCCCAAAGCTCTTCGTGTTTTAAATAAATCTGTACCGCGAATTTCCACGTACCATAGCTCTCGTGCCTTTTTACAAGCTCGATCAGCGGAAGCTGTCTCATGATATCACCTCTTGCAATTTGATGTTTTGAGTCAAGGTTTCGAGTTTCAAGAAGAAAAATAACTTAATCTATCAAAAACGGCGTAAAAGCAACTAATGACAATTTAAAACACAATAGCCGTAATCGACATTAAGATGACATTTACAAGGTTAAACAAATTGAGATTCGAAAAATATAGGGAGTAATTAGATATACACTTCAAATATTTTTAAATATTAACTACAACTATAACATAGGTGTTTCGGATAAGTTTATAAGATAGAAAATAATAATTAAAATGACGTCTGAATCTGTCTAATCTGTAAGGTCTTATAACACTGCGCCGACCAGTTATCCACGAATACTTTACGCGATTTTTGTATTGGTGCACTTTGACTTACTACAAAAAATGGAAGTCCGTCCTCGATGGCCAGCAAAGTTTCATTTCATAAAAGTCCGTCCTCGATGCCCAGCCAACTTTCATTCCATAAAAGTGCATCCTCGATGCCCAACCAAGTTTCGTAAGTCAATTCTATATAGTATTTATTTTTATTAAAAATGTATGTGGATTGATTCCCTCGGGCTCCGCTGTGCTCTGTCCTCAGGAATCAAACACCACCCGCGGGATTAAATGGGTCACTTGAGTCGCTTGGTGTATAATGTACTATTAATATACCTATTATTTACTAATTTTCTTTTTCCACTACTAGCTGTGGAGTTGACAATTATTGTGTCATTTAGCCAACTGAGAAGTTGAATTTCTCTATTAGTGGTTAATAATTTTTTCCATTGTTAACCTAGGTCAATAATGGACAAATTCAAATGTTTTGAGAATTCAGGGATAATAGCTTAACAAAAACTAGTGCAACATAATTTTTTATACCCAGGAGATTGTGTTTAACATATTTACTGCTTGAAATTACCTAACAAGATAAAATTATTTCAATAAAACTGTCATTAGTTCAAAATTCGCGCTCAACCAAAAATTTCTGATGACATAAGGAGTGCGTTCATAATATATGGTTGAGGTGAGGAGCGAAAACAGTGTCAGTGTCAGTCAGACAACGAAGTAAACGCCTAGGGAGAAATCAGTTTAAACGATTTGTAGATCGACACTATCAAAATTTGACATTGAAATGTGTTGTTTATTTTCCGTTAATTTTAGAAAAACGAGGATCGAGGAATGTTTTTACTTCCAACATTATCACCAGTGGAATTTGAAAATCTTCTGTTGATAGAAACTGGTAGCTAACCTTGAACTACATAGACAAATAATATATTACTTTCTCTATGGTGAAGCATATGTTAAATGTTTTATGAACGCTCACTTTGTACCCCAAGTGTTGTGAACGCACTACCGCTGTAATTGTTCAAAGTTCAAAGTAAAACATAAACCACGTTTTGTGAAATTTTTGGATGTGATCGTATAATTGGTTTCGTTAATTCGTTGCACTTAATATTGGTGATTATGAACTATAGGAATAAAGGTATTCTATTGCTGTGTGATTAAATTATACCTACATGATTTTTATGACATTTTTTTTTATTTTTTATTTTTGTCTTAAATTTGGCTAGTAGTGGAAAAAAATGTATATACACCACGGTGGTGAAGACATTTATAAACCTCGCACCTTATTCCGCTCGGGGCAAAGCCACTCGCGAAATAATTTTGGTTCTCGGTTGATAATAATAGTCTTCACCACCTTGGTGTATAATATACTATTAGTTTATTGTAAATGAGAACAGGTGAGCGGGAAAGTACGCTCTAGAGCGGAAGTAATGTCAAATTATGACAGATCACGGAAAACATCAACTTTGCGGTTAGATTTGAGTGTGCAAAAGCCCACTTTGGGTAGTGATCGTAGAAAAAGTGATTTTACGCGACTCACAGGAAGGTTCCTACTGGTCCCCTAAAATATCACTTTCGAAACTTGTTATGTAAACACAATTTTTTAGATAATATCACTTCTAATAAGATAAAATTCTGTAGCACCCAGTAGATAAAATATATTTTTCATGCGAAATGTGAATTTAAATTCTGACATCTTCCCATTTATTCGGGTGAAAGTAAAAAAGCGGGAACAATTTAACCTGTGTACAAATTCCTCGGATGTATTCAACCATCAAAGAACACTGACATGTTCTATGGTCTCATTAATCATCCCATTTTGCCGCATTCGCTTCCGTAAGTTCGTACAACATATACCGCAGGGACTTTTTACTCCCCGAACAGTGTGATTGATTGTTAAGTCACCGAAGCTCCTCTCGCGCCGAGTGCACCTCCACAAGCTTATTTTATCATCCGAAGGTCCTGTGGGAACGAGGAAATTTGTTCATGCTTTTGAATATAGACGATATTGTTTTTGTTCGTTTTACACTCCATACGCGGATAAAAATATTAGCTGAAAATTTTTGTCGGTTGCTGAGTTAAAAAATTAAAACTCTTTCTGAACGAAACCGAACGGGCTTAGTCTGAAAGTTTACATAATTAAAGCACAAAAGACATAGAATAGGCATGATCACAGTAATGAAAAATCAAAATAATTATGTATTTACCTAATGACACTGGAATCATAATGTACCAAACGCATTTTTTTTATTAAAATCGCAAATTGATTTGATGTTTTTAAACTACTCTGACATTGATATTTTGTTTGCATACACCAAGGACCCAGGTTTCTTACGGATCTGTCACACCGATCCCATCAAATTATATTCCATATATTTTATCACATCATTTGGCATCTGAAATTTTAATTAAATACCTTTCAAATCAACAGTGGTGAAAGGTGAAACCTAACTTCAAAATAGTTTGTTTTTATATTAAATTTAGGCCTGAAACAAGATACAAACTAACTTTTAAAACAAAGGAGGGCAGAGTTTTCTATTGAGGACTGAACACGAATAACTTATCAGGAGTTTTTATTGATGTGTTATCACCGCACATCACCTGTGCTCTTTGGAATTCCTATTTTTTTGACTTTAGGACATATGCAGCCAGAAATTATGTGGATAGGAATCCACTTACTCTTTATAAATGTATACGCAGTGAGTGAGAGTCTGAGTGTACAAATAGTCTAAATATACATTAATTGCAGAAAAAAGTATGTGTTCACGTCTCGACTCCGCCCTCTCTTATATATTTTTGCGCTAGACGGCAGATCCTTTTATACCGCGAATTTCGTCTTTTTCCTCTCCCCGCAATTCTATATTTTTTAATTAATTAAAAAGTTTATTATCTACGGGCAAATTATGCACACATGTGCCATTAAATTCATATATGATCTTACATTTGCAGTATCAATTATAGTTTTCCATGTATTTATTAAAAAGATATTCAGTTCTAAAAAATAAAATTTGTAACTTTTGTAAAAATATTTCTAAAGTTGAACATTTAAGTGTGGTTTTGATAATTCGGTAAGAAAATCAATGTCGCCATCGATGATTCATTTCTTGCAGGTGTGGTGGTCGATTATTGAGTTTCATCCACCCTGATGCGTTATTCGTGACGGCGTTCCCAACGTCATGCATACACAAGCCTGTGATTCCTGTAAATGCTCTATTTGCGAATAGTTCCTAAAAATGATATTATCGAGCACCGTTCCTAAAATCATCGAGTTGTATCGTCCTCACAACAGCGGCCCGAAGAGCCGGGTTGCCCTGGTAGTAATTTTTTACAGGTGTGTCCTCCAATTCAGTTTAGAATCAAGTATCACCTGCAGATATATCACCCCTTTAGATATTTCTAGTTTTTCTCCGAATAGTTTTACTCTGTCCTGCGAAAGAACACTTCTACTCGTCAAAGCAACTAGCTTGGTTCTCTTTGGGTTGACTGGAAGGTCTTTCACAATTCGTAGTGGTTCTTGTGAGACATTCGCAACTGTCTACGAGAATTTCCCCTTGATGACAATCGCCAGGTCGTCCGCAAAACCCTGCGTCCATATGTTTTGATCAATTAGCCCGCAGAACAAGTCATCCACAATTAAATTCCACAATAGTGGTGAGAGTACTCCACCTTGGGGACACTATTTAATTGTCCTAACGGTGTACGTTATATCATGCATGTGTGCCGATATTTTTCTATGATCTGGCATGGATCTTATCCATCTTCATGTGGTATTGTTTATGCCTCTTTTTTGAGGGATTGGTTTTTTGATGACATTGATGTGTTAACAAAAACACCTTCGATGTCTAAAAATGCTGCAAGGTCTGGTTATTTTTTATTCAGATTCCTTTCGAGGCCCAAGACCAAATTATGTAGGGCCGCTTCTCCTGATTTCTTTGCTTGATTTGTATTACTTTTTGCATGAAAGATGTCCGACTAATTGGTTTGTAGGATTTAGCCTGGGTGTACTTTCCTTTCCCTAAGTTGGGAATAAACACCACCTTTGACTCACTCCATGCAATAGTAATATACCTTAAAGCATGGTTATTGCGTAATCTGAACTGAAGGACCCATCATGATGTCAATGCCCTCTTGCAGCGGCTTAAGAAATATGCCATCTGGTCCTGAAAATTTATAAGGGTCAAATGAATTTACCTAAGCAGATGGGGACTGAAAATATCATTTGTTAGTTTCCAGTCCTCTTCGGCAACCCATGCTTTAGCTACCCGCCCGTTATCGTAATTTGAATCTATGCCGAGCCTGGAAAGTGCACACTAAGAAGGTGCTCTAAAGCCTGTTCCTCAGTATTTGTGAACTCTCCGCTCGGCAGCTGAATATAGCCTAGTTTATTAAAAGTGTGTCTGGTGAGAATCTCGTTAATTCTGAGCTTGTACTCGTATGTCTCTTTTATTTTTCCATTATATGCATTAAGTTCGGCCAAATGCTCAGCAGCTGGCCTTCTTTTTCGCTTTGTTAAAAAGGCATCTTGTTACACCAGACAGCTTGTCTGGAAGAGCGAGTCTCCCTTATCGGACAGTTATAGTGCAGAGAGTTATATCTATTGATGATTCCCCTCTCGATGTTCTAAATGTTGGCGTATTGCCACATTAGCAATATCAAATTCAGTAGTACATAAATAGTCAATTAGGTTCTTACCTCTAGAGTTGTTGAACTTGCTGCCCCACCTCAAGTGGTGTGCGTTGGTATCAGCCCCTACAACAACACCCAGTTTGTGTTGCCTAGCGTATTCCATCAGGTACCCCATCTTAGCCCCCGGTAATGGTTCTTCTGAACCGATGGGAAGATATTGTGACACTAGTATAGCCTCTATTACTTCCCCACCTTCTTCGAGTTCAATATTTGCTGCTACCATGTCACCCGCACAAAGTTCTATGGTTGACATCAAGTTATGTTTAGACTTCTAGCAGACACAAGTTCTTCCTTTAGTACAATTAGGTCCCATTGTCAGTCTCATTTCCCTAATATTTAGGCCCAGTATCTTGCCTTTGTTTATCCAAGAATCTTGGATTAGAATGATGTCGATGTTATCAGTCACAACTCTTCGATGTAGAACAGCAGTGGTCGCCTTTTTGTGCCGCAGATTCACTTCTAGCACGTTGAATGTCCTAAGAGGATATTTTTTCAGGTACTTGCTCAGTCGCTGTTTCCTCTTCGGTCGTGTTTTGCATGGTATTAATGCTGGCTGACTGAAATAAGTAGTACAGTCTCCGTACAGCTCGAACTAGTTCTTTCATTAACTCCTCATCAATCCGGAGATTCACATGCAGTCGTCTATCGGATGATTTGGAGCCGAGGAGCATCAAACGGTCAACTTTCAACCCTGGGTTTTGTTTTTCGGGTCTCTTTAGTCCCGCTTTCGCATCCTCTTTATTAGTCTCTGGAAGTGGGGCGAGGATTTGTTGCTGTTTTGGAAGTTCATCACCCTTGATAAGCTGCCAGTTAGTTTTACTTGCCAGATAGTCCCTCGTTATGTTTAAGGACTCCTCATTGGACCATGTTAGCCCATAGTAGCTGTCCATGTATCGACTGGCTATAAACCTAGACGCCTTCTGCACCTCGTCAATCATTTTGGTCAGGTTCTCTTTAATAGTTCCTACCTGATCTTCTGAGACAGTTGTCACTGGGAAATTTTTAGGGACCACGGCTGACTTGATCCCTTTGAGGGTCACACTGTACTTTATAGTAGTACTCGTAGTACTAGTGCCAGCGGTACATTTGGCTCTCTTATCTTTTTTTCCGTGATGAGTGCTCATGGCTGACACAGTTCGCTTAACGCCCTTTCTCTGCTATTTTTCACACTATTCCGATATTGAGCGAAACGGCAACACCACTGTCTTGGTATCACTGCCTTGTTCCGTCATTATTTTTAAGCTGCCTAATACTAAAAGTGAATTGTGAACTTAAATATGAAGGAATTGGAAATTCATATTATTTCTACGTCTTGTGCAAAAGGGAAAACATATGAGCAATTCTCCTTCAAACACTGATAATGAATACTTGAGATGTTTACTCATTATACCGAATATTGAATCTGTCACATCGTCGCTGAATATTCGATTTTAACAAGGAAATACCCCGGCTTTTGCCTTGAGAAAACGGCATCCCTTATATATGATGAAAGTGACTATCGGACAGTTTCAAAAAAACTTATTTACAGCATTTTATGAGATCACCGCATAACTGGACCTATGGTTTAACTTGTGGAAGAAAAAAAATTATTTGGGGACAGATTAAAGCAAATTGATTTTTGAAATGGATAAATGAAGCCAATGCTTTTTTCTCGACATGAGGCGAGCGCTCTTAATTCTGAGTGCAATTCCACCCACTACGGCGACTGTAAAACGGTCCTTCAGTACGCTTCGAAGAGTGAAGACCTGGCTGCTCAGGAGCACCATAGGAGAGGAAAGTTGACGGGATTATGTTTAATGAGTGTACTACGGAATGTTGTTAGAGAAAACCGTTAGATGGCCGAAGAAAAAGTTTTACAAACATTTTTAGCAAATCCTAGAAAATTATTTTCAGCGTAAAAATGAGTCGAACAGCCCCGCCCCCTAGATCAGATCCGGAATACGCTCTTGGCATCATGGACGTTTTATTCAAATCGGAACCAAACCATCAAAAAAACATGCTCTCTTTATTTCACCATAAATCATACAACTTTCCAAGTTACAGTTTCTCACTATTTCCTAATCGCTCATGAAAACTGTTAACAAATGAAATCTTGATCGATAGTCAAAGAATCAACCCTCTCTCTAGGGGAATCAGCACCTTGTCGTGGGTGAGAGAGCTCAGTAACCTCTATACCCAGGGACCGATGTCGGCGGTAGCATAGCTACTGGCAGGGCCACCCATGGCGGTAAGGTCTCGAAGTGGTTGAGGTAAAGCTAAGAAGATTCCCACATCGTAGCGTCTGATCCAGAATGGGCGGCTTTAGAGGAGTAAGATTAGATTAGATTAGATTTTAACGGGGTTACTGTGCACTGAAACCAAAGGTTTATTGTGCCCTCCCTATCAGAGCTGTTGTCGCTACTACTACAGCTCGCCTTCCAGTTCCAAGGTTCTAATGAACTCAAGTATTTGGGACGGCTTCAGCGAGGTTAGGTCCTCACTCTTACAAGTTTCTTGTCCGAAGCATTTCTTGCGTTGGCTTGCAATGGCGATGCATTCCAGAACTAGGTGATCAGGAGTTTCATCCTCCTCCCCACAGAATCTACACTCGTCAATCTCTGCTAGACCTATTCTCATTAAGTGCTTCCTAAGGCGACAGTGTCCTGTGAGAAAGCTCGTGAGGAGATGTAGCCTATCTTTACTGAGGTCCAAATATTTTTTGGACCTAGCAGTGTCCCCAGGAACTTTTTGGAATGTTCCAACCCGGGAAGGCACCGCCAGAGTGCTTCTCTTTCGGTTTCCTCTTTCTCCCGAAACTCTTTCTTGTACGAGCATTTTGCTACACCACAGAAAGGCTCCGGGCCAATAAAGAGCATTTGTGCTCCTTTCCTGGCAAGTGTATTTGCCTCTCCATTTCCCGTGATTCCCGAGTGGCCAGGAACCCAGACTAAAGAGACCCTGTTATTCTTGCCTAATTCATCAAGTTTCCTTCGGCACTCTCATGCCAACTTTGAGTCAATGACATGGGAGCTCAATGCTTTGATAGCTGCTTGACTATCAGAATGAATCTATATGTCACATTTCTGGTAGTTTCTTTCTAGGTTCATTTCCACACATCTTTCGATCGCAAGTATTTCTGCCTGAAAGACGCTCGGGAAGGAGGCTAACGATAATGAGTATCTGGTCCCAGGCCCAAATACTCCAGCGCCTGCTCCAATGGTGGTTTTTGAACCATCCGTATACCATCTAATGGTGTTTTCTTTGAGAGTTTGGGTGATGTATTCCCTTTCCCAGTCTCTCCTCGTATTTAGCATCGTAGTGAAATTCTTTTCGATGCTTACTTTCCTGATCATTTCGTCACTGGGTGTATCTTGTCAGAGAGGACCAAGCTCCCTTATTTTTAATACTCTCATTGCCTGAACCTTCCTTAGATATTCTAAGAAATGCCTCTTGGGCAGATTTTTCTATCACCAGATGTAGAGGTGTGAGATCTGTAATGATCTCAAGTGCCCTAGTTGGACACGTTCTCATAGCTCCAGTGATGCACACACAGGAAAGCCTTTGAACTTTATCGAGGGTTTTCCTCGTGCTGTACTGACTTGCTTTTGTTTGCCAAACTATTGCCCCATACGTAATTGCTGGTCTCACGATCATGGCGTACATCCATCGCAGTATTTTTGGGTTACAGCCCCACCTCTTACCAGCTAGATTTCGGCACGCCATCAAAGCTCTTATTGCTTTACTAGCAGTTATTTCAACATGCTTATTCCACAGAAGCTTACTGTCTAGGGTTATCCCTAGATATTTAACCTCTGATTTCCATTCTATGATTTCCCCATTTGAGGATATGGGTTTCATGGCTGGAAGTGTTCTTTTCCGGGTAAATGGAATTACTATGGTCTTGCTTGGGTTAATGTTTAACCCCACTGACAAGCACCATTGCTCAAAGATTCTGAGGCCCTTTTGTAATAAATCACACAAGGTGCTCTCGAACTTGCCTCTGACTATTAAAACAATGTCATCGGCGTAGCCCATACATTCGAAGCCAAGCTCCGGTAGCCTGTAGAGCAACTCATCTACTACGAGGCTCCATAGAAGGGGAGATATCACTCCCCCTTGAGGTGTCCCCCGAGTGGCTTTAACTGAGGTGGTTTGATTTCCCACCTGTGTCTCAGCTATTCTCGTTGTCAACAACTCATAAATCCATTTTACAATGGTTTCATTCACTCCTCGCTTTTTTAGCGCTTTTTTGACAGACACATGAGTTGTGTTGTCAAAGGCCCCTGATATATCCAGGAATGCGCACATTGCGATTTCTTTGTTGTTCAGAGTTCTCTGGATGACTTCTGTCAGCTGATACAGAGCCGTCTCAGTTGATCGACCCGCTCTGTAGGCATGCTGACATGTATGAAGTGGTATATTCTCCAGATTCTCTGTTCTTATGTAGTTATCCACTACTTTCTCCATCGATTTGAGTAGAAACGATGTTAGACTGATGGGTCTAAAAGATCGGGGATCAGTCCCATCTTTTTTCCCTATTTTTGGTATGAAGGTTACCCTTGCCCTTCTCCATTTTCTGGGTATTAGACCCACTGCTAGACTGCTTCTTGTAATCTTCAGCAGGTGAGGAAGAATCTCCTCTATCCCTTGCTGTAGGAGTGCTGGAATATTCCAACCACTCCTGGTAATTTATATGGTTGAAAGGTACTTATTGCCCATTCCAACCGTTGTCTGGTAAATATTTTCTTAGCAATGTCCCAATCTTCCTTGCGGGATTTTTTGGCGTAGTTCATTGCTATTTCGGTGCTTATTGCTGGTTCACTACCTGGGAAGTGGGTTTCAAGAAGAAGAATTGATCGTTCCTCTTCACCTTCCGTGTATGATCCGTCTGGCTTTTTCAGCGACATTGTGGGGTTAGTTCCCCCATTTGCCATGACCTTTTGTAGTCTGGCTGCAGTGTGAGTGGAAGTGATCTTTGCGCAAAAGGGCTGAAAATTAAGCCTTTTGGCCTTCCTAATCTCTTCACTGATCTGTTCGACTCTTTGTTCCAGGTCGTAGTGCGGGTGATTTACCCCATTCACTTCGACGTGTTCCAAATTGTCCTTCAGATTGGTCTTGTAAAGAGACCAATCAGTATTTCTAGGATTTCGAATTGTAGGAATCGAGGTGGTATTTGCCTCTATCCTAAATTCGATGATCCTATGGTCGGAAAGTGATGGCTCGCTCATCACCCTCCAAACTTTTACATTTTTCCTAGCAGCAACATTAACGATTGTTACGTCCAGGACCTCTTCTCTTGCTCTCGTGACAAAAGTGGGGGTTGTTCCCACGTTTAAGGTCTCAAGGTTATTTGCTAAGAGATATTCTAATAAACACTCATCTTTTACGTTGTTATTGGTGCTTCCACACACGGTATTGTGTGCGTTGGCATCACAGCCAATTATAATTGGCAGCCGTCTGCTATCGCAGTGTCTCACTAGCTCTTGTACCTCTACTGGCGGTGTCATCGGCCCGTCTCCAGCGAAGTAGGCAGAGGCAATGACGATGTCTCGGTCGATACCCCAATGTTGAGGTGAATCATGATTGGAACAAGGTCCCGTGACACGTATTCTGAAACACAAAAACATATTTCATGTTATTTCTTATGATTACACAGGCACGCGGAGATACTTGCCTTTGATCATAAATCAATTTAGAATCCTTACATGCCAAACCTTTGATTTGGCCTTCTTTGTTGATCCATGGTTCTTGGATCACTACAATATCCAGTTGTATTCTAGCGAACAACCTTGCAATCACGGCTGAAACTCCCTTCGCGTGATGCAGGTTAATCTGAGCTACATTCGTGAACGTGAAGGTGAATAATTATGTATGAGAGATGCCGAGTTACTCAGCCTCTATTCATCCCCCTCCTTTCTCTCTCCCTGACCCTCCTTGACCACCATGGCTGTATCGCCCTCGGTAATAGAGCAGGTTTCTTGATCTCGAGTCAGACTCTCGACCCCTAGGTTGCTCTGCCCAGCTTCCCGGGATGCAGAGGCAGTCTCCGCATTCCCAGTCATCCCAGCAGAGCCGGAGGAGATCTCGGGCTGACCCAAGGTCAAGCTTTCGCCTTGTTTCCCCTTTCCAGAGGTTCCGGAAGTGGAGGGTATCTCCATGTCCTTTGTATCCTCCGCAGGATTCTTCTTTTTTCCCAGCCCCGAGACAGGGATACGCCCAAAACGGAAGTTTAGCGCGTAACCTCCTGCCTTCAGAGTCTCCCCAGATTGGTGATCGATCCCAATCGTGAGGATAGTTCCCTGTCCCTCTTTTTTAGAGTTTAGAATCTTCCAAGCCTCAGTACTGAGGTTGGAGTTCTGAACCTCGACAAGTTGGAGGATCTTCTCCAGTTTCATGTCTTGGCTTCTTGGGAAGAACACTGTTATGGTGACCGGCTTTGGGATGTCGTCTCCACTTCGAGCCACCAATTCGGGTCCTTCCCAAAAGTTTAATTTCGGCGCTGACCTCATAAGCCAGTCTGCCGATTCTTGTGACCCACAGTTCACCAGTATCATTCCACAACGGAAATGGATACCTGAGAAGTGGATTACCTTCTCTTTGCTCTGGCACAGCTCTTCCACCAGAGTGTCTTCCAGTGTGGAGAGCTGCTCCGCTCTCAGGATGACCCCAGGATAATCCTTGGGCATTATTCCCACCCTAAATGCTTTCTCTGCTTTGACAGCTGCTGCGTAACCGGTGGCTTGCCCGGTTACCGTTGCAGCTGTTTTTGATTTCTTGCTTTGAGGGCTAAGCGGAGGAGTAATATGCTCCGGGCCTCTTTTAAGCTTTCTTTTCCCCGTTGGTAATTCGTTCGGGGGTGTGGGGCGCTGAGTTACCTGCTTCCTGGCCTCTTCAGGAGATATTCCCTGATTGAGGAGTCGCAGGTATTTCCGCACCCCTGCTCCACTGAGGCCTTTTCTCAGTGGGTCGTCTATACCGCCCGGTTCTCCAGGTTTTGGGAGGTCGAACGGCATACGACCTTTGTGCCGTTTGGCCTTTTTCCCTCTGTGAGGTGCCCGGATAAAGAGGTGGAGGTTTTCTCCACTACTTTTCCGGTGAAAGTGTACCTTTTTCGTTCCATGAGTGATCCCACGAGAAGCTAGGGTCATTACGGTCCACCGCTGCAGACCCCCGCATGCAGAGGTAAGGGGTTCAATACAATCGAGTTCCCCCCGATGCTCCAAGGTCGAAACCAGTGAGGACTATTCTTCTATATAGCCACGCATTCTTCGGCCCGGTCTCCCACCTTGAATTTAGGTTTTTAATGAGGTTGTCTCCTCTTGGTCCGGACAGTAAAGCCAAGATCCCCCCATCCCACTGGCCCGCGAGAATTGACCACAGACAGCCAGGAGACATTGGTGTAACAGGTGATTTCAAGGTAAGCTCGAAATTTCACCCGGCATCGTAACCCTGTGTGCAATCACTTAGCCACGATACTACAGCTGGGACAGGTAAAGTTGGTCCGCGGCAGGGTATTCGAGGGCTGCCAGTTGAGTTTTTAGACACAACGAGCCCCAGGTATTTCCCCGCAGACCTCCTCCTCATATAAAATCATCTCAGAGGCCCTTCTCCTATCCGCAACCTGGAAACGCGCTGGGTTGGTACTTCACCCCCTCCACATCAATAAATACCCCGACGAACTACGTACATATCTACTGATGCGGACCCGGAGTAAACCTTGAGAAAAAATCCGGAAATCCTAAGGTGTCAACTATCGTGCTCATGAGATGGATGGCTCTTCCGTGAAGGAGTCTCGAAGTCTCGAACGATGTTCTCCAATCACATGGTCGAAATCGGTTGTAACAGACCCTACCGTCTAGTAAGGGAGCACTGCTACGGTGGACCTTAACTTCTGCCAACTCGTGGGATATACATGGATGAAAAAATTAACTTCTATGAAACTAATAATGATGCAATATCGGAAACAGAGGGTACCATACCAAGAAGAGACATATTAAAGATGACTCCTCCTAGATCTAGAACTCACTCTCTACCAAAATAGGTGGGCAAACGTAAGAGAACGCAGAGTCACCTGAAAAGGAACAGAAAAGCCTCGTCAAACAAGACACCATCAACAAGCTCATGGAGGAGATGGGAAAGAACACTTCGGGAGATGTATTAACCAAAGAAAGAGCTAACTGATATATCAGCAAACTTGAACCTACAGTTGGAAAAGCTACAGAGAGCTGAAATGAGAAACTGGTTGGATGAAGCTGCCCAAGAAAAGAAGGATGAAAAGGATGACGAACATGGAAATAATGCATAGGGCAGAAATAGAAAATCTTACCCTAAACCAGATCCAGTGCGAAAGCTGCAAATTAGAACAGCACAAACAACGAAGAATGCAAATTCTGACCAAAGACGATAGCTACAACTATTTCAAGCTTGCAACAGAAGGGAATTGTAGAGATGAGATTCTTGCAGAAATTAGTATGCAACATGGAAATGTATGGGATGTTGATACCGAATATACATGGATTCTCTCAAGCAGTAGGGACCTGAGAAAGTCAGTAGCAGGTATCATTAATATGCTTGGAGAAAAGGGAAAAACAGAACAAGAAGAAAGGAGAAGTGGCGATGATGGTCCACTCGCTAGGCTTTTCTGATGAAGAAGGGAACCTTACCCACAGGACTACGCTAATACTATACCCAATTATCACAGATGGTAACGTGAACGAGGAAGCTGAAGACAAGAATATCTTCAAGGCATTTACGGAAGTCAAATTAATTATGCTCAAACACGGGGGAAAAAAATTAGCAATTCCGGAAATGGAAGGAATAACAGGCCTGATACTCTGTGGAGTTCTGGAATTTCTATTCGTGAACACTGATATAGCAATCCTTTTAATGGAGAGGAGGCGTCAATACCCTGAAAGATAGCAAAGTAGCTCCCGAACAGTGAAACCCGTCAAGCAGGTACAACCTAAACAGGACGCATTACTTGTGAAAAAGCCCAACACCAGCTACGCAGAATTGCTGAAAACTGTAAAAGAAATGGTCAACCCAAGCGATATCGGGGTAGAGATCCAGGACGTGAGGAAAAAAAGGAGCGGAGAACTCCTACTTACGGTAAAAAACGGGCCCGGAAGACTACAAGAACTCAAGGAAAAGATCCAGACGAAAGTACCAGAAATATCAATGTCTCTCTCAACCAGCAAAAAAATCCTCCATGTCAAGGACATGGATGAGATAACAATCCTTGAAGATATCAGGGAGGCCATAACAAAGTCCATAGCAGCTAAGCCTGTAGATATCGAAATTAGAGCCTTAAGGTCCACAATAATGAGCAAGCAAAATGTTACAGTCGTACTTCCCGAACCAGACGCCGTCAAGCTCATGAGCCTGGGGAAAATACAGATTGGATGGTCGTCCTGCAGAGTGTTGGAAAGGAAGAAGGAGCTAAAATGCTTCAAATGCTGGGAACTCGGACATGAGAGAGCGCGGTGCAAGGGACTAGGCAGGGAATCCATGTATCTGAGATGCTCTCAACAAGGACATAAAGCGGCAGACTGTAAGACCAACCCCTACTGCATTCACTGTAGAGAGAATGGTTACCAAACAGAAAGCATCACGTGTCCTGCGAACAAAGGAAGACAGAAGTTGTCTGTATCACAACCAGCAGAGAATCCTATCCAAAGCAATGGTTAAGTTCCTACAAATCAACAGGTTCAGGAGAAGGCCATGCCACGATTTAGTGCTTGCTATGGCCAAGGAGATGGATATTGGAGTGATCCTCATGAGCGAACCCAACCGGAATGCCATAAAAAATAGAAAATACTGGTTTTACAATGATGACCTAAACACGGCCATAAAAGTGGACGATAAGATCACCATAAAACAACATGGAAAACGTTACAGCTTCTCCTATATAGTAACTCCAACGTATACCATCTACAACTGCTACGCCTCACCCAACGAAGGACTAGATGATCTTGACAGAATATTATACGACATTGGCAGTTTGATAAGATTCAACGGGAAAAACACAGTCGTGGTAGGGGACTTTAATGCGGAATCTCCCCAATGGGACACGGATGCTACAGATAGAAGAGGGCAACTAACTACTCACGGAATGAATTGCTGAACATGATTTAGTTGTGGTGAATGAAGGGAATAAACCAACATTCCAAGGACGTGGCTATTCTTCCATTCTGTACCTGACACTTGCCTCAGCCGACATCAAGATAAACATCAAGAACTGGCATGTCAGCGATCTTGAATCATTGAGTGATCATAACTTCATTCTTTTTGAAATCGTAGGAGAAAAATCGTCCCTACCTAGGACAACTATGAAAGATGGAGGCTGGCAGATTAGGAAACTGGACAGGGATAAACTTCTTCAATTAACAGTAGAAGACCCGGAAAGAATCATACATATTTCGGCAAGAGAAATAACCCACACACTGAATCGAATCTGTGACAAAACGATGCCTAGGAGTAGATGCTCAACGAAAAAACAGCCTGTTTATTGGTGGAATGAGAAGATTGCGCAAGCTCGACGAGAGTGTATGCGTAAGAGACGGCTATACACGCGATTCAGGAGGAGGAATCAGCCAGAAGAAAGTCAAAGGCTCTGGGAAGATCATAAGGAGTCCAAAAGATTACTCCAAACTGGCATCAGAGACTCCAAACATAAATGTTGGAAAACGATATGTGATAACATCGACCGTGATATCTGGAGGCATGGCTATAAAATCGTCATGGGAAACTTGCCCGGCTACCCTCCCAGGCTACAAATGTCTATGCAAATGGTGGAAGCAGAGGCTGATCACTTATTCCTTTTACACCAAGATGTGGAATTTAACTGTGATACAAATGTGATATTTTCAAATTTTAGCTTAGATGAGTTACGAGTAGCAAGTAATAAACTGAAAGACAACAAGGCATCCGGACCCGGAAATATCCCACCAGAGATCATTAAAGCCCTTGTCTCAAATGACCCTCTTTTCGTACTAGCTGTATATAATGATTTGGACAGTCGTGGAGAATTTCCAGTACAATGGAAAAGGGCAAGACTGCTACTTCTGAGGAAAGTAGACAAGCCAATTGATAGTCCATCGGATACAGACCGATATGCCTGCTGGATGTTGAGGGAAAACTCTACGAACAACTCATTCTCGTAAGACTGAAGGGAGAAATATCGCGAACGGGGAGCTATCAACCAGACAGTTCGGCTCTGTTGAGGGGAAGCAGACCGTAGACGCTATAGAAGAAGTGTTGAAAACTGCAAGGGCATCAGAACAAGAATACTCCACAGCGCACCGACGACTCTGCGCGATCATCACGTTGGACATAAGAAATGCCTTCAATAGCGCTAGCTGGCAGAGAATCCTAGATGAACTGCAGAGGAGGGAGATAAATGGCAGCCTGATCAAAGTAATAAGAGCCTACCTGTCAGAAAGGGAGATCATTCTGGAAGCAGAAGATACAGTAAAACCTAGAAACGTCAACAGCGGGGTACCACAGGGTTCAGTCTTCGAACCAACGTTGTGTAATATATTCTACGATGGGCTTTTGAGAATACAGCATCCAACAGGAGTGACCCTTATATGATTTGCTGAGGATATTGCCATGATGGTGTTATCTGAAGGAGGAGAAGGTTTGATGTGCGCAGCAAATACAGCACTGCATCGCATATCCAACTGGCTGGAGGATATGGTCTTCAACTGGCACCCGAAAAAACAGACGCTGCTCTGCTCACGACCAAAAGGAAAATTGGCACGATTGAATTTGATCTGCAGGTTGTCACTGTAAAACCCAAGATAGCAATCAAGTACCTGGGAGTTTAGTTGGATACAAAGCTAACATTTGCGGAACATGTACAGAAAGTTACCCATGAAGTGGATAGGACAGTGGCGGCTCTATCTGGACTTATGCCTAACGTAAAAGGAGCGAAGGCATCCAAAAGAAGGTTACTCTTGAGTGTGGCCCATTTGCAAATGTTTTATGCTGCTCCTGCCTGGCATACAGTAACAAGCAACCAGAAACTTATATCCAAACTTACTCCAGTATCCAACGCAAAATGTGCATCAGGATATTCTCTGCGTATCGTACTATCTAAACATAGGCAGTTGGAGCAATAGCTGAAGTTCCTCCTATTGAACTTCTTATACAAGAAAGGAATGAAAAATACAGAGGAGTAGATGGAACTATCGCCAGATCGAACCTCATGACACATTAGTAGAGGAAATGGTTAAATGGGAAATATGGTAGATGGACTCACCGGTTGATACCAAATATACAAGATTGGATTAACAGGCCATATGGGGAGGTCGATTACTTCCCAACACAGGCGCTGAGTGGACATGGTTGCTTCAGAAAATACCTATTTGGCCGCATGAGAGCGGAATCTGAAGATTGCCTATACTGTGGAGAGCAAGATGACGTGCAACACACCCTGTTTGCGTGTGTACGATGGGAAGTAACACGTCAAAGCTACCAAAATGACACAAGTGTACCATTTGGAGTGCATAGTATGATGGTATCCCTGACATCAGGGCAGGAAGGGCGGAAGAGTGCATATAAAATCATAAGGCTCATTATACAGAATAAAGAAAAGGAGGATAGAGAGAGACAAAGAGAGTAGTTGGAAATTAGGCAGATGCACTCCCACCGAAGTAATTCGTGAGCGGTTCCAGTGGGAGATGCGAGAGAGGAGAGGCTTTAGCCGGTAGGAATCCGGCACTCCGAAAAGACCGGGGTCTAATGTAAGATTTCCTCTCATCGGAGAAAAAAACCTAGAGATACTGGAAAATGCAAATTCGGTTTCCTCAATTTTTCCAAATATGAATTGGATTGTGTGATTTTTTGAGCGCACAATAGTTATTTACACAACTAGTTATGAAAAGAGCAATTTTGTTCAACAAGCGCAATATTTGCCAAAACGAGCGCCAGCGAGTTTTGCAAATTACGCGAGTTGAACAATATCGCGTTGTCATAACGTGTTTACCTACAACGTTTAATCTTATTTCGCGCTTTTATAATATTTAATAGAATCTTCAATTACAATGAAAATATTAATGTGGAATCAAATGGTGTTGTTACTATGGAAACAAGTCTTAAAGTATTGTTACTATCGAAGTGAACAACGGTTTTTCAAAATAAGTCAAAACAAGTCAGAAGTAATGAGCAACTTGCATATCTTCCGAAAAAAATATATGTTATTCTACATCGTACATCATTCATTTCTTTGCAATTAGGAAAATCCATTACGAATATTTCACTCAGTAATAAATAAAACATGAAATGGGATTCAAATTTGGATGTAAACGCGCGCACTTCTCCGCGGCTATCTTGTGACGTCAGATGGTCGTATGTGTCACAAGACAAGAGAAAGTAATATTTTGTCTATGATTAACCTAACAGAACACAAATAAACTTATTCACTTATAATTTTGTGAAAATGCAAGCAATTCAACTCCTTGCTAGCTATCGAGGAACTCGAATCGTGTTTTTTATTCGATAAAATCTTGCAACAGAATCCCACAGCTATCTAAAAGGTACATGTGCCTGTGACACCTTTCCTGTGAACGGCAACTTATGTAACCAGGCCATGATCATTTTGTTATGATATTGAAATAGAAGATGAATTTATTTTATGTTTAGGTTCATAATTTATCTGTTTGGCATTTTTGATCGAATAACATTCATTGTAATTATTATGGTATGTGTTATTGTTGTCATTAAATATATTGAACTATATTAGTTTCAGGCTTTTCGATATCGCTATAAACGTTCTGGAAATTCAATGTGTTTGCTTCCTCTAGTAGATCTGAAAAACGTACACTTCATTATAATAGTTGTATATAGAAAATATTTCATGCAAATATTTTCTCTAAATTCTCATGAAATATCTAATCTTGCATTTCAAGTTTCCTTGGGTAACAGGGAAAGACAATTCCTTTATTACACTAGGCCTGAAAACACTCATCTTAAATCTTTTATTCTTCTCATTTCAGCACATATAAATTCCGGGATGCTGCCAAAAAATAAGGCTATCATAATAGAGTCAATTTTTGGTAAATTATCACTGTCAGCTTTTTGAAATCCGGGTTCCATGGTCAACCAAACACAAGATCACAATAAAACACCGAAAGAATGCAATAAAATGTGGAAAACACTAAAAACAGTACTTAATTGAACTGTAGGTAGCCAAAATACTCGTATAACCTACATACCTGACAGATTCGACCATTTGACGTCACACCAATAGGAGGCGCGTTTGCTGTCACGTGATGATATCAACAAATCGTTAACATTTTAAGAGCGGATTTTGCAATATATTTATATAAATTATATGAAACTTATTCTTTCATTGATGACTCATTTGCTTTTTTGCTATTCACAATGAGTGCATGATTTGGAAGCTGATATTTTTTGCAAATTGTCCATTACTTGAAATGTCTTCAGATAGAGAATCAGACATTCCATTAACAGTAAGAGAGTCTGCAAATGCTGCAGTGTGTAGTTTAATACCTGCAAAATCAGAAAGCAGATACGCCCTGGTCTACCAAATATTTTAAAAATGGTGCGAGTTCAAAAATATGAAGATCATCAACGAAAAGGTACTACTTGCTTATTTTGAAAATTTAAAAACATTAAAGGCGTTGTTGAATATACAATCCAACACTTATAAAAAGCTATCATTAGTGTAATAACTCTAAGTTGACAACTGTACACGCCAAATGTCAATTCTGTTTTTCTTTTTCTATGCAAGCTGTTGTCCATTATCCTTTTTCTGTGTATGTCATGTTTTAGTTAAACATTTTCTACAAAATGAAGTAATTAGTTCAGAAAGAGCTGTTTCTTTTGGATACAGAAATACAATAGGTTATGGGCCCAGTAATTCAGTAATGGTTTTACTGTGTTTGTGTTCAAAATAACGGCAGAGTATCCAAAAGATTTAGTTGAATAATTACCGGTAAAAATAAGAAAATGGCGGGAGTAATACTCAACCAACACTATGGAAGTATTAAACCTTTCAGTGTTAGTGGCTTTACTAACTGGGTATACAGAGTATAATTGATTCTTGAACAGAATGAAGTTTTGGATGTCTTAACAATAGATCAGCCAGAAGAATCAGGACTAATTGAAGTATTTCGAAAGAATGATGTAAAAGCGCGTAATATCATTGTCCAGTGCCTGGGAGACAACGTATTATAGATGATCAAAGAAAAGTATACAGCAATAGAAATGATGGATACCCTTCAGAGAACCTATCAGAAGACAGGTATTGTCACTCAAATACAATTGCAGAAAATGTTGAGGACACTGAGGAACAATGGTAAAACACCTTTGAATGAATACCTAATAGAATTTGAAAAGACGGTGACGGAATTAAAAGGGACTGGCGGAAAGATGGATAAAGTAGAAACCATCACACAGTTGTTAGGGAGCATGCCTGATAGTTACCAACCTATTGTAACGGCATTGGATTTTATATTATACGGAGATGATGCATAATCAGTACTGACTCCAGATTTTATTAAGAGTAAATTACTAACTGAAGAAGAGAGGCAAAAGAAAAACAAAAATGCAGGTAGTGAAGGGCATTCTCGAAACGTATTTTTCTCTCAAAAACAGCATACAGGCAGAAGACTGAATAATTACAAATTCCAAGGTAAGTGCTACAATTGTGGATGTGTTGGCCACAAAAGATTTCAGTGCCACCGTGGTAACCAGTTCAAAAATGGAAAAGCGAATGAGACTTAGACTTCGGAATATAGGATTGATAGAAGCGAAGAAGAAGAAGAGGCTGATGTTGCGTTTTTGACACACGAAACAATGGAAGATGGAGATCCAACTGTAAACAAATGTGTACAAATAAAGTTTATTGTTGACAGTGGGCTACATGCCATTTAGTTAGCAAAAAGTGCAGTGAATATTTGATAAATTGGAAACAAGTAAATCATTATATTGATGTAGCAAAATCAGGTGCTCAAGTGATAGCTTCAGTGCGAGGAGATCTAGTTTTAAAGTCAGAAAATGCAGTTAAAATTACTTTAAAAGTTGTCTTATTGTGTGAAGATTTAGATCATAATTTATTGTCTGTCAAAAAGATGGGAGAAGCAAATTTAAAAATTTGTTTTGAAAGTAGTAAGGTTAGTATTTTCAGATATAATATATGTATTCTTCAAGGTGAATTTGAAAATAATTTGTATTATGTTAAATTATTTCCTGAATGTAAAGATGTTCCATACTTAATAGACTCCACATTATTACATAGAAGGATGGGCCATTCAAGCAAATATCCTGCCAACACAATTTGCAAAACAAGTCTAGAGGGAAAACAATGTAGAAAAATATTCTAAAAATCATTACCTGCTGATATTAAAGGAAAAGGGCCTTTGCAAATTATTTCGTCAGATGTGTGTGGGAAAATTACACTTCCATCAAGA
Source organism: Galeruca laticollis (assembly GCA_963921935.1). Classification (NCBI taxonomy): domain Eukaryota; kingdom Metazoa; phylum Arthropoda; class Insecta; order Coleoptera; family Chrysomelidae; genus Galeruca; species Galeruca laticollis. The sequence continues at coordinate 200,310,301 of OY998175.1, read as the reverse complement.
GATGGCATGAATTACTTTTTGTCTTTTGTTGACCATTATACTCACTTTACCATGATATTTTTAATGAAAAGTAAATCTGAGATAGGGTTTTAAACATTTTAAAAGCTATGTTAATCGAGTTGAAAATCAAACAAATCAAAGAATTCAGATTATACGTTGTGATAATGGGGGGGAGTATACTTCACATGACTTTAAAAATTATTGCAAGGAAAAGGGAATAAATATTAAATATACTATTGCATACAATCCAGAGCAGAATGGAGTCTCTGAAAGAATAAATCGTACAATATTAGATATGGCTCGTAGTATGATTTTTTATGCTAATTTAGAAAAAGCTTTCTGGGGGGATGCGGCGGTAACAGCTACTTATTTAATTAATAGGTTAAAAAGTACCAGTATACCACAGGATTGCACGCCTGCTGAAATGTGGTATGGTAGTAAACCTAGCTTAGATAAAATTAGGGTATTCGGTTGCGAGGCATATGTACATGTACCAAAAGAGAACCGAACTGGTAAACTTGATGCACATTCAAAGAAAATGACCTAGTTGGTTACTGTAGTAATGGGTACAGACTTTATGATCACGAAAGAGATATAGTTGTATCCGCTAGATCTGTAATATTCAATGAAAATTATAACACCACTGAAGATTTAACGAAAACGGTTAATTTAGATTTAAATGATAATAATCAGAACAGGGAAAAAGGAATTCCTGAAATAAATGAAAATCTGGAAAATAGTGAAACAAGTCTGGATGAAAAAGAGAGGAATAATAAGTCTATAAGAAAAAGTAATAGGGAGAGACGAATGCCACACCACTTAGATGATTGCGAAGTAGAAATCATGATGGCCTTAACAGCTGGAGATTTGTCCTTGGATATTCCATGAACATATAAAGTAGCAATAAAAAATTACAAGGAGTGGAAAGAAGCCATTCAAGAAGAATTACAGTCATTAGTGAGAAATGAAACATGGGTAATGGAAACACCTCCACCAGATGTGAAAATAATTGATTTTAGGTGGGTTTTTTCTGAAAAGCTAATGGATGGAGAAATAAAAAAAGCGCTAGGCTAGTGGCGAAGGGTTATCAATAGCCTGTTATGGAAGATGAAGAACTATATGCTCCTGTTGCGAGAATGATGACTCGAGTTCTACTTGCACTAGCAGTAGAATATGATTTAAAGATATTTCAGTTAGATGTACACTCGGAATTTTTGAAAAGTAATTTAAATGAAATAATCTATATGAAACCTTCTGACGGCTTGGAGGGTTATACTCCAAACAAAGTATGTAAACTTGTAAAAGCTTTATACGGTTTAAGACAAAGCCCAAAATGCTGGAACAATTTCATTAATGAACACTCAATGGATTTAGGTCTGCAACGGTCAAAAGTAGATCCTTGTTTATACTATACTGAAAACACATTTATGCTTATATGGGTAGATAATTTTACCTTATTGTCATGTTCAGATTGAGAAGTAGAAACAATTGAGAACAGTTTAATATCCAAAATGGAGATCCGTGAGTTGAGTAATAATAATAAATTATTGTTTTTAGGGTTAGAAATAATCATACAACCAAATAAAATTTTTATTTCACAAAAATAGTTAATAATCGAAATTCTTAAAAGATTTAATATGGATAACTGTAGGGTGTCAAAAATTCCTATACAAACTAAGATTGATTTGAAAAAAAGTACTGATGGTAATAATTTTAAGGAACCTTATAAGGAGCTGATAGAGAGCTTAATGTATATTATGCTTGGTTTACGCTATCATATATGTTTTAGTATTGGATATCTGAGTAGATTTCAAAGCTGTTCTAATAATGAGCATTGGGGTCAGCTGAAGAATGTACTTAGCTATCTAAAAGGTACTGAGAACTATGGCTTAATATATAAAAAGACTAATGGTAGACGAATTAATGACTTTGCTGCTGATTCAAATGACAGGAAGAGTACAACCGAATTTGTTATAAAAATAAATAAAAATACAATTTTATGGAATTCTAAAAAACAATCAATAGTTGCTTTGTCAAGTAGTGAAGCAAAGTATGTGTCACTATCATCCTGTTGCACTGAGTGCATATTTCTGGGAAATTTACTTCACAATATTCAGATAAATGTTTTTCCTATAACCATTTATGAAGACAATCAATCTGCTATAAAAATGGCCCATATCTTGGAAACTAAGAGATCAAAGCACATTGATGTAAAACAGCTCTACCTGAAAGTAAGTTTGTAAAATTTCGGCTGCTTTTATAGATTGATATATGTTTTTAAACTTATCAATCTTGTGGTTTATTTCAATAGATTTTTTTAAATTTATATTTTTTATTGTGTTATACTCCAGTAGTTGTGTATTTTTGTTGAGTTGAGGGGGTATGTTGAATATACAATCCAACACTTATGCAAAGCTATCATTAGTGTAATAACCCTAAATTGATAACTGTACACGCCAAATGTCAATTCTGTTTTTCTTTTTCTATGCAAGTTGTTGTCCATCATCCTTTTGTTATGTATGTCACGTTTTAGTTAAACATTTTCTACTAAATAAAGTAATTAGTTCAGAAAGAGTTGTTTCTTTTGGATACTGAAATACATAAGGCGTCGATTTTGTAGACTACATATTCCAAGTTGAGATCTGAACTCACCGCGCGCAAAAATGTCGATATCAAGAAGTACACCATGATTTTGGCTTGGATGAAGAGACGATCAGCAGGATATCATGCAAAAAAATCGGAGATTTTGACGAAGGAGAATGTAGAAAGATTTATAAAAGAGGCCGAAGACGAAATATTTCTATTTGAAACGACTTAATTTACGATATGTTTATAATTTATTATCAAATAAATTTGTTCCTTAGGTCGCAATGATAATAGGGACTGCGGGAGCATGCAGGAAAGCTGAACTGACGTTCCTATGAGAAGATAACACATTTGATGAAGGCACCTTTTTTGAAATTACAATTCCAGAAAGCAAAACACACGTTATTCGCGAATTTGTGCCGGAAATAATGCTGGTGTCAATCTTGTTGACCTCCTCAAGAAGTATAGAAATATTAGAACTCCTGCTGTAAAGCACGACAGATTTTTTGTGCGATATTATAATGAAAATGTGGCATACAACCCGTGGGCATAAATACCATTGGAAAATTACCAGCAAAGATTGCTCTGTACCTGAGTCTACCTAATGCTAAAGGATACACAGGACATAGTTTCAGACGCTCGTCAACGTCTCTCCTGGCAGACTCAGGAGCGGACATTCTGAAAATAAAGCAAGACGGAGGATGGAAATCCAACAGTGTAGCCGAAGGCTCTGTTGAGAGTTCATTAGAAAATAATAGAAGACTTTCAGAAAACATTCTGGGCCAAGCCCCTGGCACACATGTAGATATCAAAGCTTCAAATGAAATTAACATTAGACAAGGAGTCCAAGAGAATATTCACCCAGAACTTACCTTAAATAACTGTGTCTTTAATAATGTTGTTTTTAATGTTTATAAAAGTTAAAATACCATTGAATTAGAATGATGAGTTAATTGTCAGTCTAAATAATGAAATAATTGTCAGTTTTTACAGTAATTGATAAATTATGCTTTGAAACTTAAAGAGTTACGTAAAGTTCTCACATAACTAGTTTTCATAACTGATATATGGACGGTGTTATGCAAAAACTGTCTAACCCACACAGAGTTACTTTGGAGATAAGTAGATTTAAAGATTACAATGACTTAAAAAATGGCGGGTTGTGAAAAAAATCGATTTTTTTCATAGCTTAAGAAAAACTAATAAAACACTTCAAGCATTAGCTTTTTAACAAAAGTTGGCAAAACTTGACAAGTATTACAGATGTGGATAGTCAGGCGGTATATTCTACAGTCTATGTTATGTCGATAGAAACTCCCTCTACATCAGTGGAATTAGAGAAAAAAATGACAAGTAAGTTGATATTTAAGCACCAGTATATGGATCAAGATGAGGACGATTTTGTTAGGTTTTATTTACTTGTTACAAATCTCATATTCTGGATTCAATAAGACAAACAATTGAAATTGAAATGGAACAAAGTTGTGAAACTGTGCTTTGTCCAAGGAAATGATAGACATGTCTAATTATTAGAATATGCATATTTATTTTGAATTGAATAATTAAAAAGAATATACACTCACTTTCAAAAGTATTGCACCCCCCTGTATCTTAGCGAAATATGTAGAAATAAATATTCTATATAAGTATTTTGCTGATAAGAAGAACTTGTTTACACTATACCTCAAAAAACGTGTTTTGGATCGTGTAAATCCCGATCAGGTGAAAAATGCCTGTTTCTTCTTATCAGTTTATATTGTTAGTTGGTACGAATAAGTTGTATAAACGTTAAAAATGCCTAGAAATGAGTTGTCTGCTTTTGATAGGACTCGAATTATTGCTCTGTGGCAAGAAGGGTTGTCTCGTCACCAGATAGCCAATAGGCTAAATTTTGTGAGATCTACGGTTAGCAGGACCATTAGACGCTATGAAGAGACTGGGGATGTGAATAGTAGGCCTCGAACTGGCCGACCTACTGTTAGTACTAGACGAGAAGATAGGTATATTGCTCAATTAGCTCGCAGAGAACGATCAGTCACTGTACCAGTACTAAGATCTCAATTCCAGAGAACGTTTAATCGCGTGATCTCGACCGCAACAATCCGTCGAAGAGTTTTGGCGTCAGGATTGAGGCGCAGAAGGCCTTTAAGGGTGCCTTTGTTAACTGCTCGTCACCGATGCTGCTCGATTGCAGTGGGCAAGAGCTCATCAACATTGGTTATTGCCAGAATGGAGGAACGTTCTTTTCTCAGATGAGTCCAGGTTTGGATTAGTGAGTGATGACTATCGGAAAAGGGTTGGGAGGGAGACAGGAGGACAGAATAGACTAGCAACTGCCGCAAATGTTTTGGGGTGGTATCAGATTTAATGGGAGAACACAACTCCTTCATATTCCAGGAACAATGACCGGTGCATATTACCTGCAAAACATCATTAATGCTATCGTTCAACCATTACGTAATGCAATCGGAGCCCAGTTCATCTTTATAGACGATAATGCCAGACCCCATCGCACCAGAGCCGTTCAACAAGCCTTGGAAAACGGAAACATTGCAAGATTGGAATGGCCGGCAATGTCCCCTGACCTGAATCCCATGTGTGGGATCATGTCTCAAGAGCCATTTTTAACCAAAATAACCCTCCAAGAAACACGCTAGAGCTTATTGTTGCGGTTACAGAGGAATGGGACAACATTCCACAGGCAGTGATTAATAATTTGATTATTGGCATGCATAGACGCGTTGATGCATTGATAAGAAGTAGAGGTGGAAATACTAAGTACTAAATTTATTATAACATTCATCCTTTTTCCGTTTTTTTCTGAAAATATTATTTTTGTATTTTCAAATTTTTCCATTTCAATTTTAATTTTCTGTTAAACCAACCTATGTTATTCCAGTAAATAAATTTGTACAATTTTAATGTATGGTTTTAATTAATATTTAACATGATGGGATTAAAATTAAGAAAAAAATAGATATAATCCCAATATAGGGGGGGTGCAAGACTTCTGAAAGTGAGTGTATAAATATGTAAATAAATATTATAAAAAGTCAAAACTAACATTGGATATTTATGACAAATTATCCCATCCAGAAACACGCTAGAGCTTATTGTTGCGGTTACAGAGGAATGGGACAACATTCCACAGGCAGTGATTAATAATTTGATTATTGGCATGCATAGACGCGTTGATGCATTGATAAGAAGTAGAGGTGGAAATACTTAGTACTAAATTTATTATAACATTCATCCTTTTTCCGTTTTTTTCTGAAAATATTATTTTTATATTTTCAAATTTTTCCATTTCAATTTTAATTTTCTGTTAAACCAACCTATGTTATTCCAGTAAATAAATTTGTACGATTTTAATGTATGGTTTTAATTAATATTTAACATGATGGGATTAAAATTAAGAAAAAAATAGATATAATCCCAATATAGGGGGGGGGTGCAAGACTTCTGAAAGTGAGTGTATAAATATGTAAATAAATATTATAAAAAGTCAAAACTAACATTGGATATTTATGACAAATTATCCCATCCAGAAAAGTGCTTACACCAAAATTGTTAGTAAAATTTCTCACAATAATGTTTCAATTGAAAAAATTAATTGTCTTTACTGTTGTTATTAAATGGTGCCCGAATTCTGTGACTAAGTTACACTGCTTTGTGACAAGTTTAATAGAATTATTATTAACATAATTATTTTGTATTTTAGATTAAGCACTAGACTGCGAAGGAAAGAATTCTTTGATTATGTCCTAACTAGACCTTTCAACCAGGATGCATTGGAAAACTTTTTTGGGCCAAACGAAAATGATCGATGGATAAAATAGCGGCAGGTAAAGATTCCAAATTTATAAAATATATGGATGTTCATGGAAATATGACTTGCGAAATCCCTTTAAAGATACAAACACAAAACAATTATACAATGTATAATTTATTACATTTTTAATTGATTATGTACCTATCTGCTTTTACCTACTAAAATAAATATAAGCAATATATTTTTTTTATTTATATCCTTATTTACGCTGATACAAATATTATACCTACATGATGTTTATAGTATTGAAAATAACTTCTAGACAACCACTAAGTTCACAATTTTAAAATCAAGTCACAAAATTACATTGACATCTATTATAGGTTTCATTAGCAACGCAGGTCTAATTGTCGCTGTAAGTACAACATAGCCTACTAGTTTCAAAATTCAAATTTCACATAGATAATTTTCTGACTTGAATATTGTAATATTATTTTTCAATATCCAATCGTCGTTTTTCCCGCCACAGAAAAAAAAATTGTATTATACATGGGAAAAATACTAGATTTTAGCAACCTCCAGCTAAAATTTAGTACTTTTTTCCCATTTACCTTTTACCCTTAAAGAAATACTGATTTATGTTATCTTTAAGTAGTGTATTTTAGGTTTGAGACCATAGTAAAAAAACGGTTTTACATCAGGATTAGTCTAGTATCAGTTATATTAATATAAACGGCAGTGTAAAATTCTACTTATTCAAATTTTCCTCTTTTTTTCATTATTTAAATGCCCCGCCATCTACACTAGCGCGTGCAGCGGACGGGCCCAGTACTACTAATTTGGTTTCGTTAATCAGTACAGGAGTTATTCTGCTAGGGGGGGGGGGTGTGCCGTGAATGAACTATCCCACTTGTGGGTTAGATCACTATTGATTATTTTGGATCCTCTCTTTGTTTAGAATTTGTTGGTTAGGATATTGTGTCATAGGTGGCATTAGATTCGCAAACGGGGTTAAATCATTTTTGTTTGTTATAGTAGACCCTCCTAAGAAACATTTTTCAATAATAATCTGATTTTTAAAAATTTGTAGGTTAGACGGTTTTTGCATTACACCGTCCATATGAAGGTTATGAAAAATGTGACGTTTCCCAATGTCAAGGAGTGACTTAAAGTGTCACATTTGATATCGGAATTAGAAAAAAGTAATTTACGACTCCATGACGAGCCATAGGCAAGTCCTTGAAGTTTGGAGAGACTTAATTGCCGGTCCTTAACGTTATTTTCTGGGAGAAAAATTATCCATAGAGGGTATATGTTCTTATAAAATACCATTTTCAAGAGTTAAAATCAAAATTACCGGTTTGAGTTTTTGAAAAATAATATAATTCTCATCCGTACTTTGAACTTTTTCTTACAATCTCAACGGAGTTCATTCGTTTGGATTTAATGAATAGCTTTGAGGTGGGCAAATAAAGAGTGCAGAGGTCCTCATGGAAGAATAAATGCCTGAAGGACATTCATAATTTTCAATAATTAAGTAGGAAAGTATTGAAAGGGGGCGCGACTACTGCGGTCGGCTGTTCTGTTTTCTAATTCCTTTATTCAAACATCTCTTGACGTTTCGAGGGGAATAAAAGACGTTAATTAAATTACAACTCATGGTATGAGCAATGTGTAATGTTAGCGATGCATTAAGCTGTAGGAAAAAGTAATTATTATTCATTAATTTTCCACGAAAGCGGTTAGATTTTGAATTATGTTGGATGTTTTTTTTGCGGATTGTGTTTAAAATGGCTCCACAATTGTACATTATACAAGGTGGTCCAGAATTATGTACATTAATTAGGTACACAACGATGAAATAAAACGATTTAATGTGTTTAAAACTTCATTATATTTGGACTAATGTTCAATTTAAATTTGTAACGCGTCGCTAACACATTAGGTTTATCAAACGACTGAAGGTATAATAATTTTTTCTTCAATTCTACGAATATTAACAAAAGTATTGAACAAGTTTACTTGGAAATTCATTCACTACAATCATTCCTAAACTATCTTCTAGGTTAATAGATTTAATAAGGGAGAATGGTTGATATATATTTGGTCGTTAAGGAGGTTATTTATTTTAAGTGCTTCTAAGAGATTTAGGGTCTACATGTGAAATTTCAATATTTGGATCAAAAGTATGTTGGCTTATAACGAGACTTTTTCTCACTATAATACCTACCTCAGTGTTCGTTTAGATCCCCAGTAGACCAATCTGTGCTCGCTAGTCGACTAGCTTCGAGTCGAAGAAGGGGTGGATTCTTCTATATTTATGACGGATTTAAAAATAGGTCGCCAGAGAATTATACACCCAAGACTCCTTTAATCTAACCCCCAACTCCTCAGAGGGTTAATACTCTTTTCCACACTTTAGGTAGAACGCACACGACAGACTATCGGCGAACGACTAATGTGTAGGTTAAAATGCAGAATCATGCCTGTAATTCAGTAACGCACATGACCTTCTAAAAAGACGGACCGACAAAAAAGTTGTAGCATGATTCATTTTTGGATCGACCCGACAGCCGGTGGGGCAAATAAAGATATAGGTTTTGTTTGTTACAAAGCACACGACCGTTAGTTTAGTCGATAGCTGTTGGGTGCGTAGTGCTCTTGAAAATGGAAATAGATATTGAAAAACGTATCTGCGAGATACAGAAAAGACGACATTTATATGACACAACAGCTCAATATTCGGACAGAAACGTAAAGAAAAAACTTTGGCAGGAAGTATGTGTACAACTAATAGCAGATTGGGATAAACTGGAAATTCAGGATAAAATAAAACCAGGTAAGTTTCTTATGTCGCATATATTAAAACTTAAATTTTATCGTATTGCCATGAGAGTGACCCTTGCGGAGACGTGAAGTATGTAGCAAAATAATCTCTAGCATATAATCCTTCTGTTGTGCCCCGTACGCATTGAGCCGGTAGCTTGTCAAGTGACTCTTGATACAACAAGTCCTCAAACTTATATCCATCCCTTTTGCGTACGAAGTTATGAAGAACACATCCAAAAAAAATGGTCATCTCTGCGGGATTGCTTTCGGCGAGAACTCGCTCAGCAAAAGAAAACACCTTCCGGAAGTGCTGCTAAGAAACGCAGGAAGTACATTTACTTTGATCAGTTGCTCTTCTTGCTACCTTTCAAGCAATTAACGCAAACTTCTTCTTCATTAGACAATGAACAAGATATACCATCGCAACAAAACAATGCGGATGAGTCTCAGCTTGATCACGCCGTAAGGCCCTCCGAAAGTGAACCATCCCTGATATCTCCGATCCCACACAAAAAGAAAAAAACGCAAAAAAACTATGATGAAGAAATACTGCAGGTTCTAAAAGAAAGCAACAAGGGACCAACCCAAGCAGAAATATGGGCTTTGGTAAAGGAAAGCAATAAAAAGAAAGACTTGGATGAAGATGAGTTATTTTTAATGTCCCTGTTACCAGCATTAAAAAAATATGACGAAGAGAAAAAGTATTTCTTAAGAATCGAATTTATGAATACAATTCTTAGGTTTGATAGGACCCACAGACAAAGTGTTACAACAGAGACATCATTTCAACATTCCGAATTTACGTTGCAAAATTCTACTGTTTCATATCAGTTTCAAAGTGATGGAATAGCAAATCATGGAGATAGACGATATGGATATTATACGGCTCCGCAAACAAATATTGCAACAAACTCTTGGGTCCAACGATGCAACCAGACTTCCACTGCTTTACCGAATGAACAAGTACAACATACAATCAATTCCCCCTTGGAGTCGCCAGGTTCATACATGTCTGACAGGTATGGACACGACTCGGACTTGCTTTCGCTAGGGAATGATGAAGACATGTTATCTCCAGGTTCCAAAGATCTGCCATAAATGTTATAACCTTTATTAATACCTAATATTACGTAAACTAATAAAAGTATCAAACAGTAAAGTGTTCTTACCTTAATGTAACTGATAATCTCTCCTCAAGCGAAATACACTTCCTCATATTAGTATCTTGGAACGATAATTGTGTTTTCAAGACCGCCAACAGCTCATTAAAAGAATTCAAGGACATTCTATGATAATTAAAAAACGTATATGTGTGTTCCTGTAGAGACTGAAAAAGGGTATGGAATTGGCCTTTTAATAAACGCTGAGTAATTACTGGATGCGCCCAAAATGCTCTATTTTCCCTTTTTTTTTCTTCGGTGTCTTAGTAATACCGCAACACATCTCAACGTCTGACTATTCATTTTTCATTAACAATCGTCGACTAACTAAACGTTCATATGCGTTGTTCACCTACTTGTCGGTCGACTGTCGGCCGTCTGTTTACCCTCCCGACAAATAAGTAGCTGAGCGACAGTCTGTCGTGTGCGTTCTACCTTAAGGTTTTTGTCAGGTAAGATTTTAAAATTAAAACAGCAAATATTACCTGTATCTGATTTATTACTGGACCTAGTGTCTCTTTTCCAAGTTAACAAGGAATTACAAGTCACAATTTATAATAAACAAAAACCTGAACCCAGCTGAACTATGAGCTAAAGGCTAAAGGATCTTACAATTCAGATAGAATTATTAATCAAACATTCAAAGGAAACAGTCAGTTACATGTTCGTGTACAAATGTTCAAAAAAATATAGAATAATGACGCTAATAGTCTATCATCAAGCGAACCAAAGAGCAGACAATTTCAAATTCATATATTAATAATTGAATAGATGAGACTTTTACTTGATTAAGATCCATACTGAACGATGAAAATATAACAATTTAATTTGTTTAAAACTTTAAATTTATTTAAACTAATGTTCAATTTAAACTGGTTGACGCGTTTCACCAACACAGTAGCTTTCTCAAAACGAATGAAGTTAAAATTTAAAAATGTTTCAATATATACAGTGCATATATACACAATTCTATTATACTTATGTTAAGAAAGGAATTGAAAGAAATTACCTGGAAATTCATTCACTACATACCTGAGCTATTTTCTAGTAAAAAGGTTTAATAAAGGAGAGTTATTGATATCTATTTGGTCGGTAAGAAGGTTACCTGAATATTTATTTTTGTTTATCTCAAGAGCCTCTAATAAATTTAAACTGAAGGATTTAGCGACTACATGTAAAATTTCAAAATTTGGGTCGAAAATGTGTTGGTATTCTAATAAATGATTTGAATAGTTTGAATCTAATTTTTAGTTGTCATAGCTACGTTTGTGTTCCGAAATTCTAGTTTTGAAATTTCTAAAAGTTCTACCGATATAAATTTTATCACAGTTGTTATTACCACATTTTAATTTATAAACTCCTGATTTTTTTAATTTTGGAGATTTAGATTTGTTATTTTTAACGAGTTTGGATAAATTGTAATCAGTTTTAAAGCAAGTATTCATGTCTAAAGTTTATAAAAATGATTTAATTTTTAAAGATGGTGTTCTGAAGTATGGTTAGCTTTTAAATTGTTTATTGTTATTTTTATCAGAACGGAATACTTGTTCTAAAGTCTGTTTTCGTATCTTTTTATTTATGATATTGTCAATTAAATTAGGATCGTAATTATTATTAACTGCTATTTGTTTTATGATATTTAATTCTTCGTTATAATTATTAGTATTTAATGGGACTGTTAAGAGTCTGTGTATCATACTATTAAAAGCTGCTAGTTTATGACGGAATGGGTGGACAGAACTATTAGGAATTGTAATATCTGTGTGATGGTTTATGAAATATAGTAAAATCATGTTTGAAATTGAAATTGTAAGGTCTAAAAAGTTTATAGACTTATTGTGTTAAAGCTCTACGGTAAATTTGATATTATTGCGAAAGTTTGTGTAAGTAATGGAGCTGTCTAATTGTCTATTTGTACCGGTATCGGTGCCAGTACATAAGTTTTTCACTAAGGGGGTGTTTATGAATTATTTTTTCTATATTATCCATTAAAATTTCTGCTGGTAGGGGGCTGAGGGGGTTGCCCATAATCAAACCATCTTTACTGCTATAAACTTCTCCATTAAAATGAAAATAATTTTGATTCAAACACACTTTGAATAAAGTAATGATATCAGAGTGTATTATAGGAGTATTTATGCACTGTACAGGGTGTCCCAAATTGGTGTGTTTTGCAGGGTATCTCGTAAACTAAAAGAGATAGAAGAAAAGCAGTTAATATGTTATGACTTATTTTTTTGTTAAAGTAACGATAGCCTAATTAAATCTTTAGTAACTCCCTGCAGTTGGAAGATACAGGGCGATTATTGAAAACTGTCGAAAACTACAAAGTACTATAATTTCTTAATTAAGAAAAATATAAAAAAACGTTATGAAAACTTTCGATAGATATAATATTAAAGAGGTCAGTGGCGCACAGAATTTTTTTGTTTGGGGGCTCACTAAGGAAATATAATGCAAACTTATGTTTTTTTAATGGGACACCCTGTATATTTTGACGTTTTTCGTTTTCTTTTTTAATTCTCATTCACCTGATATGACATAGTATATATCCTTCCTCAATGGTTGGAGCTACAGTGCAAATAAACCATTTATGGATGTTATCATGTGAAACACTCTTAAAAAATTGAACACTCAGTAACGAAATTTAACATTCTATTACAAGGATACTGATGGGTGACAATTTTATTTATCAAAATTATAATTAATAAAAAATAAAACCAGACTAAAAAATAAAAACAATAAACTTATGAAACAACAAGAAATATTGTAACAACTAATCTACCTATAACTAATTTTATTAGAATGTAAAAATTACATTAAATGTTCAAAATGTCCTCCGTTTTCATTGATTAAAAAGTTTTTCGTTTAAATAATCTTCAACCAATTCAGCATTACCAAAAATAAAATCAGTGAACAGTGAAACAAAGTAGGTAAATATAGCTGATTATTGATTTTAAGTACCTATATTATTATTTTGAAATTATTGAATCCGTTTTTTGGTAAATAACATCACGAAATAAGATGTCTGTATTTTTTTACCGATTTTACTTTCATTTCTAATTATGTTTAACCCGATATGTTGTTATATTTTAGTTTGTTTACCTCAATTGACATGATTGAATGTTCATTTCATCAAGTAGGCTTTGGTCCTCTTACCATTGAAAATAAAACAAAACCTGTGTTACCTGTCAGAATTAATTTCACGACGTGCAGTCTTGTCAACAACATGAATTTTGAAAATTATGAAAAATATGATATGCATGTGGCATATATTGAATATCAAAAGAATGTTATTGATGCGTCTGAATTATATTTTCAACGATATCCAGAAAGAAGGCAACCTGACAAGAATTTTTAAAAAACTCGATTCAAATTTAAACGAGTATGTATGTTTTGTGAAACCACGGCGTAAGTACGAAAAGAATCATGAAGAAAGAGAGGTAAATACGTTGGGATATATCCAAGCACATCATGAATCTTCTCTACGTCAAATTAAAAATGAAATAGGTGTTCCAAAAACTACTGCAGGAAGGATTTTAAAGAAATATAAATTTAGGCCTTATCGGACATCCGTCCGTCAAAAATTATACCCAAACGATTTTTTGAGAAGAACACAATTTGCACAGTAGTATATAGGAATATGTAATGAACATCCAAATTTTTATTCAAAGGTAATATTTAGCGATGAAGCTCGCATAAGCAGTGCAGGAATATTTAACAGACATAATGAACTATATTGGAACGACTCAAATCCACATTTAGTTCAGGGGATCAGGAGACAAGGCAGATTCGGCTTTAACGTTAGTTGTTTTGTCAAACATAATAAATCAGTTTATCATATATTTGATGATAAACCAACTGCTGCCGGATATATAGATATCTTGGAAATAAACTTACACCAACTTTTGGAAGAGGAAGTGTTGGCTGATAGGGACACATTTTGGTTCCAACAAGATGGAGCACCTGTCCATTGGAGATTATTTAAACGAAAAATTTCCTAATCGGTGGATTGGTACTTTTGGACCGGTTAGGTGGCCCCCTCGTTCTCCGGAAGTAAATCCTCCTGATTTTTTTATTTGGGGATTTTAAAAAAATAATATTTACAAGACTAACTTCTAGAGTAGGGAAGATTTATTACAAAATATTCATGCCGCATTTAGAAAAATAAAGCCAGTGCACATTCTCAATTGTGTAAGATCAGTAAGAAAAATGTGTCAATTATTATTACAACAAAACGGAGGACATTTTGAACATTTAATGTAATTTTTACATTCTAATAAAATTAGTTATAGGTAGATTAGTTGTTACAATATTTCTTGTTGTTTTATAAGTTTATTGTTTTTATTTTTTTAATCTGGTTTAATTTTTTATTAATTATAATTTTGATAAATAAAATTGTCACCCATCAGTTACCGAGTGTTCAATTTTTTAAGGGTGTTTCACATGATAACATCCATAAATGGTTTATTTGCACTGTAGCTCCAACCATTGAAAATGGATATATAATATGTCATATCAGGTGAATGAGAATTAAAAAAGAAAACGAAAAACGTCAAAATATACAGGGTGTCCCATTTAAAAAAACATAAGTTTGCATTATATTTCCTTAGTGAGCCCCCTAACAAAAAAATTCTGTGCGCCACTGAACTCTTTAATATTATATATATCGAAAGTTTTCATAACGTTTTTTTATATTTTTCTTAATTAAGAAGTTATAGTACTTTGTAGTTTTCGACAGTTTTCAATAATCGACCTGTATCTTCCAACTGCAGGGAGTTACTAAAGATTTAATAAGGCTATCGTTACTTTAACAAAAAAAGAAGTCATAACATATTAACTGCTTTTCTTCTATCTCTTTTAGTTTACGAGATACCCGGCAAAACACACCAATTTGGGACACCCTGTATATATTGAAACATTTTTAAATTATTCCTTAATTCGTTTTGAGTCAGCTACTGTGTTAGTGAAATGCGTCAACCAGTTTACAATGAACATTAGTTCAAATAAATGAAGTTTTAAACAAATTAAATTGTTTTATTTCATAGTTCATATATTAATAGCTGATATCCAGACCGAATGACGATTACCGTTAAAAATATTGGTATACCAAAAAAATGTATAAAATACAAAAACTATAAAATATATGTAAGGCGTATATTCAAGGTACGTACCGTTTGTATACTAGTACCTTAAAAATTTATTAAGTTTATCTATTTAACCAAAGATAATCTTCTACAAATGTATATAAAAAAGTGAAGAAATGAATAAAATTATTGAAAAGAACCAAAATGTATATAAAAAAATGAAAAGGTAATTAATTAAAAAAAAGTAGTAAAAACTTTAAACGCTGAATACGATTGTTCAAAAAAATAATTCACAAAATTTACTAATTAATAAACAAAATGAAAGAATAATAATTTTACAGCTAGTTACGGGACACAGTAGTCGAATCCCTCGATGAAGGCGATTCTTAAACGCCAGCCCTCCTGGTATTCCTCCAGTTGGGTAGGAAATCAAGCCTTCGGATAAATCCCAGTTATACTACGCTTCCAAGGCCTGCAATAGTGGCCCAGTTTGAGGGTAAAAGAAAAAAAAAAGGTAACGAAAACCCCCTATATGGAAAAGTAACAAATTAGCCTACGATATAAGCTCTAAACAGAATTTTTGGCGTTGGACGAGACGAGAATTTGCTTGATAATTAATGGCTACTTCGGTGGTGATGGCCGCCGGCAGGTAGGTTTTACTATGTACCTCCACTTGCCAGGGCAATTCTCATAGGACTATAGTCCATAGTCGACACTCGACAGTCGAAATTCTGTACAGTGACTCACCACCCCCTAGAAATCAATGTATCCTAAGCGGTGTTGCCAGATATATTCTAGCGATAGGTAATTGATTACACAAATATCAATAAAATCCATATATTTTAGTTATTTTCTTATACTTGTAACAAACATCTATGCGAATATCAATTCAATATATTGATTATATATTTCAAATAGACGAGCTGTGCATAGGCACAGCTAGTCTGTTTGAATATTTTATTAAAAAAATATTATTTGCGAGAATTTTGGCGTACGTGACAACGTCGAAGACTTACTTACTTGTGAAAAAAGACAGCTTGATGCAGCGATGTGTACAAGATAGGGAGGACAGAATGGGACACCTGCATAATTTATTCAGTATGTCTAGTATTTATAGAAGTAACACTGTAATCGTTTTGGTATTTTATTAATTTGTATTCTTTGTGTTTTTATTGGATTAGTTACAACTTTTTGTTTTTTTGTACGTTGTAAATCAGGGTTACTTATTATTGTTTGTTAACAATAATGGCCGAATGTAGTGGTGTTAGCGACAAGAAATGGCGTCGTCCAAATTTATTAAGAGAATAGAAAATGATTATTTTAAATGTTTATGAAGGGTTACGTACCAGGGATAAACAATTAGGCGTTAGCGATACTGTGGCTCTGTGCAGTTATTTAACAAAAGTTTCAGAGAGTACCATATACAAAATTTTGAGAAATGTACAAGAAGGGACGTTGACAAGAGAAGGAAATCAAAATTGTAAGCAGGAAACTAGAGGAAGAAAGAAAATTGTTTTGGACGACCAAACACGTAACGCTGTACGTAGACTGACTCATTATTTTTATTTTAAAACTGAAATTCCCACATCAACAAAAATGAGTAAAGCTATAGAAGCAGATGCAACGTTACCAAACATCAGCAATAAAGTTTTAAGGAGGACTTTAATACTAATAAACTTTCGTTGCCTGAAGAGAAGCAAAAAAAGTGCTTTAGTCGATCGATATGAAATTTTTCAATAGCAGAGAAACTATTCAAAGAAGATACTACAGTTTCGTAATGAAAGAAGACAAATTTATTATCTTGACAAAACTTGGGTTAACGAAGGTCACAGTGTATCAAAAGTATGGCAGGACTTGAATATCCAAAGCAGTCGACAAGCCTTTATGGAGGGTTGGTCTACCGGTTTGAAAGTTCCTTCTGGAAAAGGGCGCAGACTCATTATTGCACATATCAGCAGCGAAGAAGGATTTGTGAAAGGAGGCTTATTGACATTCAAGTCAAAAAAATCTGGTGATTACCATGAAGAGATGGATGGTAACAGATTTGAAGCATCGTTTAAGTCAATATTAATAAAAGTGGCTCCCGGTTCGGTAATAGTTATGGATAATGCTTCATACCACAGTCGCCGTCTGGAGCACATACCTACTTCTGCTAGCCGCAAGAGTGTTGTAATGGATTGGTTGACAAGTAAACGTATTCCGCACGGAGAAACAATGCTAAAAGCTAAATTATTATCCCTGGTGTAGTAATATAGAGCCAATTATATAAAATATATAGTTGATGAAATGGCAAAAGAATTTACCGTTTCAGTTCTTAGACTTCCGCCCTACCAGTGCGAATTACACTCAATAGAGCTTATTTGGGCCGAAGTGAAAAACTATGCTGCACGAAAAACCAAACATTCAAAATGGTTGACGTTAAAAAACTGTTTGACGATGCTTTAGAGACTGTTACTGCTGATACTTGGCAAAAATGTATTTAGCACGTATATAAAGAAGAAATGAGGTTTTGGAATTTAGACATACGTATTGAAGTGGTGACGACTGAACCATTTATTGTAGAACTACAAAAAGAAAGTATTAACTCGTTTTCTGAGGAGTTATCGGAGAGTGACAGTGACGCCAGTTAATTTTTTGAGTGGTTTTACAGACAATCATTAGCGGTAAGTAATCTTTGCTTTTAAAATTAGCATTGATATTAGTTATACATTCAGTTTTGTTATTGTCCCCTTATGAATGACATCCCAGTATTTACGGCTAAAAAAAATTGTATCGTTTGGATGTAACTTCGTATGCTACAGGAGACTCGCTCGTGAATTAATTACCATAATTACATGATCGTTGCATAAAACGTTATTATGATCTACCTATACACCTCATTATAGCTCATCCTTAAAAAGGAATATTATTTTGGATAACACCATGTATACATATACATAATGATACCTACCATAATTATTTCGTATTTCTGTTCTCTCAAATTTAAACGCCAGAGCTAACAAGAACATTTTCTATTAATTTTTTATTTAGGACTATTAAGAACCCTTAAAAAATGATGCGTTCATGAAGTTCGCTTCTGCAACTGATTTTATGGACAGTGAGAGCGATGAGTCACTGTATAGAATTTCGACCTACGAAGATTACAAGAAGCAGTCTAGCAGTGGATCTAATACCTAGAAAATGAAGAAGGGCCAGGATAACCTTCTTACCAAAAATAGGGAAAAAGTATGGGACTGATCCCCGATCTTTTAGACCCATCTCTCTAACATCGTTTCTACTCAAAACGATGGATAAAGTAGTGGATAACTATATAAGAACGGGTCGGTCAACTGAGATAGCTCTGTATCAGCTAACCGAAGTTATCCAGAGAACTCTGAACAACAAAGAAATCGCAATGTACGCATTCCTGGATATATCTGGGGCCTTTGATAACACAACGCATGTGTCTGTCAAAAAAACACTAAAAAGGCGAGGAGTGAATGAAACCATTGTAAAATGGATGTATGAGTTGTTGACGACGAGAATGGCTGATACACAGGTGGGGAATCAAACCTCCTCAGTTAAAGCCACTCGCGGGACACCTCAAAGGGGAGTGGTATATCCCCTTCTATGGAGCCTCGTAGTAGATGAGTCGCTCTACAGGCTAATGAAGCTTGGATTCGAATGTATGGGCTATGCTGATGACATAGTTCTAATAGTCAGGGGCAAGTACGAGGGCACCTTGTGTGATTTATTACAAAAGGGCCTCAGAATCATTGAGCAATGGTGCTTGTCAGTGGAGCTGAACATTAACCCAAACAAGACCATAGTTATCCCATTTATCCGGAAAAGATCACTTCCAGCCATGAAACCCCTATCTTCAAACGGGGAAAACATAGAATGGAAATCAGAAGTTAAATATCTAGTCTAGGGATAACCCTAGGCAGTAAGCTTTTACAGTATTTGAGAATAGGAATGTAGTTTACATTCCTATTCTCAAATACTTATTTCAAGTTATTACCCAAAGAATTAATTCCCACCTCGAGCTTAATTTGCAATATGCGCGACAGGTACCTATGGTGAATATTGATTTTTTGAGAAGTAGGAAAGCGATTTAGTCACTATAGTAAGAGAGAGACAGGTGTATAAATACTGGTGGGACACTTCATAGCGAAGTATCTTGAAAATAAAAATGAATTTATAGAGCTCTCTCCAACTTCCAACCTGGAACGAAAAGGATGTGTCTAGTGAAAATTGGAGATATTGCCTAGGATAAGTAAAACTCAAAGGTATGTTAACGATTGCTTAATAATTTGGCAATCAACTTGAAATTTATCCTCTTCGTGGAATCAAGTGGTAAAGTAACTTTCGATAAAACAAATATTCCAGTTTATTTTTGTGCTTTTTATTCAATAATGGTTTTTATGAGACACATACTTTTCGCTCGAAAGTGTGGAGGATGGGGAACCCTATTTCTATAGGACAGACAGGTATTCTAATAAAAACATAATTTCTGTTACTTTTTTTCTGATAGCGTGATGTTTTTGATTGGGATTAAAGATATCCGTGATTAATTTTTTTCTTGGGAATTTACACGAGGAGTAAATCGTTAAATTAAAATATTCTTCCAGTGACCTGGAACCTTCTATCCCTCAGATAGAATAGGTTGCTATTTCAGATTATATTTAGGGAAAATAAATAAGTTTGTGACGAATTCAAACATTTTTACCAGAACCGTGTTACCATTTCTATGCTTTTGGGTAAGATCAGATTCTTCCCGTTTATTATGTTTTAGGCACATTTACCCTCTGGCACTT
This sequence comes from Galeruca laticollis, assembly GCA_963921935.1. Taxonomy (NCBI): domain Eukaryota; kingdom Metazoa; phylum Arthropoda; class Insecta; order Coleoptera; family Chrysomelidae; genus Galeruca; species Galeruca laticollis. The sequence goes on along the minus strand of OY998175.1, from coordinate 200,290,071 downwards.
GACCTGACGGAGCTCCGTGAGCTGAGATAGGCTCATCTTATAGTAGTAGTACCCATAACACCCCAAGACCACGGAAGTGTGACCGAGAACACAGTAGCGAATCTGAACCCAAGGAGGAGCGGCTCATGACTCCAAGATAAGTAAAAATGTTTTAACGAGTCAACAAATTAGAGGCTCTCTTTAAATAAATAAAAGGTTAACAGTCAGTTTATTTGATAAAGCGAGCAGACAAAATTTGTCGGTTTTTACTTTCGTAATAATTAACAAAATTTGTCGACTTTAACTTTTGTAATAATTAACAAAATTTGTCAACTTTAACTTTTGTAATAATTAACAAAATTTATCAGCTTTAATTTTGTAAGAATTAACGAAATCTGTCGACTTCAACTTTTGTTATAATTATTCTTGTAATTTTCTTTTCTTACCTTGTTAACATGGTCAAGCTAATCTAAAATCAAAACTTTGTAAACTTTATCAACAAAATCATTGAAAAGGGAAAGAGAAATAGGAAATAAAAGCTGTGATATTTTTGCTATGTCTTGCGTTATTCTTTTTATAATCTCTAATCAAGTTTGGATAGGTGGCGCCCATTGTTTTGGAATTTTAATTTTGGTTTCAGCTCGAATTAATACGGCTAATTTTGTCATTTGGATAATAAACCGGAAGGACAGCGACGGAACAGCTGCACTCTTCCTATCTGAACTCTTTGTCAGACCTGCCCAAGGGTACGACACTCACCCCCTGAGCAATGGTTGGTCATTTTACTCACAGGAGTGTTACAAACGGCTTGCCTGTGTGTGCATCAATGGAGCTCAAGAGGCAATTCTTAGAATATCTAAGGAAGGTTCAGGCAATGAGAGTATTAAAAACAGGGAGCCTGGTCCTCTCCAACAAAATATATCTCATCAGCGAATCTTCCCAGTGACGAAATGATCAAGAAATTAAGTATCGAAAAGAATTTCACTACGATGCTAAATAAGAGGAGAGACTGAGAAAGGGAATACACCACCCAAACTCTCAAAGAAAACACCATTAGATGGTATACAGATGGTTCAAAAACCACCACTGGAGCAAGCGCTGGAGTAATTGTGCCTGGAACCAGATACTCATTATCGTTAGGCTCCTTCCCGATCGAAAGGTGTGTGGAAATGAACCTAGAAATAAATTATCATGAATGTGACATATCGATCCATTCTGATAGTCAAGCAGCTATCAAAGCATTGAGTTGCCATGTCATGGACTTAAAGTTGGCATGGGAGTGCCGAAGAAAACATTATGAATTAGGCAAGATTAACAGGGTCTTTTTAGCTTAGGTTCTTGGCCACTCGGGAATCACGGAAAATGAAGAAGCCAATACACTTGCCAGGAAAATAGCACAAACGCCCTTCATTGGCCCGGACTCTTTCTGTGGTGTAGGAAAATGCTCCTATAAAAAAGAGTTTCAGAAGAAAGAGGAAACCGAAAGAGAAGCACTCTGGCGGTGCCTTCCCGGGCTGAAACATTCCAAAAATTTTCTGCGGAACTTTGACACTGCTACATATTCTCACGGGCTTTCTTACAGGACACTGCCGCCTTAGGAAGCACCTAATGAGAATAGGTCTAGCAGAAATTGACGAGTGTAGATTCTGTGGGGAGGAGGATGAAACTCCGGATCAACTAGTTCTATAATGCCTCGCCATTGCAAGCCAACGCAAGAAATGCTTCGGACAAGAAACTTGTAAGAGTGAGGATCTAACCTCGTTGAAACTGTTTCAAATACTAGAGTTCATTGGAACCCTGGAACTGGAAAGCGAGCTGTAGTAGTAGCGACAGCAACAACTCTGATAGGGGGGTACAATAAACCTTAGGTTTCAGTGCATTGTAACCATGTTAAAATATAATGTAATTCAATCTAGTTAGCATTCGAGTCCAGTGTGTACTCAAAGTCGAATAAATCGTTTCTTAGTTAGTATTCAGGTAACACCAAAGTAGAGATAAACAGTCGCTACTATTGGTCAGCTCATCAAGTCGAAACATAACGTTCTACCAAATCATTAAGTTCTTGTTTACCTTCCGATCTGAAAACCATCGAAGTTTAAACATTAATCCATTTGTACAATTCATTATAATATGTATGTAATAAACTAATAATTTCGACATTAACTTTGATAGATTAGGATTATTAATATAGTTGAATGTCTACTACAGTTGACTTAGTTCAATTAAATTACAATCAAAAACACTTTGCATGATCTGGCAACACCCCATGGGGGGCTTCAAATACAGGAGATATCCATTAAACCCCATGAAATTCCAGATTTCATCGTACTCCATAGTCGTCGGAGGGACAGCTACTTTTTGAAGGGCCCCTGTATACAAAAATATGTTTCGATACTCTTGATTTCAGAAGCGATACCGTTGCGATCCTGTGTGAACCATCCGAAAAGCTCCTGTTATATATGTGGTTAGGTAACAATAAAAGCTCAGCGAATGACCTCGAGTACACTTGTAAGAAAAGCCTACGAGTTATATTTTGGGTTCAAAGTTGCCGATCAAGAAAAAAATTGGGCGCCCAAAAAATGCTGCCGCACTTGCTCAAGAGCATTAGCAGGATGGCTATGGGGTACGCACACATCTATGAAGTTTACAGTGCCAATTATTTGGCGGGAGCCTAAGATCATGTTGATAATTATTTCTTTTGCTTAACTAACATTCTGGGATATTCTAGTAGAAGCAAGCATAAAATAATGTATCCTAATATCCCCTCAACCATGAGACCTGTACCTCATGACGCTTCTAGCATACTTGTTCCCAAGCCTCCAGCGAAATATTATGAACCAGATAATTATGATGACACAGAGCCAGAAACCAGTCCAAATTTTGAAGAGGAAGTCGTTTCCGAATATAGTAGCAGCAAACAGCACATTTTATATCTAAGGAAGAGCTCAATGATCTAGTTCGTGATTTATATATTCCCAAAACAAAGGCACAACTACTTGGATCTCGTTTGCAGCAGTGGAACCTTTTTTCAAAAAGCTGTGAAAATTTCTACGATTCGGAAAAGGTAGTCCGTGCTGGCCATATTTTTCTCAAAAAAATAGTATATTAAGTACTAAGTGATACAAAATTAACTTTAGTTGTGAGTTCTATTGTGCACGATTGTAGCGACTAAAGACGTTCATAACAAGAGGTGCTTACGCCTAGAGAAATAAAAAAATATCTTAATTTTATTATATCTTAATCACTTTCATAATATTGCGGACAACGGCTGACAGCTGACTGACAAATCAAATGACACGGAACATGAAATTTGAAGTACAAAAGATAAATGTGATGTGACGTTTAAAAGGCAAAAGATAAACGAGGTGTGACTTTTCGCTTTAAACACTAGTGTTTACAGAATCGTTTTGCGCGTGTCAAACCCGTGTCTCAAATGCGGTTTTAGTAACAGAACTAGAAAAAGTTTACTGTCATTATATTCCAGGTTTAATTAATGGACTTGGCATTTCCTACGTACCTACCTTCCGAGTGCCGACTATTTATTGACTCTTCGAACACAAGTCAAAAGGCAGTTTTGTTGTTCAATGGAAATGGGCCATCAGTTCCCGTTGGTCATGCTGTAAATATGAAAGAAACATGTATATTGTTAGAACTCTACTTGGTTATTTGATAATTGTTATTTATAATTACTTACTATCAATATTTAATTTATTTGGTAATTTATAAGGACTATAGGTATTAATGCAACTTAACTTCAAGGTGAAATAAAAACCTATATTGATAATATTTCGTTAGGTATACAGGATATACCAACCAATTAAATATGTTACATATATCATAAGTGGAATATATGTGCCAATCTCAAAGTTGTTGCAATGCTTACAAGATTCCAGAGTGGGATCACAAAATAGTGTTGTTTTTAATGCGAATGACAGAGCAGAGCCAGAAACCAACATTACTTAGTTAAATATTGGCTGTTATGTGAAAACATTGTGCCGGGTGGCCATAATAACGTTATTAATGAACTTTTAGTAGATCAGCCGAAAGTTTATTTACCTTCTCTGGACTTATCACTAGGGCTTATAAAAATGTTTGTTAATGCCTTAGATAGAGGAGGAAATGCGTTCTTTTATTTGAGACGGAAATATCCGCGTATAAGTTAAGGAAAGCTTAAAGAAGGAATATTTGTTGGACCTCAAATACGGGAACATTTCACGAATGAAAATTTTACAACTACACGTTTGAGAAGGGAAAAAGGGCATAGGGTGCCTTCAAATATATATGTAGCCACTTCCTAAGTAACAAAAAGTCGGACAACTACAAAGATCTAGTTGAAGAACGTATACAATCTTATAAAGCTCAGATGGAGAAGCGCTACAATGGAAAATGGACCTCAAATATGCTAGAGGACTGCTTGGACCCTAAAACATGAAATCGCTCCTGACGAATACAAGCGAAAAGAGACAACCAAATAAAAATGTTTGCTTATATTTATCTTTTTTTGTATATTTTGTAAAAAGAAAGTTTTTTTTTAATTTTTAAAAATTCGTCGCTAGATTGCTTATAAATTGGGAGTTCCACATTTTATATTCGCCCTTCTCTAAAAAACGTAAAAAAAAATTCGAAGAGCGACAAAAAGTTTCAAAATGTAGAGCAGTGTTATTTTTATTTCCGAATTTCTAAAATACGCCGACATAAACCTCACTGAATGCTCTGCATTGATATTAGAAAAATAATATAGCTACAATTCAAATGGAAATATTATAACTTTCCTGTTAACCTCTAAATGATTCAACTATGTTTAGATCAAACTAAATTTCAACATTAACCGGATTGTGTCATTCACATATATATTCAATTACACCATATCGGAACAAGTATTTGATAAACAACGAATAAATCAAACAGTGGGAGATCGAGGAACGCCCGCGGATGTCTATGAAGAAACTCCACGTCTCCCCGGTTGCATAACGACCCCCCGTTGAGTTTTGAGCTCGCACCCTCGCTAAACAACCACCCGGACGGCGCAATAAATATTAATTCACTTTTTTATGGTGTTTCGTTTTTATGTGTTAATTTGGCATTTGTATTATGACATATTGAGAGTCGTAAATATTTTCGGTAAACAATAAAGGAGATGAGAGATGGTGTAAAGTGTTGAAGAAGTGATGAAAATTGAACATCTGTTATGGAAATTAAAAATTATACTACAAGGATACTTAGGCTGAAATATGGGGCTGTAAGTATTGTTTTACCTCAATTTTTATATTACCAAAAATAATTATAAAGGTCTAAGGTCAGTGCATGAAATAAATCTCTTACCATAGAGATTTCTTTACGCTAAAAATAATAGCTAGTGTTGACTATAATAATTGTGAACTGACTATATTCTGTGAGTACTGTTAAATGTCAGTTTAGGTGACTTCCTTACGTGTATTTATATAAAGGTGTTTTCGCGGAGACAATCCCGAAAGCATTCAGAATACAAACTGAACCTATGCTACGGCATAAGCGCATGTACGAATTAGTTCCGGATAGCTTCGAATTTTTAAACTCCGCGAACGCGCCTAGCTCATCTTGTAATAGTGAGAAAAGTTTTTTGCGTGAGCATTCCTGGTTCTAATGACAGATGGAAAGATTACTCATTACTTCAGGAATTATTAAAAATATGGGAACGTATACCGGTAAGTATTCGTGTATCTTGTGATGAAAAAACGGTTACTGTCTTAGAAAGTTTGATAAAAGGTAGAAGTGAAGCTCATGAGCGTATAAAAATTGCACAGTTAAGTTTCACAGAGTTAAAAGACTAAAAAAAGTAGGTATAAGGAGAGATATACCAATGACATTGATTTATCGAAACAATTGTAAATTTTTTAGAATTTTCAACAATTTTTATTATATTGTGGAATTAGCTAGAAACAGTGAGTTCAATTTAAAACACTATTATTGTCAACAATTAAAGCTAGGATTGTTTGTGAACATAGTAAATCAAAAATTGTTAGGGCACTTGTGGATTCAGATTCACAACCATCATATATCACAACAAAATGCGCGATGAAGCTTAAGAATATTAGCGATAAAAATATAATTGATGAATGTGTAAGACAAAATTCTATTCCTACCTGGGAAAATCTATTGCTTTTTCCATACAATGTTTTAAGTCTTCCTTCTCAAAATTCTAATAAAAAAGTATCTCTCTCTACTATAATCAAGGATAATTTAATAACATTTGATAATATAGACCATCATTTAAATTTCTCTTATCAGCAAAACACACATTTCTCAGTTCGGAAAAACATAAATTTATCAAGAAATAGTTAAATTATAAATGTCATTAATAAAGTTTCTGATGGCGACTTGATATCCGCAATCAAAATCTTCAGATGACAGTTTTGCTGATATCAGTGCAGCCACTTTAACAGAATTAAAATCGAAACATCCTTTAGAGAAACTCAATACTAAGTTCGCTACTCTGAGTTCGGAACCTATTCCTATTCTTATAACAGAAGAATTTGTCAGTTACGCAGTAAACTCTTTTAAAACAAGTTCTGCTGGTGGCTTAGACTCTTTAAGACCTTCACATGAACAAGATTTAATAAGTTACAGTGCTGGCCCTCCAGGAAAAAAACTCTTATCATCTTTGTGTAAATTATGTAATTTTATTTTAAATGACACAGTCAACATCAATATTCGTCCTATTTTATTCGGAGCGTCACTATTAGCTTTAACTAAAAAAGCAGGAGGTATCAGACCAATCGCTATTGGTACAGTTTACCGTCGTTTATTAGCGAAAATAATTTGTTCAAACATCAGAGACAAATTAGGATATTTACTTCGTCCATTACAATTTTGTTTCGGGTCGAAAGGTGGTTGTGAAGCAGTTGCACATGCAGCAAGACGTTTCGTCTCTAATCATCCAGACGTTAATAATAAAGTTTTTCTGAAAATTGATTATAAAAATGCTTTCAATGCAATTCATCGCGATCATTTATTAAAACTTGTAGCAGATATTCTACCTGAAATTTTTCCTTTCATCAATCAATGTTATCTATCCCCTTCATATCTTTTATTTGGCGAAAACATCATTTATTCGTAAAGAGGCGTCCAACAAGGAGACCCTTTGGCGCCTCTCCTTTTTTGCATTTCGATACACAAACTTATAAGCAACATTGAGACAGAATTCAATGCTTGGTATCTTGATGATCCTTAGGTGGTAATACTAATTCCGGGTTCACGTCTCTTGTCTATATTATAAACAATTCCAAGGATATTGGTCTCAATTTCAGCAAATGCGAGTTATTTTTCTTAGAATCACCAAATAATCTAACCATTGATAAATTTAATTCTGTAGTACCAGGCATAACAATTACCAACAAATAAAATTTATTTCTATTAGGTGCTCCTTTATTAAACGAATCCTTTCTATCAGCTTTCAATGAAAAACTGACCTTTTTCAAAAAAATATCATCTCGTTTATCTTGGTTACCGACACATATTGCTTATTACCTTCTCAACAATTGCCAAGAATTAACATATATCTTAAGATGTAGTCCGATCTGGTTACATAATGATATCTTAATCAATTTTGACAAAACCATTCGTTAATCATTAGAGTATTTAATTAACATTCAATTAGAGGACCTTTCTTGGAAACAAGCTTCACTACCTGCTTCATATGTTGGTTTAGGAATTTGCTCAATCGTTTCAGTAGCCCTTCCTTCTTTTTTGTCATCATTAAAAAGGTCAAAAAATTTCATTAATTACATTCTGCCTATATTTTTCCACACACAAGACCCTTTAGTATTGGAGGCAGAAAATATTAGGTCATTAAAGTCTAACAAAGTTGTACCCGATGAATATGAATCCTTTCAAAAATCCTGGGATATACCTTCATTGAACATTGAAAAAGAAAATCTGCTTCAGAAAGATATCAATTCACCAGACAAGGCTCGTTTGAATGCAGCATTTTCAAAGGAATCAGGAGCATGGTTGAACGCCATACCGTCGGCCCCATTAGGTACGCTTTTAGATTATGAAAGTTTCCGTATTTCTATTGGTCTCCGCTTAGGTTGTCAAATTCGTGTAAAACATCGCTGTCGTTGCGGAGCTGATGTGGATGAATATGGTAGACACGGCCCAAGCTGCAAATCAAGTGCCGGCCTTTTTTCACGTCATTCTGCAGTAAATGACCTAATCAAATGAGGCCTGTTATCTGCAAAAAGATTCCCTGTTTGTGGGAACCGTTAGGTACTTGCCGCGATGACGGTAAACGTCCAGACGGTATGACCCTCATTCCATGGCAACGCGGCAGACCAGTTATATGGAATTTCACTTGCACTGACACTTGGGCTCCGTCCCATGTCCGATCCACATCTACTTTCGTAGGCACTGCAGCTTCTTTACAAGGCGAAACTTTTAAAATCAATAAATACAAAAATTTGAAGAACATTTTTATTCCTGTAGCAATTGAAACCTCTGGTGTTTCCGGTCATCAAGCTTTAAAAATCATTAAAGAAATCGGTAAAAAAATATCTGTAGGAACCAATAATTCAAGAGCAACTTTGTTCTTTATACAACAAATAAGTATTGCAATTCAAAGAGGAAACGCTTCATCTTTTCTCGGTACGTTTCCCCGTTCTAAGCCTCTAGAAGAACTTTTCATGAAACTTAATCATAAGAAACTTAATTCTTCTACCACTTTCAAACTTTCTCACAATACCGAGCCTAAAACATGTGATCTTTCCTTTTTCCGAAAATCTTATTTAACATCTTCATTCTCTTCTTCAAAATGTGTGCCTTCTGATAATACATGCGTTGACAATTTTATAAATTATGCCTCTATTAATTGAGTGTTGAGTGTAGACGTATTTTTATATTGTCTTCCTAATTTATGAATTTTTAATGGTAAAAAGTCGCCAATTGTGTTGTGAGATATATAATTTTAAAGGTAATAGACTGAACTTTGCATATATGGAGGTGAATCTACAATCTTTTTGTATGTAAAAAAGATATTTGGTCTTTTATTGCATTTATGAAAGATTAAAATTATCGTCAAATGAACAAAAAAACTCGTATAATTTATAAGCAATTAACTATTTGGAATCCGCTTTTGTCGTATGCAGTAAATTTATAAACAGTAAACTCCAGTGGCGGATCAATCAACAATGTAAACCGGAATTATAAAACAAAAAGATACTTTAATTTTGATAGTACCTAGTCTAAACAAATCCTTTGTGATAAAACTGACAATGTCGATAACTGGAGAAATAATACTAGAAGAAATAATATCAAGTAAACAGGAATTGAAATCACTCATAGAAGCAGTAGAGGTTAGATTATCCCTAAAAATGGAAGATCTGTACAGAAAACTGAATAAAGTAGAAGCAGAACACCTTCATCTTTTGAATAAGATTGAGAACATTGAAAGGAAAGCGAAAGAAAATAATATAGTGATTTTTGGACTCGATACCAAACCCGAGGAAATAACGCCTGAATATATTTGTAACGAGCTAGGGCGACTAGTAAACGTTACAATAAATGAGAACGACGTGAATAATATTTACTCTTTGGGTAGGAAAGAACGAGCTCCTGTCAAAGTGGAATTTGTTTCATACTTGAAAAAATCAGAAGTACTTAAAAACGCAAAGAATCTCAAAGGTACCAACATAAGCGTAGCCAATGACCTAACACTCATCCAGCGAGAGGAGCACACGATTTTAAGAAAACACCTAATTCTGGCGAAAGCAAATAATCATATGAACTGCTACATACGAAGAAACAAACTATTTGTGGACGGAAAAATATATTTTCCTGAAGAATTAGAAGTAATAGAAACTACTGAAATAAACAGACCGAAATCAAATAGCGAACCTGCGACCCCGAAGCGAGATAAAGCAGTGGCAAACATTCCCAAAATAACAGCTGGGCAAACATCATTTATTGCCAAAGAATTAGCAACCGGTTCCGGAAAAAAAGAAGAACAATCATTTGTGGGAGGAAAAAAAATAAATACTAGAGCACGCACAGGTTCTACGCAAAGCATCAAATAATTTATGTATGTTAATTTACTATTTTTACTTTCTGTCTTTAATAACTTCTTCAAAAATCTTATTAATGTCATCATACTTTGTTATTATATAAAAACCAAATAAATATTGTATTGACTGTCAAATAATTTAAAACTGTTTACTGGTTGGTGCATTCACATGGATGAATATATAAGAAATTTTATGCTAGAAAAAATAACAACATATCCCCTAAATGATACAAATGAAGCAAAAGAAGTTTTGTCTGTAAATAACGAATTGAATAACTTCAAGATTCTTAATACTAATATTTGTAGTGTTTCAAAAAATATAGATGAATTAAAAATATATCTTGAGGAACTTGAGACATGTTTCGAGTGCATAGTTTTAACAGAAACTTGGCAGGTCCCGGATACGTCCTTCCTCAACATGGCCAACTACACAACCCTATACAATGGAGGTAGCTATAACCAAAATGATGGTGTTATCGTCTTTGCAAAAACAAACTCATACCATTCGCATGAACATATTCATATAAACGGAGGTATATTATTGAAAATTGTAATGGTTATGGATAAGCTGAGTTTTTGCATTTTAGCATTCTATAGATCTCCAGCAAGTCGAATTGACGACTTTCTTGACCAGCTTGGGGATATTCTAAATAAAGAAAGTAATCAACATTATTATAGCTTATTTGTAGGTGACATAAATATCGACTTGATGAAAATAACTGAAGATTCAAGAAATTATCTCGATATGATGAGTGAGCATGGCTTTCAATCAACTATTAATACAACAACAAGAGCGAGAAATGGATCTGAATCATGTCTTGATCATATATTCATTAAAACAAAACAACAAAACTTCAATAACATATTACCTATCACTATATCAACATCAATTACGGACCACTACATAACGTTGTTACAAATTGTACTGAATGAAACTAAAAACAATTCAATAAACAAAAAATATTTTCAAAAAGTAGACGAACAATTATTACAAAAAGCAATTAATAGTTTAAGTTGGAAAAATGAATTGTACCCAATGCATGATATCGAATCGACAACAGAAAAATTCATCAACATCATAAACACATGTGTACAAAAATCAACTCAATACTTCAGATTAAAAAATAGTCAACGTAAAAGGAAAAATTGGATAACAACATCAACCAAAAAAATAATTCATTTTTATTATGAAAAGAAAATCCAAATAATGTAAACTTGAAAAATGATTATTTAACGAAAAAAAAAGAAACGGGAAAGAAAATAAAGACTGCCAAAGAAAATTATTATAAAAAATTAGTTGAAAGGGAACAAAATGCAAGTAAAAAACTTTGGAACACTGTTAATGAAATGTTGAATATCAAGACAGGAAGAATAATAAATAATATTAGGAATGAAAAAAATGAGATCGTCACAGATCCAAAAGATACTGCTGATATACTTAACAACTTCTTCGCGAATGTGGGGGAAACTTTGGCAAAGAACATACCACAAAATCCAATTACAAAAGTAAAAAATATATAAATAAAAATTCACTTTTTCTTAAACCAACGAATACTAGTGAGGTTGAAAATACAATAATTAGCTTAAAAAATAAAAAGGCTCGCGGGCTCGATGGAATAAAAGCTGAAACTCTAAAGATTATTGCAAAATTCATATGTGAACCTTTGACGGACATCATAAATAAATCCTTCGAATCAGGCATATTTCCTTCGATTCTAAAGAAATCTCTTATAACTCCAATTTTCAAAAATAAGAATACAGAAAATATTTCAAACTATAGGCCTATTTCACTTCTATCTTCAATTAGCAAAGTCTTTGAAAAAATTGTAAAAACGAGACTTACGACATCCCTATCAAATTATAATCTGCTGTCGACATCCCAGTATGGCTTTAGAGAAAAAAAATCTACCAATGATGCAATCCATTCCTTGACAAAAACCATCTACGAATCCTTGGATTCAAGCACTCCATCTATTGGGGTTTTTTTGGATCTAAAAAAGGCCTTCGATACTGTCGACCACTCCATACTGTTAGATACACTAGAAGATATGGGTGTAAGGGGTTTAGCTCATAATTTATTCAAAAGTTATCTAACGAGCAGAGCACAAAAAACTAAATTCAAAAATCATGTGAGTGAAGAGATCAACATTAAATGTGGTGTACCTCAAGGAACAGTATTGGGGCCGGTGCTATTCGTAATTTACTTAAATAATCTATTTGAACAGGAAACAATCGGAAAAATAATCAGCTTCGCGGACGATACTGTGATTTATTACAAACATGATGACTGGTATAATCTCAAAATAAATATTGAAAATGATCTTGGAAAACTCAAGGACTGGTTCGACAGCAGATTACTCTCAATAAACTTTGACAAAACTGTATACTTACCCTTCAGTAGTCATGAAACGTCTCTGCCAAAATACAATCTAATATCCAACAAGATTTTTCAATTAAACCTGCAAAAAGAATTAAATACTTGGGTATTTATATTGACAATCACTTACGATGGAACCATCATATGGAATATTTAACTAAAAAGCTTCGGAGTATCCTATTTCGATTTAAGCAAGTAAGCCAATTTTTGAGCTTTAAATTTAAGACAATACTGTACCACAGTTTGGTTGAGTCACACCTCAATTATGGCATTATTGGCTGGGGAGGAGTTTCAGGGAAATATCTAAATGCCCTCGAAGTGTCTCAAAGGCGGTTCCTCCGAATGATTCTGAACAAACCTAAAAGATATTCAAGCTCACTACTCTATACTGAAACACAAATATTAGATGTTAGACAATTATACATTATTCAGATAGGATGCCATCAATATAAAAATAAACACAAACTTACCACTCAAAATCATAGATACGCGAAAAGATCGAATAATCAATACTGTATACCAACAGCTCTTAAAACAATAGGTCAAAAAGGTGACTCCTACTTGGCACCTAAATTATTCGGGCAACTACCACAGAGAATTATCGATGAAACTTCTTTTAAACGCTTCAAAACCCAACTAGTAACATTTGTTAGAGAGACAGACAAAACAAAAATACAGAAAATGATGGAATGCTGAATCAAAAAACAGAGAAGAGTAAACTCATATACGAAATGTATGTCTGAAATACAATCATGTGAAAATGGATTTATATTGTTTTTAACTGCATTTTATGTTTTTTTGATTTTCTTTTAAATTTTGACACACTTGCCTATATTCACCACATACAAGTATGTACAATACTTCTGTGGATGTCTAGATGTTTATTCAATTTTATTTGTATTTTATCACTGTATTTGTTAAATTTATGAATAAACGTTATTATTATTAACAAGCTTTTGGGCCTCAGTGTACTAAAAAATATAGATAACCACCAGCCAGATGATGTCCCATTCATAGGAATACTGAAGAAGATGACTATGCTAGAGAATGATGCGATTCCTATACGCAATAAATTATCTTTGACCAAAACAAAATACAAAACTGGTTTACTCCCAATAGAGTTGAAGACATCAAATAAAAAGGGAAACGATCAAATGGAAGGTATTTATACTAACAGTGTGACATACTCTAACAATACTAATACAGACAATTTGTCTGATGAAGATGATAACGGAAATCGCGCATCAGTAGCCGATTTGAGTGAAAATTTTAATGACAAACTCTCCAGAACAGTAAAAAATAAGCCAACTGAGGTTAGATCCAAAATATCTGATGTGACCAATGGAGTGAAACCACTAAGTACGAAAGCAATATCAACCAGTGTTAAAAAATCTAGTAATAATGTTTCGGTGACCAAAAAAATGACTGCCTCCAACAAGTGTCAAAATAGTCCCGATGTTTTGCAGTCAAATTCAAAATTGGAAGAGAATGAAGACGTAAATAAAAATAATGGGTCATAGGGTCGTAGTAACTGTGGAATCAATAAACATCAATTCCCTTTCTAAAAATAATCTTAGAGTTAACAACTTCTCTTCATACATTTCATTTTCGATTAGAGATTTTCAGAAAGGGGATGAAACTCAACAAGAACAAAAGGACACGTCTAAAAATGATGTATATAACAAGGAATATATTAACAAAGTGAGCCAGACCAATGATCTATCGACATCAACCAAACTTTCCAAAACCGCAATATCTCCATCCAATTCAATAGCAAACAACATTAATTCAAATTCCTTATCACGGCGATCAAGTGAGAGAGAGAATAATAGAATCCAAGATTATTCGGACAATGATAGTAGTTGAGAAAGAGCTCCTAACAATATCAGATCCATAAAGGGTATTCCCCAAAAATCTTTGGGTCTCAAAGGCCTCAAAAATATTGGTAACACATGTTTCATGAATAGTATTATCCTATGCCTATCAAACACAAGGTGGCTATTAGAATATCTAAAGAAAGACGCATACAAAAGAGATATTAACATAAACATATCTAGCATGGAGGGAGCACTAATTAAAGCTGAAGTTATTCAAAAGCTTTGGTCTGAAGATGGTTCAGACAGAGTGGTTTATACAGTATCATTGAAAAGTCAGATTCAGCGATTTACTTCACGGTTCATGGGATACACTCAACATGATGCACAGGAGTTTCTTCGTTACCTATTAGCAGGACTTCACGAAGATGTCAACACGGTATATGAAAAACCAAAGCTCTTATTAACAAAAATTGATGGCCAACTTAGTGACATTGAGAAATAACAAGAATCTTGGTTGAGATATCCGAGAATGGACAACTCCAAGATTGTGGATAACTTTGTCGGTCAATTAAAATCAACACTCAAGTGCACACAGTGTGGTCACTGTTCAGTTACCTTCGATCCATTTTTGGATTTATCCCTTTCCATACCCCAAAGAACAGGTCAATTACGACTTTCACAATGTTTAGATTCGTTTACAAGAGAAGAAACACTCGACGGTGATGAGAAACCAACATATTCGAAATGTAAGGAACGAAGACGATGCACTAAATCATTCTCAATTCATAAATTTCCGAAAATATTGGTTATTCACCTGAAGCGCTTTTCGCAAACAGAAAGATTTAGTGGAAAACTGAATGTTGCAAGAGATTTTTTAATAGAAGGGCCTTGATATGAGCCCTTACACAGCTGATAACGTGGCACCTTGTATGTACAATCTCAACGCTATATCAAATCACAGTGGAACCACTTACAATGGTCACTACGCAGCATATTCCCGACATATCTACACGGGACAGTGGCACGAATATAACGATTCAAGGATGCTATTAATATCGTGGAAATCTTTAGTCAGTAGAGAAGCATATGTTCTCTTCTATGAACAAGATGACACAAAGTCCCACCTTTAAGTTTAATAATTTTTATTATTAATTTTTAAGTTGTATATTTTCATTGTGAACCAATGTCTTTTTTGGTTTTTTCTGCAAAATTTATTCATATATTCATATATACATTGTATTTTTTAGAAATAGCTTTACAATTATATAAATTTGGCTATTAAAAAATTCATGGAGTGTTTGGTGGAAGTCAGAGTCCTTCAAAAATTCATAGATTATTTATCGCAGACATTCAGAATATAAATAAATCTTCTGGTATGGGTGTATCTTTATTGGAACAGTCAAAAATATGTAATTGCATACCAAAATTAAATGAAAAAAAGTTAATTAATCAACTAAGAAATAAAAATATTGTAGTGAATGATACTGTATTCGATAAATTCGAAATAAATTTATTGATCGGTGCAGATATCATTGGAAGAATTATAACGGGTAAATTGGAAAATGTTAACGATATACTTGTCGCTAAAGAGACAAATTTTGAATGGACAATAATGAGCCAACAAATTTGTCATAAAACGAATACATTTATTTCAACACTTTTCACAGACTGTTTTATCACTATTATATGGAATTTAGAATTGTTAGGTATAAGAGAACCAGGAGAGGTAAACGGTAGAGAGGTATCAGAAATCGAGAACTTAGAGGGATTTAAGAAAAACACCATAATGAATGAAGAAAACAGGTACGAGTTGAATATACCATGGGTAGACAAACATCCAAATAAGACATAAAATTTTAATTTAGCTGAAAACAAATTATTTTCTAATACAAAATGATTAATATCTATTGACAAGTTTTTTGTCTTTAACGGAGTTTCAGAAATGACTGAAGAAAAGGCTTACTAATTGACACATCACGCAGTTTTAAAAGATGACAGTACAAAATCAAATGTCGCCCAGTATTCTACGCTTTAGCTAAAGATAAAAATGGCAATTCTCTAAAGAATTTATTATAAAAATGTCCACATTTGATTGAGGTTATTATACCAATAATTTTTGTTAATAAAACTAACTCTTTCTAGATAATTCCACAATATATTGAAAAAATAGTAAATATTCTGTTTGAAACAATTGTCAATTTTTTTAGATTTCTTACCATTTTTTCAATATATTGTGGAATTATCTAGAAACAGTTCGTTTCATCAAATAAAGTAATATTAGTAGATTTCACAGAGTTAGAGTCGAAACAGTAAATTTCATACCATTAATATTAAAATTTAGATTACTAAAAATAGGGCTAACAGCCGATATAGCGAAAGCGTTTTTACAAATTAGTATTGCAAAAAAGGGCAGAGATTACTTGCTTTTTTATTGTGGAAACATTATCCTGAAAGAATAATTAAAATAAACAGACATTGCAGGTTAGCTTTTGGGTTGAAATCTGAACATATTAGCTGCCACATTAAATTAACAATTAAAAAATTAAGAGTAATGCAGTGAGACTGCAAATCAACTTCTCAAATAATTTTCTGTTGACAATTGCATATGAAGTGTAAGCAAATTAAAGAGATTTCAATAAATTTATAAAGGAATCCAAAGAAATTTTAATGAGGGGGAAATTTGACTTGAAAACTTGAGCATTCAACAAAAGTAACGCAAAAAGTTGAAGTCTGAATAAAAACATTGAAGATGATATCGTTTCAATTCTGGGAATAAATTGAAATTACCAAAATGATACTTTGATGTGTGATATCCAAATCTTAAGTACTCTGGATGATATTCCGAGAACAAAACAAGGTATTTTATCAGCTACAAAGAGAGTTTTTGAGCCTATATACGTAAGGCTGCGAAGAATGAATTCGAAAAGAATTTGTTCAAACTCACGAACAACGCTGTTTTCGGCAAGACCATGGAGAACGTGCGCAAGCGCGTTGATGTAAAGCTAATTTCGCAATGGAGTGGCCGATATGGTGCTGAATCATATATAGCTAAGCCGGAGTTTAAAAATAGCATGATTTTTAGTGAAAACCTAATTGTCATCGAATTAAGGAAGCTGCAAATATGGTTAAATAAACTAATATATGTAGGAATGACTATTTTAGATCTAGTTAAAACGTCGATCTACGATTTCCACTATGAGTACATGTCTAACCGATTTAGCGAAAATTGTACTGTTCTGTATACTGATACCAATAGTCTTATATATGAGATTCGAGGTCAGGATCCCTATAAAGCAATGAAGACGGACTGTCATATATATTTCGACACCTCAGACTATCATCTAGATAATGTTTATGGAATTCCTCAAGTTAATAATAAAGTTCTTGGGGTGATGAAGGATGAGAACAATAGTATTATAATAACTGATTATATTGGGTTACGATCAAAACTGTATGCAACGCGGTTACTAACTTCTGAAGATGGTCTAGTGGAAAAAAGAAAACGTCTTGCGAATGATGGTTATGACAAAGAAGAAATAGACTGCCTTATTCGAAACTATGGAATAACTAAAAAAGCTAAAGGGGTAAAATCGTCAGTTGAGAAGACGGTAATCACATTTGAAGATTATGAAGAATGCCTTAACACCTTCACAAAGAAAACTGTCTCCCAAAATCTAGTTCATTCAATTGTACAAGATAAAGTAGCGTTAAGTCCTGAGGATGACAAACGATTTATTGTTCCTGATTCTGATGAGACCTTACCATGGGGCCACTATTCGATTGATGCTAATATGGATGTCGATGCCAGCCATTTGAATTCTCCTTAAATATTTATATAAGAATAAAAATTATTCTAAGTTATTATTTTGATTTATTACACTTTTCAATTTTATATTGTACAATAAAATATTTGTTTAATTGTTTTTTATTTTGACTCCCCATTATACACATTATCAACTGACTGAGAAGGAGTGACGTCATCAAAAAGATGGATGCGCACGCGGTACAAGATTTCTGACGGCCACCTCATGATTGACGCATGCGCAGATCGAATTGAGTCAAAAATTACCACGATGGACCTTGGCGATTTCCCATGTTGTTTTAGATAAGGAATGGTCCCGTACCGGCCTAGCCCCTTTACTAGTACGCCCAATTTGATGTCAAATTATACAATTATTAGGGAAAAAGTTGACTATAAATTTGGGCGACCGCAATTGCTGCCAATGTGAGGAACTTGATATTAGATCCAAAAGTTCTTCTTTGAATGAACCAGTAAAACGAACTGCCTTGGTCTTATATTACATAAGAGACATTCTAAAAAAATTAATAACAGCATACAGAATACGGAAAGATTATGCAAGGAAAATTATAGTGTTCTTGGACTTTGCTTGGATTATATACAAAATATTTCATTGCCATCCATTCATGTTCAAGATATTTTCTATCTACGTCAGTTCCATGTATTTCCATTCAGTATTCATAACTTAGAAGACAAAACTGCCCAATTTTTTCTTTGAGATGAAGGTTTAGCTAAAGAAGATCCAAATGAAACATGTTCTTTTAGTTTCAAGTAGTTGAAGAAAAATGTTGCTGCTACAGTAGAACTTCATCTCTATAATGGCAAGAAAAATAAGAACAATGTTATGATTCGACTTCTTACGGACACTGGAAGCTTTGAAAAAATTGTCCACAAATTCTCGATTCGTGGCCAATCGTTTTTACCAAGCGATCGTGACTTTGGTTTAGTCAAACGAAAACTGAATCGCATAGATATGCTGTATACACCGATGGAAGTTTGTGAAGTGATTTGTGGTTCTGCAAAGAGGCAGTCATTTTCTGTAGAACTTATCAGCACTGACAATATTTTGAATTTCAATAACTGGTAGTCCAAGCACTATAAAAAACAATTCTTTCCTTGAAAAGTAGTGCTAGGTCCACTCCACGTTCAAAGAAGGTATCATTCGCTGTTTCCACTTTCATGGAGTTTCGTTACAAGCATACAAGGAAAGGAATTGTTGAATCACTGAAGAATATTGATGGAATTCAAACCAATACCTTTGTGCTGAAGAGCCTTAACAGCGGAAATGTTCAACTTCCGAATGCAAGAACTTATTCTGGGGAAAAATTCCAGTTAATATCAAGAAAATTAATGACATCAAAAAGTAACTGGATATATTCCTTCAAATTGTATGGACTTTTGTGAGGGAATAATAGGTTGGCCAACCACTGAAGCTGAAACTGAGCAATAATAATCTTGTTAAGAACTGATAAATCCCAAAATTTTTTAGAGTGCAAATGTTCAATATTTTTATTTGTAATATTTGGAATAAAGTTTACAGAAGAATATTGTTTTTCATCGTTAGATTGGTAAAATACAGTCAAAAATAATAATTTCGGCAAATTTTTAAATTAGTTCATGAAAAAATATGTCACATCAGTCGAATCATTCATAACAAAAACAAATTTTACTATTTAGCAACAAAGATATAGATTTTAAATTAGTTTCGTCTATAGAAACTTTTTTAAATTTTCTCAAAACTTAAATTTTGTGACTTATATCCTATCACAAATAAGCGATTCACATTTAACAGAGATTCACGGCTTGGCTTGATATTCAAGCTACTTGACTTGACTTGAAATCGAGTCAAGTTCAAGTCAAGTAGTAGTTTTTAATGTCAATTCAAGTATTTATTTATCAAGTACTTGAAAAATCGAGTACTTCTCTCACGCTACTTGATTTTTAGTAGTTTTATAAATGATGAAAATAATGAGAATGAACGTTGCAAAAAACAATTTTATTTATGAAACTTATTGTATAAAAGAACATAAAATATAAACTATTTTGAAATGGAAACACAAATTAATTCGCAGTAAATATCAACAAAATGCAAAATATTGAAAAAATTGTTTCATAATATTGAGAAACCTCCAAACACTGTTTGATTTCATCATTTTCCATCCAGGATTTGAGGCACATGAGGCATCTTATTGGTATTGGTGCTTGCAGAGGAACTTGCACGGGAAGTCGAATGTTCTAGTTTCCCAAACGTTTATTAATAGATTTTAGTATGTTTGGATTGCAAATGCCCTTTTAATTCAGATGTTCCACAATTTTTCATTTTTATTACGGTAGGTTTCGTTGTGCATTTCCCTTGCTTATCAGTCTTTTTCGTACTCTTCAAATCTTGTTCAACGGTGAAATAATCCGTGACTTTTTTCTTTCATTAGTCTTAGTTTTGTGTGTGCCGGCTCTTGCACAAGTTCACGATCTTCGGATTGAGATGTATTTTCCTCTAACACATATTCTGACCCGCTGGTTTCTGATTACACTTGGACAAAACTATCATTGACCTAGGGCGTGTATGTATGCATAAGCAAGACTGCGCGATTGATTCAGTCAGCTTGGAACTCGGGGAACCCCCGTATTTTGTCTGTGAGCGAGCTTGCAGAAATATACGCCGTGCGACACGTGCGTAGCAAAATCAAGTAATATGAAGTAGCTTGATTTCATGTCAAGTAATGAATATCTGAGATCAAGTCAAGTCAAGTATGTAAATTGTCATAAGCTTGATTTTCAAGTCAACTCCAGTAGTTTATTAAAATGTCAAGCTGATTAACTTGATGAATCTCTAGACTAACAGGCGAATCATGGAAAGGGATTTTTTGAAGGTTTGTGATGTTGTCTTGATCGGATTGTAGAAATTCATAGCGGAAAAGACGTTATAAATTGGGTAGCAACAGTGAGAACAAAAACTGGGGAGCTGGTTCGACCATTTCAACGTCTCTATCCATTAGAGCTGCCCTACAATATAAATGAGAAGACGGATAGTCTTAATCACAAAGATGGAGTCGCGAAAGCAACAGTTATGGAAGACAATGCAGATCTACAGAAGAATGTAGGAAGTCAAGTGAGGAGATCAAAATATGGGAGACTATTGAAGTCGCCAACACGATTTTTTCATGTCTGAGCCCGGGGGCCGGAGAATGTTGGGACTAGAATAATAATTTTGTATTATTTCCTTGGTTTCAATAGGTTGATAAAGTTGTAGTTTAAATAACAAGGAGTTGAATAAAAGCTGTCTAAAAGCTACCACTTTCCAATTAATTGAATATTCTAGCAGTATTGGGTCCAATTCTTCAATTCTACACCACATGTAGTACCATTTGCGGAGAATATGGATCAGGGATTTATTCTTCGGCAATATATTATTTGTCCACACATTGCCAGGTTAGTGCAGGGTTTTCTCAACGCCCGTAATATTGATATTCTGGAATGGCCCGCATGCAGTCCAGATCTCAATTCGATCGAGCCTGTCTAGGATACACTTAAAAAGCGTTTAAAGCAACGTCGGCCGATTTGAAACCTTCAGGTATTCGAAGAAATTCTAGTGGAAGAAAGGGAGCAACTAGATCCTCATGTGATTCGGAATTCAATTGAAATTAAGCTTCGTCGTTGTGCTGCAGTTTAACAAGCTAAAGGGGGAGGGGGCACACTAAATACTAATTTCGCAGGTCTCTTAATTTACTATATATTTTAGAACCAATAAATGGCTTCACAGTATATATTTTTCCTATTTTTCCTTGCTACAAGGAAAATATTATTAATAATAATAATAATAATAATAATTTCGCTTTTGATATTCTGCATGTGTTTGATCACTCTAACCAATGAATTAAATCACATGAAGTTCGGATATACTGCTGCACATTTAGATAGAATCTCGCACATGTTCTATATGGATGACTTAAATTATTTGCGAGAAACGAAAAAGATCTACAAAATCTCATAACAACGGTCCATGAATTCAGCAAAAGAATAAAAATGGAGTTTGGACTGTATAAATGTGTTATGTGACAATCTTATACCTTCGTCACCTAATGTAACAATATTGTCCTTGTTGTTTAGTTTTGTATTTCCTTTTTATTTCTGCAGCGTTGTTGTCACCAGTGCCATAGGGCACAATAGAGCCGGGAATCCTCTGTTGAAGAACCTCGGGGGGGAGAGTGATTTCCTGGCTCGAGCCGAAGGGTATTCGTGGGCTCCCTTGGGCTTATACGATGTGCCAAGCCTGAGTTCTAAGGTTCGTCGTGTCGCCCAGCTGCCTGTACGTCTCCAGGGTTCAATCCACCTAGATCGGGTGGAGGGATTTGTTGGTAAAGTCAACAGTCTGGGTAGATAATATATATATATATATATATATATATATATATATATATATATATATATCTAATATTATGTTATGAATTCAACAATATAAAATATTATTTGTCGACGTTTTCACAATTTGTGATTGTAGCGACACTCTTGTACACACACCTTTAGCGTACGTAACCTAATTTACTTTTGACAGTAGTTGTCAAACAATGCCCGGCCAAAATAAATATTAATTTTTGGATTTAGAAAGATAAATTAATTCACAATAGACTTAGTCACTCTAGTCTCAGGGTGGGATAAAAAATTTTTTTAAATAATAATAATTAAAATTTTGTAATTTTCAAGTATTATTCAAATCAAATATTATTCTATATTCAGAATCTCGAGTAACGGTTGTTTAATATAATAAAAGGCACTTGAATTATCTTATGACATTTACAAATTAATTGTCACTGGAAATTAAGCAAATGTCACTGATTAGATCAAAATTTCTATAGCATGCAAAATGTTAAATACGATGAAAATAGATACTGAATAAATACCACAGTTAGTTGGAATCAAAATTATATATTATATAATCAGATAACAAATTATAAAAGTATTTATTGTTTTCCAAAAATATTGTAAACGAAACAAAGATAATAATTTCTACCAACCTTAATATTACTACAACCTATTCTAGGAATCAACTAATTGTAACTTTTTAAGCAAAAGTTCAACTCGTTCAATATATACTTGACGTGTATCAATGTCAAATAACGCAAATTTCTGTTAAAATTGTCTATTCAAAATTTTTCACTTGATGTAAGATCTTTTATGTGTAACGTTAATTTGGTTTAGCTAATATCATGCTATAGATGCATCTATTTTCGAAATGTATTTAAAAAGGCCTGTTAATTCTCGAGAAATAATTTTAAACTGGAGTGGACTCACCAAATAGGACAGGAAAACTCGTACGTATTCTAAATGTATTTAGAATTCTGCAAAACTTTCTAAATATCTGATTTAGAAACTGGAACCACTTACACTAGATACGATGCAATTCTTCTACGAATTATGCACGCGCTGGCTTTACAATGTAAGGCTTTATAATCTGATTGTATAGTTATACAATTTTATTAAATTCTCAACAAAATTTGAGACAAATCTTATTACGATGTTTTCTCGTGGCGGTTTCAAATTCAACTGCCTAAACTTTTTTCAAATAAATAAAATCTCTTCTCCTGTGGTTACGAAAAATTCCTTTTTTTAAAAAAAATACTAATTTATGTTTCCCTATAACAAAGAGAGATTTGAATTCTTTTATTATCATTGTAATTCTGATAGCAGAGACATCTGTATTTTAAAATTTCAAATATATTCTCCCAATTTTAATGTAATCTGTCTATCATTAAATATATTCTACATAAACGTCATCTGAAAATTAAAATGTCAAATTTGATTTGTATACCGAAAATTATTGATTATACATATAATACAGTGTGTATCGAAAGTATTGCATACAAATATAAATAGTTTTCCTTATTTAAATATTTCTTTTACATTTTAAATAGAGGAACTGTATTGATATATATATATATATATATATATATATATATATATATATATATATATATATATAACTACAAAGAGTGGTCTTTATTAAAAAACCCTCAAACTCGTGGGGATAGTAGCCAAAAAAACTTTACAGGTTAGAGATAAAGTGAATCAATTAGTACATTACCTAAGCTTTCGAGGAGCATTGTCTTCATTTTCAAAGGCTATAATAAACCAGGAAGAAAAAACCGGTTAATTTAATAAAGAAATTAATTTTTGAAATCATTACGACTCACTTGTAGTGTTGATTTAAAATTAAACTCACATTTCACAATTTGCAGGAAAACCTTCATCCACTAAAGACAAAAATGTCGACTAAATCTAATTTCTCTCCTACATATAGTAATGAGAGCCAGGATTTTTTTCCTGTTTTTTAAAACCAAAAGACATACAACAAGAAACGAACTGATTTTGTTGAATATATATTTCAACGTGAAATCGACTGCTGTCGAAAGGGGGGCAATTGAAAGGTTGAAGTAAAAACATTTAATAAAAATCTAGATTTCTCAGCAATACTGTTATGTTTTTTTGGTTGCTTTGGTGAAAACTTCAAAGAAAAACAACAATAGATCAATGTCCACACCTACGATCACGACAAGATTGAAAAATTACACTTTTAAATTTAACCATACTATTGTCTGACAGCTGCCACCTGTCTTTTGCAAAATGTAAAAAATTGGGATGACGAAATAAGTCAACAGTCAGTGAATACTCAAACCTCTCACATTCAGTATTCCCTAACTGTCAACCCATTCCAGCATTACTATTATTAGATGAAAAAGCCAAACAAAACCCACCCGTAAATACTAAAGATCTCCACTTTCGTCTGATGTTAATTTCCATGAAAATCAATATTAATAATTTAAAATTCTCATAACAATAATAATGTCAGTTAGGAAAAGTGATGTAAGATCTGTAACTTCTAACACATGGAAAGGGCCTAACCTCTCACGTTAAGGCCCGACTGTTTGGAAATCATTTGCATTCGCAACTGAGCTGTGATAGCCATAATGTATAAAAAAATTGGTTTTTAAATGAAATATTAAATAATGTTTGTATTGTCAACACTCGACTAACCTGTCACCTCAGCCAACCATGAACTCAAAACACTAATTTGGGAATTAATCTCCTCGCTACCGGAGTGGACATTATTAAAGTGCAACAAATATGTATAAATCTTACTAAGTGACTCAATCTCAGACCTTCTATTCATTGGTTCCTCAATGTTATTAAAATGATACATTTCTAAAAACTTTCTTTTGTTATAGTTTCTTTCTACATCAAGAATCTTTACTTTATCAAAATCTATATGGTGGAACTCATATATAACATGTTCTGATAATGCACATTTCCGCTTTTTTAACCTAGCATCGATTTTATGTTGTGCTCAACATAAGTTATATTCGCTTAAACAATAAGATTTCATTATTTATTCGAACTTTGTCAGGCAACGGAGTTTTTCACTCGATGAGCAGAAAGACCGGTATAGGAAATCAGCCATTTTTTGCATTACGTAATTTCAAAGGTTATGGAAGCCACTGAAGTAACCGTTAATTAGGTCAAGCCGTTATAGGTTAGTAAGGAGACGCTAGACCGATCTTTTTTGCTTAAGAAAACCCTGTCCACTTTCTCTGACGAATGATCTTCGTTGTCCTTACAGGACGTTAATTGGAAAAGAGGGCGAATGTTTTGAGTGCCGGACAAATAACATTATTATTATATTATATCATATACCGTAGGCATCAGAGTTAAGGCATTGTTTTTCATCTCTTTGTATTCATGCGTTCGTAATATATATATATATATATATATATATAAACCAAAAACCAAAAGTTGGCAATTGAACACGGCTGACTAGTTAAAAAATAAGACTACAAAGAGTGGTCTTTTTTAAAAAACACTCAAACTCGTGAAGATAGCAGCCAAAAAAATTCTACAGGTTAGAGATAAAGTGAATCAATTAGTACATTACCTAAGCTTTCGAAGAGCATTGTCTTCATTTTCAAAGGCTATAATAAACCAGAAAGAAAAAACAGGTTAATTTAATGAAGAAAATAATTTTTGAAATCATTACGACTTACTTGTAGTGTTGACACTTAGTAAGATTCCCAAATTAGTGTTTTGAGTTGATGGTTGGCTGAGGTGACAGGTCAGTCGAGTGTTGACAATACAAACATTATTTAATATTTCATTTAAAAACAATTTTTTTTATACATTATGGCTATCACAGCTCAGTTGCGAATGCAAATGATTTCCAAATAGTCGGGCCTTAACGTGAGAGGTTAGGCCCTTTCCATGTGTTAGAAGTTACAGAGCTTACATCACTTTGCCTAACTGACATTATTATTGTTATGAGAATTTTAAATTATTAATATTGATTTTCATGGAAATTAACATCAGACGAAAGTGGAGATCGTTAGTATTTGCGGGTGGGTTTTGTTTGGCTTTTTTATCTAATAATAGTAATGCTGGAATGGGTTGACAGTTTGGGAATACCGAATGTGAGAGGTTTGAGTGTTCACTGACTGTTGACTTATTTCGTCATCCCAATTTTTTACATTTTGCAAAAGACAGGTGGCAGCTGTCAGACAATAGTATGGTTAAATTTAGAAGTGTAATTTTTAAATCTTGTCGTGATCGTAGGTGTGGACATTGATCTTTTGTGGTTTTTCTTCGAAGTTTTCACTAAAGCAACCAAAAAAAAGATAACAGTATTGCTGAGAAATTTAGATTTTTAATCAATGTTTTTACTTCAACCTTTCAATTGCCCTCCGTAACTCTACCTTTCAACAGCAGTCGATTTCACGTCGAAATATATATTCAACAAAATCAGTTCGTTTCTTGTTGTATGTCTTTTGGTTTTAAAAAACAGGAAAAAAATCCTGGCTCTCATTACTATATGTAGGAGAGAAATTAGATTTAGTCGACATTTTTTTCTTTAGTGGATGAAGATTTTCCTGCAATTTATGAAATGTGAGTTTAATTTCAAGTCAACACTACAAGTAAGTCGTAATGATTTCAAAAATTATTTTCTTCATTAAATTAACCTGTTTTTTCTTTCTGGTTTATTATAGCTTTTGAAAATGAAGACAATGCTCTTCGAAAGCTTAGGTAATGTACTAATTGATTCACTTTATCTCTAACCTGTAAAGTTTTTTTGGCTGCCATCTCCACGAGTCTGAGGGTTTTTTAACAAAGACCACTCTTTGTAGTCACACGAAGATCATTCGTCAAAGAAAGTGGTCAGTGTTTTCTTAAGCAAAAAAGATCGGTCTAGCGTCTCCTTACTAACCTATAACACCTTGACCTAACTAACGGTTACTTCAGTGGCTTCCATAACCTTTGAAATTACGTAATGCAAAAAATAGATGATTTCTAATACCGGTCTTTCTGCTCATCGAGTGAAAAACTCCGTTGCCTGACAAAGTTCGAATAAATAATGAAATCTTATTGTTTAAGCGAATATAACTTATGTTACAATTAAAGATATTTCATGGACTGATGTTGAAAATATTTCTTCCTGATTATAGTGTAAACAACGATTAGCATAAATAAATGTCTCAGAATAAAACATTAGAAAGCAATAATTGATACAAACTTTTGAGACTGTGATCGGAGTAATTTACCTGTCTTCGGTTTATATGGGGGATGTACCCCGCGCAAAAAATTCCTTGAATGAAGTTTTATAGTTATATGAGAAAGAACAATTTATGAAGCATAATCTCACTGATTACGGTAGTATATGGTTCAAGCTTCAGTACTACACTTATATGGCCAGGATAAATAGTCAAACATACAAAACAAAACAAAATCAATACCAATATGATTTTCCCAAAAAAAACAATAGAAAAAAGATTGTCAGGTTCAAAAACTTACGGTTTGGAAAATCTTGGTCGAACGTCACAAAAGAAAAGATATTAGCTCTGATAGGCTATCTCTGTTTCCAACACTACGCGGCAATCACTATAAATTACTGTAAAAACGAGGGCCGTCGTAAATAGGAGTACCAAACGGCACTGTCGCTGTCCGACTCTCTTCTCATCGTCCAATTTCATTCTATTTATTTCCAATATTTTGGGACGAGTTAGTTACTCAAAACATCAAACATTGCTGTGTTTTTGTGCGTCATTTACTTGTCCTCGCTTTTATGTTCTTTATTTTCGTAATTGAAGGTTATCTTTAATTATATTTCTCTATGCTAAGTTGCATAATTCGTCTATTTTTATGATATTCAAAATATCGATGTATTTTGATTTCGACTTATTTGCGTGACGACCTTGTGGTACGTGTTGTTTTTTCGTAATTGTATAATTAACTTTTCCTAGCTCTGCTAACGGAACCGGGTCGCTTTTTTATATTTAATTCAACTTATATGTGATTTATAAAAAAATTTATATATATATATATATATATATATATATATATATATATATATATATATATATATATATATATATATATATATTGGGTTCCTAAACTCCCTTGCCATATTTGTGCTTATTACAGTTACATTAACATATCTCCGAGGTGAAATAACTAAAAAAATTAATATTGAAATCACAGATGAATTAGAAATACAATGTCTTGAGCCAGGGAACACATACAAATACCTTGGGGTACAAGAAAGAGCTCAAATCGAACATCAATGGATGAAGGATATTCTCAAAAAGAATACTTCGGAAGAGTCAGGAAAATATTACAAACCAAGCTCACGGCCAAAAATAAATTCCTGAAGATTTCATCCTTGGTCAATACCTATCTTGGAATATAGCTTCGGTATTGTAGAATTGCACACTGAAGAGAAAATTGACAGTAAAACCCGTAAAATACTAACATCGAATGGTTTACTTCAACCAAGATCAGATCTAGATCATATTTACTTATCCAGATCAGAAGGAGGTAGGGGTCTAAGGGAGATAGAAACTGCGATAATATAGCACACATCACAATAAGCAAGTATATCTCGAAAAATGATAATACATTTATAAAAATGATAGAATATCTAGAAGGGCAGTTAGTAACAACAAGAGCTATCAAATATAAGGTAAAGCGTATCAAGGAAGACTTGCACATATCAAGTGAAGAAATATAATAAAAAAGAATGCACTGTGAAAATTAGGAGATAAATGGACGAATAAACCTCTACATGGACGATTTCCACAAAATGTTCAAAAGCCAACTATAAGTAGTGAACAAACATGGTCCTGGTTGAAAAAAGGAAAATTGAAGTGCGAAACGAAGGCATTAATAATAGCGCCTCAAGATAGTACGAAAAACATATATTGAAATTGAATACCAACAGCAAATGTCGTTTGTATAATGAAGAAGGAGAACACATAACACATATTGTGGGATACTGCCGTCAATTTGCAAAAAAAAGTATATCGAAATAAAACTGTTAAAGGACCAGTAACACGTTCAAGAGCAGCCTTTATTAAACGGCTATTCAGACCATAACAATCAGTGCATGTTGAGCTTTTCAGCTATAAAATAGCAGCTTGAACCTCACCTTCAACGACTGGAGGTGAGAAGAAAGAGGCGGAAGGACTAGGTAAACCACCGACAAAGTTAAGGGGATCAGAAACTGCTGCCGGCAAAGCGCTAGAAATTATTTCTGCAATGTTAGCAAAAAAGGTGTTAAATTCCGAAGATGTTAACGCAGATCATTTTATTCTGATTATCTGACGTCAAAATAGCATCAGAATACGAATTCCTTTTGACGGAATAATAATAATAATAATAATAATGATAATATTAATAATAATAATAATAATAATAAGGAGTCTAAAGGGTAGTGAAGCGTCTCTGACAGCCTCTCCTACCAATTCCTGCTCGCACCTCCACGTCGGTAGACCCTGGAAAACCATCTCTGGAGATTCAAGATCGGGTAACCAACCCCCGGTGGCGAATATCCTACAACAGATGGGAAAACGCGAGAGGAAGAACAAACCCAATAAATATGGAGACACGGAAAAAATTACCCTCGGAAAAACATAACGACGTGAACGGTAGCAGCACTTTCAAAACTGTGAACGCGTCCGGCAGGGGAGTCCCTGACGAGGTATGCCAGGTCGATATCCAGCGAAACCCTCGTCAGTCACAGATAACAACAAGAACAATAAGGCGAACCAAAGGCAGGATGCCTGAAACCCAATATGCCTTAATAGAAGAAAACAGCCAAATCCCATCGACAAGTGCTGTGACTACTAGATGTGTTTCTCGTAGGGGAAATGCTAATCCCATATTACCTGAGACCACTGTAGCAGGACGAACTAGAGTACGCATGAAATGGATACAAGAAATCAACATGTACATCATGCGCACTTACTACTATATCACTAGACTCGAGACAGATACAACAACTTTTCGCAGAAAATTACATGAAGCTTCCACTAGAAAATTTCCCGACATACCTGTCACAGAACAGAGAGTTGCAGACCAAAGAAGAGCAATTGTAGAAAGGCACCTTCTATCACATGAAATACCCCAACAACTACGAGATGAAGTGCGAGAATCTTTACACTTGGAAGATACGAATAAATCTGATCATGGATCAACAAGAACAGACCCACGTATGCAATCTAGTCAATCAAATGATATTGATCAATCAAATGATACTGATCAAAACCAAATAAACCCTTGTCAACTAAATCCTAGACAACTAAACCCTAGTCAACTAAAACTCGGTCAACCAAACCTTGGATCTGGAGACACGGAAACCATAAACACATGGTCAGAACTAATAATGGAGGATACACAATCTGTCACACAACCTGAAATAAACAACACTGGAACAACGGAAAGATTGGACACAATAAGGCCCATTCCACAAGAAGAACAATATGACAGCGAGCTTGCTGAACAGCTAAAGATACTATTCAGAACTGCGCAACAAAAGTTTGGAGGTATGGACCCTACAAAAAGACCATGGCTACCAAAACAGAAAACATCAAAAAAGTTTGCCCAAATAGTTGATATTATGAACAAGAAAGTACTATCACCCCTACTAGATGTTGATTCCTACAATGAGCTCCACGATCTTATCTACTGCGCAGCATTCACCGCCACGGAAGCCAATGGAGCCAAATTACACGAGCAAAACCGAAGGAAAGCAGGCAATACAGACATACCACCGTGGAAGAAAAGACTACTAATGAGAAAAATTGAGATAAAACGAGCAGAAATAGCAAGATTGAGAGAATTCAATGATGAAACTCCCAGTAAAAAACTGAGGAAAAAAGTTCAAAAAATATTCTAGAAGTATAGGATCCACTCACAAAGAGATGTACCGAATACTGTACCCAACGACTTTCTTAACACACTCCAACAAAAACTGACTATGTTTAGTGCAAGACTCAGAAGGTACTCAGAAAGCGACAAGAGGAAACAACAGAACAGAGAATTCAATAACAACGAAAAAAAGTTCTATAGAACACTAAAAAAAGACACGGGAGGAGAAAACACTGAAACGGTAATAGAAAACCCACCCAATCAGGATCAAATCATATCGTACTGGTAACAGATATAGAAACAAAATAAAGGATGCCAAACGAATTCCAACTGGTTACGCCAAGAAATAGAAGAGAGCAGCAGCATAACGCAAATGGAAGAACCAGCTATTACAGAAACTATTGTTGCAGAAATAACCCGAGATACCCACAGTTGGAAAAGCCCAGAAAGCGATAAGATTCACAAAGGGTAAAACATCCGAGGACCCCTCCAAATATCGTCCAATCACATGCCTCCAAACCGGATATAAGATTTTCACCTCCTGCATCACGAGAATCCTTAGTGCATATTTAGAAGATCAAGGAATAATGACTGAAGAACAGAAATGATGCCGAAAAGAGACGAAGGGTTGCAAAGAACAACTTGTGATAGATTCTATAGTACTCAATGAAGCCAAGAAGAAGAACCGCAAATTGTCCTGCTGCTATATCGACTACCAGAAAGCATACGACTCGGTGCCGCACCCTTCGTTGATCAAAGTGCTGGAACTGTACAAAATCCACCCAACACTCATTACATTCCTAAAGAACACTATGGATAATTGGAGAACTGAGATACAGATAACGGCCAGTCCAACACCCATAACCATTCCCGAAATAAAAATCACCAGAGGCATCTATCAAGGAGATACGTTGAGCCCTTTGCTGTTCTGTATGGCACTAAACCCACTCTCTAAGCAGTTGAACCGAACAGGAATAGGATACACACTGAAAGTCAACCAAAGAAAACACATAATCTCGCACCAACTATACATGGACGACCTGAAACTAGGAAAGCCTAACAAGAGAATATATGACTAGAGTCAACAAATTGTGTAAAACCGAACTGAACAGCCGAAACATATTCAAAGCTCTCAACAGCCTAGCTAAACCACTTTTAACATACTGATTTGGGGTGATAAACTGGACAGTAACAGACCTAGATAATATTATGCGAAAAACAAGAACAACACTAACAGAGCACAGAAAACACCACCCCAAATCCAGTACAATAAGAATGATACTTCCAAGGAAAGAGGGAGGCCGAGGTTTGATAGACATCAAAAACCTGCACAAAAACCAGATCAAAATGATGAGATCATACTTCCACAAAAAAAAAGAAACATCATCGTTACACCAACTTGCATGCATGACAGATAGAGGATATACACCACTAAACCTATCCAATGAAGAAGTACAAG
The DNA here is from genome assembly GCA_963921935.1 of Galeruca laticollis. NCBI lineage: Eukaryota > Metazoa > Arthropoda > Insecta > Coleoptera > Chrysomelidae > Galeruca > Galeruca laticollis. The sequence goes on along the minus strand of OY998175.1, from coordinate 200,257,422 downwards.
GCAATAAACTCATGATTAGTATAGAGGAGAAGAGGAATGAATGGAAAGGCAAGGCCCTTCATGGGCGACACCCGCATGACCTCGACCTACCTATGTCGACAAGCAAGCGTCGAACGAATAGTTAAGGACAGGCGAACTAATCCCAGAAACGGAGGGTTTTCTTATAGCCATACAGGATCAGGTGATACACACAAAGAATTACCAGAAATACATTGCCAAAGAACCAAGTGTGACAGACGGCATACGTAGGAAATGCAAGGAGAAGCCAGAAACCATCCAACACATCACGGCAGCATGCAGCATGTTATCACAGAATGATTACTTACACCGCCATAATCAAGTCACTGCTATCATCCACCAAGAAATATGCCACAATTGGGGAATAATAGAAAGAAGCAATAAAACACCGTACTACGAATATCAACCAGCTGCAGTAGTACAGAAAGATCATATCACAGTTTACTACGATCGATCCATTATAATAGACCGGAGGATCCCCTGCAACAAACCAGACATAGTTGTAAGAGATAACAGACAGAAGGAGGCATACATCATAGACATAGCGGTCCCTAATACCCACAATATTATAACCAGTATCGAAGAGAATAAAAGAAAGTACACTGACCTCGCCGATGAAATCAAATACCTGTGGAATCTCAACAAAGTGACCATTGTACCCGTTGTCTTGTCCGCCACTGGTGTGATCCCAAAGGAACTACATAGAAGCCTCAAAACACTGGCATTAAATACCAATTTGTACAGGCCCATGCAGAAAGCAGTTGTACTGAATACAACAAGAATTGTTCGAAAATTCATGAGTCAAGAATAGACGAGAGTGCTTGGTAACCCACCGTACCTCGCTAAATGCAAACACCAGGAATGAAGCCTGAGAAGATTGAAATGATAATAATGATAATTATTATTATTATTATTATTATTATTATTATTATTATTATTATTTTCCTTTTTGTGTCACCGGATTTACACCCGGCGTGTTTCAACGACAGTCGGCCTCAACAGCAAGACTTTCGTTGGGTGTCACTATTCTAGAAATGACCTAACAATGTTTGTCGCATCCAGGATTACAGATTTTTTCATTAATCGGTAGGTTGACTCAGGAATATCAATGTCTTTGAGGGAAGTACTTAGTTTCTTGGGAATTAGCCCCATACAGGATAAAACAACTGGAATGATCTTGACTTCTTTAAGATTCCACAATTCTTTCATTTCGGTCCTTAGCTCGGCGTATTGGCTTAGTTTTTCATTGTATTTGCTTTCTGTGTTAGAATTATTTGGGATCGATATGTCAATAAGCAGAGCTTGCTTGGATTGTTTATTAATCACTGTGATGTCCGGCCTGTTGTGTCGTACTGTTACGTCCGTCATGATAGTTTTATCCCAGTAGATCTTAACATACTGATTTTCGATAACTGGAGGGGGCTTATATTTGTAATATGGCTCGTTGTTTTGTGGATCAAGGTTAAGTTTTTTCAGTACTTCCAGGTATACTACTGTGGCAACTTTGTTGTGTCGTTCTAGATATTTAGTTTCAGCTATGCTTTGGCAACTAGAGAGAATGTGTTCAATCGTTTCTTGACTTCTGTTGCACTTTCTGCACCTATCTGTTGGTATTTCTTCCTTCAAGATATACTTTTGGTAATTCCTTGTTTTTATAACCTGATCTTGTATACCAACCATAAAACCTTCAGTTTATGGGAACAGCGTTCCAGTTTTAAGCCATTCAACCGATTTAGCTTGATCTATCGTGTCTTTCTGTAAATCATTAATTAATCTTCCGTGCAATTCTTTTGAACGCCAATTTCTAATTTTATCTTCCTCATTTCGTGTATTAAAGAGCGTAAAGTTTTCCATGCTTAGGTTTAAAGGTGTATAACCCGTATCTGTTTTCACTATGGCTTTATGAAGTTGACTATTTTGGTGGCGGAAAAAACTCCTCAAGCCTGCAATTTCCTGAGTGCAAGCTTCCACAACATCTTTTATTCCTCTACCTCCTTTTTCTCTAGGTAAATTTTTCCTTTCGACGGACGCTTTTGGATGGTGTTTTCTATGTTTTGTTAGCTCGGTTCTAATCTTTCTGTTTACTGCTTCCAGGTCCGTTTGAGTCGATTTAATTATTCCGAAGGAGTACTGAAGAGCGGATATGGCGTATTATTATTATTATTATTATTATTATTATTATTATTATTATTATTATTATTATTATTATTATTGTTATTATTATTATTATTATTATTATTATTATTATTATTATTATTATTAAACTAAATAAACCTGCATTTTCATTCTTTATGAGTGCAATCTTGGAAAGTGATGTCCATGAGGCTATATTGAAATTAAGTCATTCGTCATGTTTAGATTTTTACAATATAAATAGCAAAATATTGAAACGTTGTATACACTCATTGACATATCCACTGACCATTTTATTTAATAAATGCTTGGAGGAAGGATCTTGGCCTGACTCCTTTAAAATATCAAAAGTTATTCCATTATATAAAAATGGTGATATAGATTCTCCAGAAAATTTTAGACCCATAGCAATTTTACCGACGATTAACAAAATATTTGAATTAATAGTCAAAGAAAAATTAATCAATTATTTGGAAGATAAGTCACTTCTAACGGAATTTCAATTCGGCTATCGCAAAAATAAATCATGCATACGTGCTCTTCTTCGACTCTTAGAGGAAGTTGTACAGAAACTAGAGGAAGGCGTCAACTCTGTTGCCACGTTATGCGACTTAACGAAGGCTTTTGATTGTGTTCCAGCGGATTTACTCCTAAATAAACTGGAATTTTATGGTATTAGAGGAAATGCACACAAATTACTGACATCTTATTTAAGTAATAGGAAACAGTATGTAGTTTGTGGAAACAACCAGTCTGATTTACGTAATATAGACAACGGCATTCCTCAGGGCTCGATTTTGGGTCCAATACTTTTTATAATATTTGTTAACGATTTACCAGAGGCTATTGATACTTTTTGTACTTTATTCGCTGATGATACTACAACTTTATCTGATGGCACACAAGCTGGTGATAATATTTTGTTGAATCAGTGGTTCCTGGCAAATAAGCTGAAACTCAACGACACTAAAACGAAACACATTCTTTTCAGTTTAGATAAATGGGCTACAAAATCAGAGCCAGTTAAATTACTGGGCATTCATTTGGATACAAACTTAAGTTGGTCACCTCATGTTGACTACCTTTGTTCAAAATTAGCGAGCCAAGTTTTTGTAATTCGTCAATTAAAATCATGTATACCAACTCATTTGTTAAAGTCTGTATATTATTCACTGTTTCATAGCAATTTAACTTATGGTATTATGCTATGGGGTAGCAGCACATCAGTGCACAAAGTATTTGTGCTACAGAAATCTGTAGTTAGAATAATTTACAACGCACCAAGAAACACCAAATGTAAAAAAATATTCAAAAAACTTGAAATATTGCCGCTTCCGTGCTTATATATTTTCGAAGTGTTAATTGAAACACATAAAAATCGATATGTTCTGACTAAACATGCAGATGTTCATAATTATGATACTAGAAATAGTAAAGATATTGTCATTCTCAAATCTAGACTGAAAACAACAAAAAACAATAAGTTGGATGTTACATTGTACAATTCATTTGTAAAATATTTTGAACATATAAATATAAGTGATATGACGAGAGTTCAATTTAAACATTTCGCTAAGTCTTTTCTTTTAAATTATTGTTTTTATACAGTTGATGAGTTTTTGGAGGAATTGAATACTTGGGCTTAATGCTTATATGTTTGTTTGTTTTGTTTAATTTAATTTTTACTTTCTATTATTTTTTAACTTATTTTATATTTTAAAATTGTCATATTTTCATCAATATTTTTACTTTATGAAATGTATGTCTGTATTTATGTAAAATTTTTACTTTCTATTATTTTTATTATATTTTAAATTTGTCATATACAGCACTATACAATCTTTAATATTTTTAGTTGGTAAAATGTATTCATATGTACTACTTTCACTGACTTCTAATGTACTATGTATGTGAATGGGGTCAATAAACCATCTATCTATCTATCTATTATTTTGGTGGGACAGTTCTCCATCCATGACATATTTTGCATTTTGTGCTTGAACAATATCATTAGTTCGAGATTGTAGTAGTTTTTAAATTGTTCATGCTAGTGTATACGTTTTAACCTTAGAGTAATAATATACATAGAGAGGGCTATTCATTCATAAACACGTTTATTTTTGCGGCCAACAATTCTAAACGCCAGTAGTAAAATCGATACGATACGATACGATACGATTCATTGACCAGTTTTAAATACAAAAGCATTTGTGTAGTCCAAATACTAAATTACTAAGTAGTTATCAAAATTCCTAAATCAGATAATAGAATAGGAATAAAGTTAAACCAATATTTTCATAAAATTAGATTTCTGAAGTAACATATATGTAAGAATGAATTAGTAAGACTAATAATTGAACGACATGTAGTCCCGAACTGCGTAAAAACAATTTTGTAGTAAAAATTGTTTTGAAAATCTATAGAACTGTTTCTGGCTCATATTTTTCACATTCCTATCAGCATGCAAATCTAGAAACTTATTATACAATCTAACATCTAGTTTGTTGTATTGTGTTTGATGCAGCCTAGAAAAAGGCACAATGAGTCGCTCTGCACCTCTGGTGGTATAACAGTGAACACCAGAATGAGTTGCCATATGTAGTACACCCCTATGAATACACAGAAGTGTCTCAAACATGTACATGCAAGGCAATGGCAGGATCTCATATTCCGCGAAAAGTCCACTGCAATGTACTCGACTTTTTGCATTATGAATAATGCGCAAAGCAGTCTTCTGAAGAGTAAAGACTCTTTGTACTCTGCTAGAGTTACCCCATAGAGAGATACCATAAGCCAGATGACTGTGGATCAACGCAAAGTAAATCGTACGCATAACAAGATTACTACCAATAGATGAGCGTAATTGTCTCATTGCAAAAATCTGTGATGAAATCTTTGAGCATAGTGAGTCTATGTGGTCCCCCCAATTGATACCAGGATCTAATGTGATACCCAACAATTTCACAGATTCCCCTTTGGTACCTCGTTTCATAGAGCTAAATGTTATTTTTTTAGTTTTCCCATCGTTTAATTTCAAATTGTTTGAATCAAACCAGATTTAGCTAACTTTAGATTCTCGATGCTGACATTTTCCTCTCCTTTCGTTAAGAATGTAGCATCGTCTGCAAATAAAACCGATCGACACTCAAGAGACGCCGGTAGATCGTTTATGTATAGTAAAAATATTAATGGTCCTAACACTGAACCTTGCGGGACTCCATCGTTTACCGACATCCGACTAGATTCACAGCCATTGTAGCTTACGTATTGCTGACGATTTTCCATATAAGATTTAAACAATTCCAATTCTCTACCACGGAATCCGTAATGTTCCATCTTTCGCAATAAAATGTCCGAGCTCACACAGTCGAAGGCCTTAGTTAGGTCACACATAATGGCGTACGTGTTTTTACCCGCATCCAGACCCTCAACTAAGCTCTCAATCACATTCAAGATTGCCAGAATGGTTGACTTATGTTTCTGAAACCCAAATTGACATTCAGATATTAGGTTCTTATGTTCTAAATAGGAGCTTAGTTTATTTTTTATCAGTATTTCAAATATTTTGGAGATTAAAGGTATAATAGCTATAGGCCTATAGTTGTTAACGAGATCGATGTCGCCACTTTTGAATACCGGAATAATTTTTGATATTTTCAGTACGGGGGGCCAGCTCCCCTCATTTATACATTTGTTGTATAAGGTTGTCAATGGTCCAACTAGCGAAGTCAAAGTGACTTTAATCATCTTTGCGTTTAAATTATAAAAATCCAGACTTGGCTTACATTTTAGAGATAATACAGCCTCGTGAACATCAGTCTCCAGAATTGACGACATGAAAAAGGATGATGATGGTCTAGGTAGGGCATTCAAAAAATGTAATGGGTCAGTTTGGGGACTGTCAATACTTTTCAGAATAGTTTCCGATATGCCTGCGAAAAATTTGTTGAATTCACTAGATTCTAATGTGTGCGACACTCTGTTCTGATGTTTAGTGTTTCTTTCCTCTTGTTATCTGACTTATTAATGTTTTTTTCATATGCATTCTTTTTCGCAATTTTAAGCGATTTACGGTAGTCTTTCCGCAATTGACAGTATTTATACCAATCTAAGAGTGATTTTTCAGACCTAAATTTCTCTCTCAAATGGTAGACTTCATTACGCTTTGCCTTAAGTTCGCTTGTGAACCAGTTTAAAGCTGTCTTTCTATGAGCAATTGATTTTAAAGGAAAACATGTATCAGCACATGTAGACAGTATATCGGTAATGAGATTTGCATACTGATCCGAATTTATTCGTCCAGAATCAGGCCATTGAGTTTCCTGAATTTGGTTTACAAAACTAACTAAATTATTATTATTTACAATTCTTCTCATACACTTCCTAACGGATGTATTATTACAATGATCAATTCTAAAAAACAAATAATTACCACTATGATCCGACACTAATGGTTCATATACCCCTGTATGGAGTTTATCATCATCTAAGTTTGTGACTATATTATCAATACATGAGCTAGTTGTGTTAGTTATTCTAGTCGGCATATGAACCAAGTGCCTTAGACCATACGCACAAAAAATATTTATCAAAACCTTTGAGTACTCACTATCACCATTCAAGTCTAGATTGAAATCCCCCATGATAATAATAGATTTGTACTTTGTGTATAACTTATTAATAACACTCTGTAGCTGATCCACAAATATTTCTAATTTGCCTTTACTGGATTATCTGTATATGGCTAACAAAACACAATTTCTTTGTTTTATTTCAGCAGCACAGAACTCCGCATGGAAAGGTATACAAAAGTCACTTATATCAATATAACTTAAATTAATATGATGAGATGCAAATATAGCTACACCACCATGTAATTTTCTGGAAGATCTACAGTAACCAGATGCTAATGAGTAACCACTTAATTTGATGCTCTCTAAACTATTTATATCAAGCCAGTGCTCACCAATGCAGAGTATATCAAATGGATATTCATCCAAGAATACAGTCAGGTTATTGACTTTATTTGTAAGACTTTGGACATTTAGATGAAATACTGAGTACTCAAATTTTTCCAAAAAGCGTCGTATCAATGAATATATTATCATCTTCACACAAATTATGTACTAACTGGTGAACTGAATTTGACGTCTCCCTGAAAAAAACCTATTTACTGATATATTGTCTGGCCATATATCATTCTTAAGAATACTGTCCACTTCATTAACAGGCACCGAAATATTGAATGATGAATAAGCACTAGGTTGACGTGAATTCAGTTTTATAACTATAACATTGGGTGCATAATTTTTCAAATAGTACTTTAAATCATTTGGGTCTACGTCGGGTTCAAAATTTGTCACGTGATAATGTCTATGGCTATTTGTGAAGGATACTGCTGCTTTGAATGGGCATTTTGAGAAATCTCCGTTACTTCCTTTCAATATGTTTCTTGTTGTCTTCTTCTTTGTTCCCGCATCCAATAAATCACTCTTTGTCAAATTAACCACATCATGGCAAACCTGGACAGTTTTTGCATTATGAAGTGCATTTCTTAAAGCATTCGTTGTTACCGGCTGATTTTTACAGGGATCATTACATTTTATTACAGGTGTATTTCCATTTTTTGATAGCGGAGAGGGTAGAGTAGGAGTTCTGAGAACTGTTGAATTTTTCGGTACCTCTAGATTTAAATGTGAAGAAGTTGCATCCGTGGTAACACATTTTAATAAAGATAGTTGGTCCCTTAGACAGTTTATGGCGAGATCTTGTTTTTGAATTGCAACTTTCTGATTTTTAATTAATAAATCTTTTTGTTTTATTATCTCTTCTAGGTATTTAATTGTGATCTTATCTGCCACACTACCCAATTCATGATCTGATTGCGTATCTTTTACTTCTTTAACCTTTCTCTCTGTATCCCCACAGCAAATCACTGAGCCGTCACTCATATGTTTCACATTTTTCACGTCCTTTAAGCAACTATTGTGTGATAAAGTACCGCATTTGGTACACCGAGATGCGTAGTTAATTTTTTTTACAGTTTTCCGACATCAAATACACGCTTCCGATTACTCATGTGGAACTTCAGGATCAGCGTCCGACATTCCTATTCAGTATTTGCCAATGGAGCAAATCTAAATATCAAATATTTCTATTTCTCGTGATTTTCAGCTAATATTTTAACCAAAATTTTTACCGTGGTGGAATAACATCAATGTCCAAGATGTTAATTACTGTTATCAGTATAAATAAATTATTTTTATACTTACAGTTGGATGGTAAAAACAAGTGTATATCACTAAACTTTCAGTTTTTGATGTCTTCCACAATTGCACAAACAAAATATACTCTTATTAACGTGCTGCTCTCACAAAAAATAATTAATTCACAAAAATACCAAGTCAAATATCTGATTTTCACAGAGCTATTCATATGTAATGTTACTGTGACAACTATTCCACCAATAATGAATGAATTACAAAAAGAGGGGATTGTATTGTGGATACATCGCCTTGGCATCATCGTCAAAGCATAGGCGTACCAAATCTGTTTAAAAACAACAAATTTAAAATTATATTATTGGAATTTTGGTGCTTATAAATATTTCATTTGATGAAATTGGAGTTTGTTGATTTTAATTAATTTAATGTAATTAATCTACATATCCAATCTATATATATATATATATATATATATATATATATATATATATAACAACAAAGAGATGCATGGGTAATTCACGCAAAATAAGGGCTACTGAAATAGAGTAGCCGTTATTTTGCGTGAATCACCCATGAATCTCTTTGTTGTTGTTGCTAACATATCACGCGATATTCCTACATCTTTTATATATATATATTATTATTATATTTAAGTTTTTTTTAATAGCCTCTCGTTGGGCCGACATTTATTATTATTAACCCCGATATACTGTTTTACTTTATTTATCTATCTATGATTTATCTATGGTTTTATACTGTTTATGAATTGTTGAATTGGCTAGCTCAGGTTAAATATGATTTGTTTTATTTAGTTGTTATTTTAATGGAGAACATGAGAACACTTTCTGTCGTTGGGTTCAGGATAAAATTAAACAAGAAAATATATGAAATCTGCATCCCACAAACAACCTGCGAAAATCATCTCCATCAACGCTGTGAATCAATTATATGAAACACAGTAATTCAACCTATGTGTTATGAAACCTTGCCCTGTGTTTGGCAAATGACATGTAAATGAAAATCAATAACTCAAATTTAGTTCCTATAATTATCAAACAAACGTAAAATTGAAAAGTATCATAAGCAGTAAATAAAACTTATGTTAAAACAAATATAATACAGTGCAAATTACAAATACCAACTATTATTCTATACCTAAAATTATTATTGTGTAATTTGGCCAAATTTATGAATTACGTTTGTGTTTAATATGGTTAACCAAATAAATCGTTAAAAACACTAACCTGACCACAACACTGGGAAGTCTCTAGTATATTCTATTGATGTGCATTCTTCTGTACCAAAGCTGGATCGCCTTCAATCTTGTAGTTACAAACTCTATAGTTTGTATGGCAGGTAAGTTCGTAAATTCTTGTTAAATCACTTAGATATTTTTGCTTATAATGTTTATGTTACGATGATAATGGTTTAGGAAACGTATTTTCTCATTATAAAGTGATTACTTTTTGAAAATTCGGGTAGCGTCCCCTCTCAAATTTAAAATGTTTATATTTCTCACAAATTCTTATTATTTCCAAGTTTTTTCTTTTCAAAATGTTCAATGTATATTGATTAAATGTTTGCAATGTCTTTTGACTCTAATTTCTAATAATTTCCCAAATATCTTTATAAAATTTTCTTACATGCGTCCTTCTCCATCAGCTTCGCTTCACCAACCTTTTGTTTTTCAAATCAACAAACTTTTTGTTGTCCGCTTTGTTATTTTTAAAACAAAATACTTACTACATACTAGATAGAATATGCTTTGTCTTATCTAATGTTTTATATGTCGATAAATGTCTTTATATTTTTCTATGATTATGGATTGTCGATGTAAGATTTCAAACTAATTTACCATTCCTATTTACATACTCATTCTTTCAAAAATCTACCTTATTTTAATTAACAAACTATATCTATTTGACTTTATATTTCAATATCAATCCATATACAATCTAAAATGTTCAAATATCTGTCATAATGCCTTTCAATTAAATCTTTACTCATCATTACATATTTATCTATTACAAACTTGGCTCTTTATTTATTTCAGTCATCATATTTTTCTATCAATAGTTCACAAACATAAATAATTCTATGGTAGAATCTACCTCTGCACTCCGTGTATTTCATTAACAGACATGAAACTTTTAGCTGTCACTCCAGTTATCTCCTTTTTAATATAAACATTACACTTTTGTTGGTATATATCGTGATCTAACATTCTATTTATTATTGTCTGATAATAATTTATTTTCTTTTCAGATTCATTGTTAGATGTTCGAAATACTGGATACAAATTATCATTTGCTATAGACAAGAAAATGAGTTTATGATTTGTTAAGATATAATTAAAATTTCATGAAAATAATGCAGTTTATAATCTGAAATCCTAAGGTAAATAATTTTACTATTACTTATGTATCTCTTTCGTTTTGAAGCATAACTAATATAATAAATGTTCAATTCAATAGAAAATATATATTCTTCTTATATTATCATCATTAGAAAAGATAATTCCAGCTATGTGAAACAATTACTTTCCATCTGTTACTCTACAAGGTTGCAAATTTCATACTTTTGTGTTCCATTCTTTTTACTGTTTCTTACGATAAGTTCAATATATATATATATATATATATATATATATATATATATATATATATATATTCACTCCAACACCGTTCAACCGATCATCATGAAAATTGGCATGTATATGTATTTTTTCACGGAGAAGTTTTTTACACTATTCTCTTTGTTGTAATTTCTCACCAGATACCGCTGCAGCATATCACATTCTACACCGTTCTCAACCGAACACTCTCAAAAAGGACATGTATATGTATTTTTCTATGGATAATTTGTATTTCCTATCCTTTTTGTTGTAACTTCCCACCAGGGGGCATTGCAGCATATCAACTTTTATATCGTTTACTTTTTCCAGGAGCACAAATGTTTGTGCCACGAGCCGTAAGGCGAATGCTGCAGATCAAGGGAATGCAAAAAGTGCCTTGTATACGAATTGTACACAATATTTGTTCTACGACCAAGTTTCTTAATGAAAGCAAAAAGTAGCTTATATAGGTATTTTATTTAAACGTTGAACTGCGAGGATTTAAAAAATGAAAAACAGTTAAACCTAGGTATGGTTAATTGTGAAATTTTAGCAATTTTGAATTTTTATGCCTGGTGTATCTTTTTTTAATAATAAGTTTTAATTACTTCTAGTATTAATATCTGTCACTGAAATTTGTTATAAATATAATATTAGATTGTCAAAAGGGGTTTTGACATTGAGATTTCCTTCCCACCAGGTCAGCATATCAACTTCTATATCGTTTACGTTTTCCAGGAGCGCAGAAGTTTGTGGCACGACCCGTAAGGCGAGAGCTGAAAAAGCTGAAAATCAATGAAGCGAGAGAAGAGCTTTGCGTACGAGTTGTGCACAATACTTTTTCTACGATCACGTTTATTGATCAAAGAAAAAAGTAACTTATATAGGTGTTTTATTATTGAAATTTTGAAAAGAAATAATTTAAAAAATGAATATTGGAAAATTAGTTAAACGTAGGTACAGTTAATAATGAAATTTGAATAATTTTGAATTGTTTAGCCTGGTCTATCTTTTTTGATAATAAGTTATAATTAATTGTAATATTAGTGTAGTTTAGATTGTCAAAATAAAATTTGACATTGACATTTCCATTCCAAAAGGTAGCGCTGCAGCTTATCAACTTCTACATCGTTCACTTATTCCACTAGTGCTGAAATTTGTGGCGAGCGGCAAATGTAATTTGCGTATGAGTTGTACACGATATTTATTCTACGAACATGTTTATTAATGAAAGCAAAAAGTAACTTTTATAGGAATTTTATTTAAACTTTGAACAGAAAGAATGTAAAAAATGAATATTGAAAAATCAGTTGAAGAATAGTTATTAGGGAAATTAGTACAATTTTGAATTGTTATGCCAGGTGGATCTTTTTAAGATGATAAATTTTAATTAATTGTGATATTAGTGACTATCAACGAAATTCACTATAATGAGATTGTTAAAAAAATTGACATTTCTGCGGGGAAAAGTGCCATAGTATGTACTCAATTATCCGTCAGAATTCTCACCATGGGCTGTACAGTTGGTACATGTAGCTAATGTAGTTATGGAACGTATGTTCTTTACATATAGGGGAGGCATATGTTCCACATTGTTGTATCGTAAATCTGTTTTTCTGTCAAGACAGTATCTGCATATCATTTAAGATTGATTACCTTATAATTTTATGCACACTGGACCAACTTTCTTCCCATATACACACACGTAAAATTTGGAATAAATAAACGATTCCGTGATAGATTTACAGTAACAAGTGCCTTTATTTCTCGTAACAGTTATCTGTACACCTTCCATTGTTGCAAGCGTTGGTATGTGTCATCCCTGGAGGCATTCCTAGATAGCGACAGAATTCTAGTTACTTAGTGAGTTATTATAAGAGAAAACCTAAAAACGTTAGACAAAATCTAACAACGTGACTGTGCCCGGGTTAATTTTACCTTTTTGTTATTTTAACCATTTCAATGCATCTCTAAAATCAGATAAAGGGCCTACAGCATCTTCGGACAGCTTACTTGGCTTTTCTTTAAGGATTCCTAAAAGTTATTTTTCAGTTGAAGAAGCAGTGCAGGTAGTAGGAGATAAGGACTCAGCTGTCGTATTATATTTAAAAAGTCCCGAAGGACCAGGCTCCGTAAACCTAAAACACATTAATCAAAATAGGTTGTTAATTCTAGTCACTGGAAAAAACTGTAAATAAACTTTATTGCCTATTACAAAAACATTTAAACATTTAGGAGAAAATATATACTACAACAAACCTAACTGAAAAACTAACATATATGCAAGTATACGAGAATCTGAAGTAAGCAATGATACACCACTCATAAATGAATGATTCTCAGTTACTGTTACTAGATCATCAACAACTTCTTCTACTGGTAAACTAAAAATAAAACATATTTAACAATTTTTTTGTTTTGGTAATAAACTTTTAAATAGCACTACTTTTTTAAATGAAACTAATTGTCAATTTATTAGAATTTTTAACATATTTTCAATATAGTGTGGAATTATCTAGAAACAGTAAGTTTCATTTAAAAAAGTAATATGAGTTGATTCCACATAGTAAAGGTCGAAACAGTAAATTTTATTAAAAAGCAGTTTAAAAAAATATACTCCTTAATTAATTACTTAAATATTTACCTTTCGACATCACTTAGAGTAGCACTAGAAGCTTGCTCAGACACATTTTGTGCTGATAAATCGTTTTGATGACAGTATGAGTTATTTGTTGAAGACCTAAAATAGACATATTCTTTTATCAAATTAATGTAAGTCAACTAATTCAGTCATCGTTGCTAACTGAATAAAATGGATCATATGTGGCCAAATGACCTTTTAAAAGAATTAAAATAATAATTTAGTTTTTAAATACAGTTCAGTTCCAAAATAGTAGGCACTAAATTCTCAGAAATATTGCATTAAGCCAATAACAATTTAGTTTAGTGCCTACTATATTGGAACTGAACTAAAGTTATCTAGACACCCCAGAGTGTCACCAGTCGCCCAATTAAGTAATGACTCATAATTAATAAACTGTTTAAAATTTGTCTTTTATGGCCGCTTTATCAACTGTAATAAAAAGAACTTATTATATTGAAAGGAAATTTTGTTTATCAGGACAGTGACTTTTTTATTTTGGGCATTACTTTAAGGGCCCATTGTACCAATAAAATGTGTAGGTACTCACATTACATCTGGTGGATTAAATTAAAAAACTGACATGAGAAGAGCATCTTTAGAAACTTACGGCCACTACTCTTATATATATATATATATATATATATATATATATATATATATATATATATATATATATATATATATAATCAGATTGTTTAAAATGCTCCGAACAAATTTCAGATCGTTTTGGTAGATCATGAGTCTCGCTTAGACCCAGTTAAGCAAACCAAATTCTTCTTGTTTCCAAATTGGTGGGAAAACTAGAATAAAACAACGCCAAATAGAAATTTGCTTTTTATAATTGAAAAACTTTTAAGCATTTTAAATATTATTGAAATGAATAATAAAAGTCGCTGCCACTGGATAGCCGTTCAACTATTTACATTCCTGTGGAATGAGAGTTTGGGGTAATTTCGGCCGTTTTTCCGACAGACTTGGCACTGACGAATCATGATAATAAAAAAAAATAAATCAATTAACTTAAAACCAAATTTTGTCACTAAAAGCAGGTACTGAAATTTTCAGCAATGTTGCCACTTTTAGTTACAACAAATACTTGTTCAAAATTTATATAAGAATATGCCTTTATTATATAAAATTAAAATATTATTAATTAACTTTAATAGCAGCGACTAGAATGCATACATTATTATGACTTTTTTTTAATTGCATAACTTTTTAACAAATTTTCAATAAAATTTCTAATTTCATGCATCTAAAGAGGATTTGTAAATATGGCAAAGCAGTGGAAGTGTCCCGCAAGTGTGTTTAGAATGTGACTCAATGTTTGGGGGAGGAAACAGTCAAAACAAACATATCTATTTTATTTGTTAATCTGAGATTTTAACTAAGTGTTATGACTGTGCGCAATTGCTGGCAAGTACTAACTCGAAGTTTTTGATCGCATTATTGCATTTATATATCTTAAAGTGTTCTGTTTTACGTCAGTTTACACCAAAATTAATTTTACGGGGAATACCTAGTCCACCAAAGGTTGTTGATTTGTTTTGTAGACTGGGAAAATTTGTTGAAATATGCAGAATTCAAATTCTAACAATAGTAATGATCTCCCATGTATTAGATGTAATAAGATCGTAACGACGGATATCAAATGCGTACGTTGTGGTAGACTACCCAAAAATGCTGCTTGGCATATTTGAAGATCAAATTACTTTCCAAAGACACCGTTAATTGTTGCATCGGAGAAACAGCGGATAACGATATCCAAAGTGATTCTGCTATTGTAGACAATGACAATTTGAATATTATTGATGGCCTAAAGATTATTTTTCTTCAGAGAATAATAAGGGATAAAGATATAATTATCAAAAACCAAAAAATAGCCATAGACGCACTTACAGAGCAGGTTGCTTTTTTGAACCGACTAAAACAGCCTAATGAACTCGCTGGCCAGTCATCGGAAAGTTATAGACGGACTATAGCTTGCAGCAATGGGCAAGATATGGCGCAAAAAGCTAGTTCATCGTCTAAAGAAGAGACCCTAAATGAAACATCCAATTACATATCTGCAGATGCAGTTGCAAAGGCTGTGCAGCGTGCTAGTACTGTAAGCATATAACTCAGTGATCAGTTGGGAACTAGCAGAGTAGGCTCTGCGACTTCTAAAGAATCTGCGAAGAAAACGAAGAGCTTGTTGGTAGGTTCTCGTAAGAGTGACGGCGACTGTAAATTAACCGCTGCAGTAACAAATTCCAGAATGCATTACCATTACCACGTTACTAGGTTCTCCGTTGACACTACCGACGAAGAGTTATTCCAACATCTATCCCAATTCGCTACAAATGTGAAGGTGGTGAAATTGAATTTTCGCAATCCTAACGAGTATAGCTCATTTAAGATCTCGATACCTGTTGAGGAATCTCAGTTAATACTGAAACCTGACATATGGCCATGCGGAATAATCCTCAATCGTTTTTTCCATCAAGAAAATTTGACATCTCTGACAAATAGGGGTATATCAAGCATATTATCAGATTCTCCAGGTAACTTGATGTGTTCAGTGTTACATATCAATGTTTAGAGTATAGCCAATAAAATTGATGAGTTACATTTGATATTAAATGAATTTGATGTTGATATACTTTGCAGTTCGGAACATTGGCTAACGAAAGATAATATAAAAATTATTGAAATTGACAATTTTAAACTTATAACAGCTTTTTGTTACCTTAACAATCAACACGGAAATGTCGCTATTTATAGTAACAACCAACTATCTGTGAAGGAAGTTGATTGTTCAAAATTTTGTTTGTCTATCCACGCTGAATTCAGCGCCATTGAATTGGTCAACAAAGCTTATTATTCGTAACAACATACAGATCAGCATCAAGTGCTGATATTGGTATTTTCGAAGATAAATTTCATGATTTGCTGTATATTTTTTCAAAAAAATATAGAAAAATTAATATTCTCGGAGATTTTAATATTGAACTAGATTGTAATACTGAACACGTTAGAGACCTTAGAAACATTATGGATATGTACGGTTTTAAACACTACATTGGTAAGCCAACGAGAATTACTCAAATATCTAGATCATGCTTGGATAATATCATTTCAAACATGAACCCCGATGAAATTTGCACTGGAGTTTATGATCCCAGTTTAGCGGATCACACTGGTATCTTTCTTAGAATTGAAAATATTATAAAAGAAACGAGTAACGAATCGGTGAATAGAAGAATAGTGAATAATGAACGAGTTCTTAATTTTTCCAACAGACTAACTGATACCAACTGGCATGATCTGGACTTGGATGATTGTGATCCGAATGAGACAACTCGGAGGCTGATGAGTGTTTTAGCGCTAAATGTGGACATGTGTTTTCCTTTAACAACTTGTAGGGTAAAAGCTAGAAAATGCGAATGGTTCAGTGGGAGTCTGCGTGAAATGAAGACCGAGGTATTCAGACTTAAGGGGATAAGTAGAAGATCAAATGCTTTTAACGACTGGTGCAATTATCGTACCGCTCGCATAAAATGAAAAAAAGCCATGAAAACACCATAACGGGTAAAATACAACAATCGGATGAGAAGAGTAAAACTATTTGGAGTATAATAAATTCCGAAAGGAATACAAAAACTGAAACTAGTGGTGCTCTTGTCGCCGAACTGACTTCGGATGATCTAAATAATTTTTTCGTATCAATTGCAGATAAAATAACTGCGACTATTTCCAACAATGCCATGCTTCCGATTGAATATCTCCATTAAATCCCTAGACCTCGAGCTTTTTTTTTATTGGACCCATCGTGGGAGCTGACATTAGGCAAGCAATATTGAGTCTAAAAAACTCATCTTGTCTGGATTTCTACGGCCTAAATAGCTTAATGATGAAGGCGTCACTTGGGACTCTTATTGAACCATTGGACATTTTATTCAACAAATGTATTCTAGAAGGGTGCTGGCCTGATGCATTAAAAATCACTAAAGTGATACCCATTCACGAAAAAGGTGAATTCAGTAACCATGACAACTATAGACCCATCGGGATTGTACCACTGATTGGTAAGATCTTTGAGATGCTAATTAAGGAAAAACTCATTTCTTACTTCGAGCACAAAAAATTACAGTCGCCTTCTCAATTTGGTTTTCGTAGAAACATGTCCACAGTTAGGGCCGTAGTAGATATTGTGGAAAATGTAGTCGATGGCTTTAATGAGAGATATGACACATTTGCTACTATGTGTGATCTTACCAAGGCTTTTGACTGCGTTAACAATGAATGTCTTCTAGATAAATTGTCTTATTATGGTCTGATGGGTAACGAATTCAGGTTATTTAGATCATATCTGTCTAATAGGAGCCAGTATGTAAGTTTTGGAGATGCGGAATCGCGGTTGGCTCCAATAACTAGAGGGATTCCGCAGGTATCTATACTAGGACCAATTTTGTTCATAATTCATATTAATGATCTACCAACTGCGCTGAAGGAAGCACGTTGTGTTCTCTTTGCGGATGACAAGACCACATTGGTTAGGGGTGAGGAAAATTTGAACAATTCTAGCATGAGGATACTAAAATCATGGTTTAACAGCAACCATTTAAAGCTGAATCAAGAAAAAACACAGAGCATCTGTTTCACATCTAGTAAGCTCAAAACAACTTCGGAGCCTGTCAGCTTTATTCGGATAACTCTCGACTCGCGATTGGATTGGGTGGCTCACATAGAGGGCTTATGTTCAAGGCTCGCTTCCCAAATATTTGCCCTAATGCAAATGAGGAACTGTCTTAGTCAAAAGGTTTTAAGAACAGTCTATTTCGCCCTTGTACATAGCCACCTCAACTATGGTGTTGTACTGTGGGGCAGTGCCACTAATGTTGCGAGAGTCTTCTCACTCTAGAAAATGGCTGTATGTGTCATCGTAAACGCTGAGTATGGTGATCCTTGTCAAAAACATTTTTAAAAACTAAAAATACGGCCGCTTTCTTGTGTATTTGTCTACGAGTGTCTGAGGAGTATTCATAGCAATATCGATATGTTATTACTTCACTCGGACG
The DNA here is from genome assembly GCA_963921935.1 of Galeruca laticollis. Classification (NCBI taxonomy): domain Eukaryota; kingdom Metazoa; phylum Arthropoda; class Insecta; order Coleoptera; family Chrysomelidae; genus Galeruca; species Galeruca laticollis. The sequence goes on along the minus strand of OY998175.1, from coordinate 200,238,729 downwards.
CACATGGATATAACACCAGCAATGCAACATCTATTGTGCCTCAGAGATCTAGAATTTGTATATCTCAGAACAACAGGCTTTTTTGTAATTCATATAATGCGTTGCAAAAATACTATAAGGGCACTGACATAAAAAGAATGAATAAAATTGAATTTTCGAAATTAATCAAATAATTATTATTGGAACATTGTTTTCATAGTGTGGATGACTTTATTATGTTCTGCAGTAACCCTTGACTTACATATCGGTTCCCAAAAGGATGATTTTTAATTGTATATACAGTGATGGGCATAAGTGTGGAACCAAGTGAATATCTCTGGAATGGTTAAAGATAGTAGAATGAAATATGGTATGCATATATTACGCAAAAAGGTGCACCTTTGAAAAATATTTTGACAACCGTTCCACTTCCGGTTATACGGGAAATGGACAACTACATCATTATTTTAAATGAAGCACTCTATATATTAATGGATTTTTGAAATCTATGTAAAATTTTAGGGCACTTTTGTATGAAATACTTTTTTCCAAAAATGGATAGTCTTTGAATTAATAATTTTTTCAGAAAAAAATTTACCTATGTAGACCCTTTACAAATTATATTTGTACGAGCAAACGCTTAAATAGTAATAAACTGTTTCTGTAGGGTGACTACTAGGTAGGTCAAAGTTATTTGAATATGTGTTGAAAAACTCTTCGTTGTATACAGGGTGCGCATAAAAACTTTAAATATTTGAACTCTGAAAATTTATGTTTTCAAACCGTTATATCTAAACCTAATAGTTTTGAAGATATTGCAAACTTTTACATTTCTGCCATATCTCATTTTTTACTACTGATTTCGATGAAATTGAAAAAAATTGGGGGTTCCTTTTAAAAAAATGATGAACTTTGATCTTTTCGAAGTTCAACTTTTGAAACTTTTTATGCGTCCCCTGTATACAATGAAGAGTTTTTCAACACGTATTCAAATACCTTCGACCTTCCTAGTGATTACCCTACAGAAAAATTTTACGATTCTTCAAGCGTTTGCTCGTACAAATATAATTTGTAATAGTCTACAAAGGTCAATTTTTTCCTAAAAAAATTAATAACTCAAAAAGTATACATTTTTGGAAAAAGTATTTTATACAAAAGTCCCCTAAAATTTTACATAGATTTCAAAAATCCATTAATATAAAGAGTGCTCCATTCAAAATAACGATGTAGTTGTTCATTTCCGGTATAACCGGAAGTGGAATGGTTGTAAAAATATTTTTCAAAGTTGCACCTTTTTGCGTAATATATGCATACCAAACTTCATTTTGCTGTCTTTAACCATTCAAGAAATATTCCCTTGGTTCCACACTTATGCCCATCACTGTATATTCATATTTATTTTTTTAATTATTGATTTTTTAATGTAATATTTGACTGTTGTATGTTACTCTTTGAGTATTTGGACTGTGTTAAACTAATTAACATCTGAGTATTAAGTAGTATATATTTATGTTATTGTGTTACATGCTTATATTTTATTGGACTAAATTATGTTTGATGTGGTATAGTTGATGGAAAGATCGTAGGTTTGATGGAACTTTAAATGGCGGTACATATTTGGATTTTCTGGAAAATCAGCTGCCTGTTTTATATGAAGATGTTTCCTCACAAACAAGAAGAGATATCATATTACAACATGACGGGTATCCTGCGCTCTTTTCCAGACAAGTTAGAGATTATTTGAATGTAGGTTATCCAATTAAATGGATTGGAAGGGGAAGTATATTTTCATGGCCAACTAGATCTCCAGACTTGACATGTCTGGACTTTTATCTGTGCGGAATATTGAAGGATTCAGTGTACCAAACAAGACCAACCACGCGAGACGGCATGAAACAGCGCATTAGAAACGCAATAAATAGTATATCAACAGCTGAGATTGAAGCAGCTGTTATGTCTAAGTGCGATAGATTGCATCTTTGTGTGGACAAAGATTGAAAACAATTTGAACATTCAGTTGGACATTAAGTTTTAATGATCGTTAAGTTATAATACAGAGTTAATACTATACTTACTTATGTTTATGCCTTTTTATTTATATCTCGAGTTCGACAATAACTATCAACATGCGGTTTGCGTCATTTCGTTACGAATTTAATCCAGTTCGATTATAATTTACAATAATTAGGTGTTTTCATTAAACATTTTCAAGAGAAAGAAATTTTAATTTTTTTCATTCGAAAGTACCCTCTACCTATGACAATTAAAACTTAATGCATTGTTTTATACTAAGTAGATGTAATTGACTCATCCACACTCTTTCTAATGACCTTATGTTCGTTAAAATCGGTTGATCCAAACCAAAGTTATAGGTATTTATCCACAAACACTTCTCCATTCTCCCCCACCCTTTATTTGAAAAAATAAAAAAACAAATGTGTGCGGAATTTGGGCCTCTTTCTAGTGTACTTATTTAACACTTGGTATAATTGGGCATATTTCACAAAAAACTGGTTTTTAAATTTTTCTTCATAGGTTACCTAGAAAATTGAAAGTTATTTCCAGCGATTTTTCTTGGCCATATTTACTAAGGAATTTTTTCTCCTAAATTTTCGTATTTCTCGCCTCATCATCTTTCGAATATCTCTAACTGATGTTCTCCTTTTTTTGCTAATCAGTTAAAACTGAATACACAAATCAGATTAACTAACGCGTGAAAAACTTATTATCGAAACCATTTTGTATTTAGCAGTTAACCACATCAACAAACGTTGCTACTTCATCAATTCTTCAAAATATTATTTACTTTTGTTCTAAGTACGTAAATGAAATAAAAAATTTGAACATTTCATATGATCTTGTGTAAAATTTTTACGCAAATATTTGATATATTTTCACAACTAAAAAAAGTATTCAATATTTTATATTCAGAATACTGCTCTAGGTTTTTTCCTTTTATATAATACCAGTTACGTGTATTTCGAAAAGTAAAAAAAAATCGTGAAAAACAAAAGTCACTATGAAATTCTGAAAGCAAATAGAGCCTTGTGTATAGTTTGGAATCCAACGAGAACGAGATGAAAAAGGAAGACTGATTGTATTTAATGCTACTGGGTGTGGTTGGTAATACTGGGGCGGCGTTGCTATAGTAACAGGCCACATCGACATGCTATGAAAAATCCTCTATACTGTTGAAAAACACAATCGATAAGTATAACTGATAACATATATGAGGAAAATGGGCATTTCAGCAGATTTTTATCAACAATTTATATAAATTATATTGTGGAAATGAGGTAATCAAGTTGAAGAATACAAGGGTTATACAAAAAGTTCTTGGAACATG